>BSBM01000269.1:19102500-19605000 GCA_027924585.1 Larix kaempferi | reverse complement strand
CAAAGGACTCCCTTCTTTGTGAGTTTCACTTATTCTGCTTGGGATAGTGACCCTAATGATTGGAATTCAAGTTATGTTTTGAGCTGACCCTAATGATTGAAATTCTATTGTAGGTTATGTTTTCATCCTAAGGTTATGAACTTGTCACTTGGACTTATAAGAAACAATAAGATATTTCTCTTTTTTCAACAGAAGCAAAGTATCAAGCAAAATTTAATGCATACAAGAATAATTGTGGCTTCAACAAATACTTTCAGAGTTTGGATTTCAACATCACCACCCGACTACCATTAGGTGTGAAAATCAAAATGTCATCAAGTTCACAAAATATTCAATTCAACATCAACACAACAAACACATTGAACTACACATGCAAGTTAAAACTTATTCAAGATCATGTTATGGAAGTGCTCGTTTTCCCTACATAACATTTTCACAAAGTTTCTTATAGCAGTGAACTTTTCCAAACTTCTATCTATGTTAGGAGTTCATGAAGTTTCCATTAAGGGGGGGTATAATTTAGTGCCTCATTCCTTTTGGTATTGTGTCACCTTTATAAATCCTTCAATCCTATCCCAAGTTGTTCTTTAGGGGAATGTTAGGATATTTAGACACTTACGAGTTAGTTAATACCAACTTGGTCTAATGTGTTTATAGGTAAAGTATGTTTTCTTTAGTATGCATTTGTACTTATTTATCTCACAACCATAATGTGTTATACACTTAAAGTGATCTCATAACTCATATTCTCCTTGATAGTAACAACTATATTGATTCATGCCTTAACACTAGATTAGTTCATGATGTCTATTTAAAGAGAATGGAGAGTCATTTGTTAATAATCAATTGGGATAAACTCATATCTAATATAATTTCCTTTTATATTAATATACTGAATCAAATGGTTGTAATTTAGATTTCAACCTGTAGGAGCTGTTAAATGTCCCATCCCCTCCAACTTGATATTTTAGTGTTTGAAATTATTCATCGAAAAGTGCTTGTGTTAGAAATTAGCAATTGTAAAGAGGGCACTTACCACACAGAAGATTCAAGCAGAGAGGTTTTCGGAACCTGACCGGGTTTTAAGGAGAGAGCGAGGTTATTACAAATGTGAAGATGGTAACGATAACGATTGTTAAATCTTTTGAAGTTTATTTTTATTTATTTTTTAAAGTTGTGTTATTAGGATAAGTTTCACATTCAATGATAAAGTATTAAATTTAAATTTAAACTTTGGTCTATTTAAATTTAATAAAAGTTTAAAAAGTATTTGTATTGTTTTAGAATTTTATTTAAAGTTTGAAGACAAGTATTCCTAAGTTATTATAGTTTTGTTAAGTTAAAATGTTATGAAGGTCATTAGTGTAACATATATTTTGAAATTGAGGTCCAATGTGGGCGTACTAATGGAAATCTAAAAAGAAGTGTTTTTCATCACCTCCTTTGTCTTACAAATATGACGAATTCTATCTTATCGAAGGCATTTTTTGGAATTGTACAATGTCAAACTTATCGTCAAAAAACAATAATACTAAAGAATATTTACGTATTTTAAAATTATTTATCACAAATATTTCTTTTTTACCTTTTAAACTATAAAAAATAAATTTCTAAGAAAAATGTACTTTTCATTCGAGTTGAATAAAAGAAGTACAATCCACATGTGCTACTAGAACATAGTAGTTCTTAACGAAGAAAAAGATCACAAAGGGTTACAGATTAAAAAAAATGGCTTCCACATTCTATCACATAGAGAAGCTTAATACTTTCCCTAACAACAATATAATTAAAGCCCACTTAGTAAACCAAAGGACTCCTAAGCTTCTATTTTGTATCACAACTGGAACCGATCATCATAGTCATCTTTCATATTATGTTCATGAAATACATGAATGAATTAAGAGTGCTTTTGTTACCTCTCATTGTGTAGTCTACCAAGGAATTGGGTGATATGTATTTATCAATAAGAATTTTTCTCCATGGACTAAGAATTGGAAGGAAATTCCATAAATATTTGGCTCCAAGGCTTTTCCAAATTTGTAGATGAGCTGGTCCAAGCTAATGATGGTCTCCATGACACGGTTAGTGGCAATGAAAACCCTAGAAAAAACAACTATGGTCTCCCTTACTTGCTAGAGTGGCCTATGGTTTGAGAAACCACGACCTAGGGGAATCTAAGCCGTCAAAATAAACCCGGGGTCGCACCAAGTCTAGACCACACTAGCCTCAACTTGAATGGGGTTTTGAGTGTGACCTCCCAACTAAGTCACCCCTAAGGGGAATTGAACTCGGGTCACCTTGTTGACGAGACCCACACCTTAACCAAGTGAGTTAGTGGGAATTGACTTAGTGCACCATAAATATATATATATATAAGACAAAAAAGGTAGATTTGAAATGAAAGATATATATATATTTTTAAGATTCTGGTATATGCTAAGAAAAAATATATTAAAAATAGTAAACTATATTATTTTTTTTAAATTATATATTTGGAATCTACACAGTTGACTTTGTATGTCTTTGTAGTTTTAGGGATAACATATGAGTCTATCCCATAGAAAAATAACCTCAAATATACAGATCTACATTGTCATTTTGAAAAATAGAAGCTTTTATGTATTTGTAGCACAAACCACCAAGTTTGTCATGTCGAACCTATATCCAAGGAAGCCAACTAAGCAAAAAAGTAAGTTTCTCGCTTTTGTTAATTTAATTTTGAAAACAATGCACACATGCTCAAGAACGTGCATGCACTTAAGAATGTGCACACATGCTTTTATAATGCATGCATGCGCTCCTGGAGAGAGGAGAGAGAGAGAGAGAGAGAGAGAGAGAGAGAGAGAGAGAGAGAGAGGGGGGGGGGAGGGGATGGGGGGAGGGGGGAGATAGGTGGAGAGAGGGAGAAAGAGGGAGGGAGAGGAAATAGGAGAGAGGTAATGTGAGAGAGTGCAAGAGGGAGAGAAAGAGAGTGAGGGGTGGGGATGAGTGAGTGAGAGAGAGATGGAAAGAGAGAGAGGTGGGGTAGATAAGATAAAATATTTTTATTAATGTCCAACAAATGACCACTAAAGTAGGTCAAAGTGACTAATGATTAAAATGATTTCAATACAAAGTGGGAACACTAAAGAGACTCTTATAACAAAGAGTATGCAAAAAGAAAACATGAACAAAAATATGTAGAGGTAATCACTAGGATCTAGGATGAGAGGCGGTTGGGGAAGAAGGGTGAACAAAGAAATATGATCTAGGATATAGATGTGGATGATCGCAATGAGCAATGCCACATGAGTCTCATGATATATTGGATCCATATCCCCTAGCATCCAAGGCTGAATGGATGAATATCAAGATAAAGGGATGGATGGAGGAAGTGTCACAAGAAGAGCTAGATGGAACATCGTGCTATTTCCTTGAGGAAGAGGCTTTCCATTGGAGTCTAGATGATCTATGTTGTTTGCAGGTGTGATACGTGGATTGGAAATGTTGTTGGGATCTCTATGAAATATGGGTGTTCCTTCGAGGCCAAATAACCTAGGTTCGGGGCCTGAGTGGTTATTTCTCTATCTCTTGGTGCCTTGAACAAATGGGAGCACCATAGAAAGGAAGTGATGCACTTAGTGGAGGTTGGTCATTGATTTAGGGAAAATTTTAGGGGTGAAATTTATACCATGGTTTAATTTATGACCTTTTATTCCAAGAAACGATTTTCCAATTTCCATTTTTTCTAAATTGATTTGCCCAAATTCCATGGGATAATTTTTTTTACTCTAAAATTTTCCAAAATATCCAGAAACAATATAATTCCCTTATAAATTTGAATCCTTTTAGAAAAATATCGCCTAATATTTTAAGGTTGAAAATTTAGGAATCAGTAAGATTCGCTAAGGTTTCTACACTTTAAGTAAACTACGGGTCCTTAAAATTTTCCCTCTTTGAGGTGGTTGGATAGAATGAGAGTAAGGTAAAAAATACTCCTATAAGTAAAGGGCCAAACATCTCTAATCTAGGAATATAAAAAAACTAGAGAGAGTCTAGGGCTCTCTAAATAAGCAATGGAACCTCGCTTTGGAGTTGTAGTAGATAGGGAAGTGGAAAATGAAATGCTCCTCAATCTTAATCTCCTAAAAATGACAGAGCTAGAAAAACTTGTCTGAACGGTCAATCAGGTGGCTAGTATCTACCCACAGCCTATGGGATCCTACCCCAAACTAACCTAGATATATGAGAAGGGTGTGCATCCAATGGAGGAGGGTGTACTACGGTTGAAAAATGTGTCCATCTCTCACTTCCAAGAAGTGCTTAGCATAGAACACTAGTATAAAAAGTGAGATAAATGACTACATAATTAAAAAAGTTATTCATGTGATTGTTTCTAAGCTAAAAATGACTAAATTAGAGCAACACAACTAAAAATGACTATTTTAGTCATAGGATAAAAAATACAACTAAATAATATGTGATACAATTAAAAGTTACCAAAAAAAGACCATTTTTCATTTATTTTGTATAAGAGGGAAAACAAATAAATAGTTGAAAAAATAAGAAAAAGAAAAAGAGAGAGAAAATAAAAATAAAATAAATGAAAAGGGGCATTTCTTGAGGGATTTTTTCTAGTTTGGTTTTGTTTGGGAGACACTGATATCACCAGTAGAATTGGGGTTGGGAATCATCCATGCTAAGTATGAATGAATATCTATGGATAATCTTGATTTGGGATGGGCTAGGTCTTTATCTATCCCCCATCCATATATCTCTCACTAGGAAGTAGGATCAAGGTTCCCTTTGACCTGTTAATTAGATCTAACTCAGCTTGATCTGGTTCCTCTTTCGAGATGGTTTGGCACCTGCACTAGGGTTTCACTTTGTTGCATTGGAGTATTGTTGTGAGGGTTTTCTTGGGTGAAAATATTGATGTGTTTGTGGCTCATCCTTCCCTTCACATTAAATGATATGGTTTGCTTAAAATTTAGCTTTGGGATCATTGTGAAAGCTCCATTTGGGAACGAGCAGAAACATACCTATTCTCCAGGTAATCAAATGTTTGTTCACTGTTACCTTTATTTAGTTATCTTGTAAACAAAATTAATTTTGTTTCCACTTCTTTAGCATTATTAACCCTTAGCTTATTATTCCAAGTAAAGGTGGGATTCGAGTATGTTTATGAATCTAGACTAGAGACAGGTTGTCTTTTCCATGCAGTTAAACAATATACATATACCATTTATTTGGTGGTTTGATCACCCACTTGGGAGAAAAATAGTCCTCGATATTGTTGGAACATTTAAAAACCCATTAAATACTTAGGATATATTTTACTAGTCACCTAGATTAATTTCGTAAGTTTTGACTAGCTAAATAGGGCCAATTTTGTCTTTTAGTGGACCACTTGCTATCCTAAGTCACAAAAACAAATTTGGACAAATTCTGGATAGTATTTCCTTGGATTATGTCTGATTTTATTCCATTCATGAATTAGAAAGACCCTTTCCTGATTTAGACAACTTTATCCTGTTTTTTTCTACTTTCTAGTGGATAAAGAAAAGCTAGTTGACTTGGAAACTCTTGTCACTTGACCAGTTCGACCTCCACATCATATATACTCTCCTAATTCAATAATTACATTCCATTTACCTCACTCATGAGCTGACATACCATAATTTCCAAATTCGTGAGCCTCTAGCATAGTTTTGGAAACTGCTTTTGCCACCTAGGGGTTTTTTATGTTTTTAGTAAGCCTTATTTTTTGTGCTTTACAACTTGCCTTTAAGGAATTCTATTTTCTCTCTTGAGATGTATTATATATTCTATTCACATTGAGGAATAAGATATGAGATTATATTTCCATCAATTGAGTTTCATCTCTTATTGTTCTGTCTCAATATTTCTTCTTATTATTCTTGCATATCTTTGAATAATTCTTGTGAGGACTTATTTACTTCAAGATTATTGGCTATTAGAATTATTTCATGGTATTCAACATATATATAATTCTCACATGGTATTAGAGCCTCTGTAGTTCCTAATTAAATTAGTCTTCCGGTATATATTTCAAAGAGTTTGTTTTGCAGGTACTGAAGATCAAATGGCAGAAATTTATTGTTGAAGAAGAACTCAGATTTTTCCATCTATCATCATTGTTCTCCTCTTACACTTCAGATATTGAGGATCCTTTGCTGGTCAATGGTATCCAAGAAGGTGATATGTAGCTATTTGGAATACAGTACACAGTTGAGGTTGTTGGTTGCGCCTTCACTTCCTTTGTCCATGCTCCTGCCAGTTCCTACATGATTACCAACACATTTTTCAAGAAGTTGGAGACATCTCTCAGTTCTCTCATATGTCTTCTAATTCAAATGATAAACTAGTTGTTGCAGCTCATACACACTCAGAACCTCTCCTTGGGTTGATTTTTGGTGTGTTATTGACATCTATGGAGGCAAAATTACAGTTTGGAGTGACTAGTTTCGCTCTCTCTCTCTCTCTCTTGCTTCTAATTCACTGCATGATTTTTGGCACCTATTGCACAGAAGATGGAGCACATCATCAAGTCTCATTTGAACCTGATCTAAATAAGCTCAAGTCTAGTGAGAACATTCCACTTCTTACTAAGAAGAAGATTTCTCCAGACATTTGACCATGTTCTCACCTGCTTGGAGTTTGGAGAGCATTATTATGGTGTATTCCATGATCTTGAGTGGAGGTTTTCTTCCCAAGTGGTTTTCCTTCTTTCGTCACCTACATGGACTAATAATTTTTTGTATTGGGGTGACCGTAAGCCTTGTTGCTTGGGCCCTATATTTCTGATATTTCACCTCATAAAGTCAGGCTTAAGGGGGGGTGTTGGAACATTTAAAAACCCATTAAATACTTAGGATATATTTTACTAGTCACCTAGATTAATTTCCTAAGTTTTGACTATCTAAATAGGGCCAATTTTGTCTTTTAGTGGACCACTTTCTATCCTAAGTCACAAAAACGAATTTGGACAAATTTTGGATAATATTTCCTTGGATTATGTCTAATTTTATTCCATTCTTGAATTAGAAAGACACTTTCCTGATTTATACAGCTTTATCCTGTTTTTTTCTACTTTCTAGTGGATAAGGAAAAGCTAGTTGACTTGGAAACTCTTGCCACTTGACCAATTCGACCTCCAAATCATATCTACTCTTCTAATTCCATAATTACATTCCATTTACTTCACTCATGAGCTTCCATACCATACTTGCCAAATTCGTGAGCCTCTAGCATAGTTTTGGAAACTGCTTTTGCCACCTAGGGGTTTTTTATGTTTTTAGTAAGCCTTAATTTTTGTGCTTTACAAATTGCCTTTAAGGCATTCTATTTTCTCTCTTGAGATGTATTATATATTGTATTCACATTGAGGAATAAGATATGAGATTATATTTCTATCAATTGAGTTCCTTCTCTTATGTTTCTGTCTCAATATTTCTTCTTATAATTCTTGCATATCTTTGAATAATTATTGTGAGGACTTCTTTGCTTCAAGATTCTTGGATATTAGAATTCTTTCATGGTATTCAACATATATAGAATTCTCACAGATATAACGTTGTTGGACATAGCATTAGATAGAACATTGACCTTCCATAATGATAATTAATGGAATCAAATTTGGGAACTCATTGATCGAATCAAACGAGGTGCAATAATCTATTTGGATTTCATCAACATACTATAAAATCACACCATGGAGAATGGAATGACTCCTGATCATGCTAACGGTTAGCCCTATCCCATGGAGAAACCCTGAAGGATGCCAATTAACTATGTTTATCTTACTTCTTTCCCATTATATATTCATTTATTCACGAGATCAATTCCATACTTAGAAAACCATTATAGCTATAATTGACATAGACTCTCCAATTTTTCTACTTAGGAAGTTCCATTACACACTTTTGGCTGCTGATGGAAATTTCTACAATATCTTTCTCTTTGTTTTTCTTCTCTCTCAATTTGATGATTTTAAGCAATTTTGATGTTGGGTTTTTATTTTGTGTAATGGCAGATTGCCTAGGGATAGAGAAAGAAGTGGTAGGGAAAGACAAGGATTGTGAGGGATTCCATAACCAACAATATGCACCACTACTTCTAAAGGATTTGATCTAGGTTTTGCATAAACCACCACTTTCACTCCGATCATTCAACTCCTGGATATTGAGAGACCAAAGCTGTTTTTTGTTGTGAAGCCTTTTTTAAATTAAATATTATTCATAATTATGTTATAAATGTATATTTGAGTATAGAGAGTATATTAAAAAATGAGACAGGCCATCGACCAATGGTTAAGACCATTTAGCCAAAAATCGAAACCCAAACCCCTAAAACTAACTGACATCATATCTTTAGATCTTGTCTACTTTAAATTTTACAATTATATATTACAGAAGAAGAATCAAAGTGTTTTTGTACATAAGCACCAAAATGTACTATGCTTTTGTATAACAGTCGATAAATAGTAACACATATACAAGCTACAAAAGAGATGGTTATATTGACAGAGCCAAATTATTGCTATGCAACCTTCTAAGCAAAAACACTCTTGTACTTGTAATGCAGATTATGATCTATAGATCATTGCTTCAAACAAACTACAGTAGTCAATATTTCTAACCATTATGTATGAAGTCATAAAAACAATAAATAATCGCATGAATTACCAAAAAACACTAAGACTTCCATGTGCTCTAACACATACTCAGTTATTATGATGGTAAAGTTTTCTATTCAGGAATTAGTTCTGAATACCCCTTAGTGTCATCATCATTGTGATATTTATTTCTTCCCCTTTTTTAATTCTTTGATATTAGGAATTATCATTATTTCTTCTAGGTCCATGAATTTGCTTGAAAATTGAGCATCTCATTCATATTTTGGTGTTGTGTGGCTAACCTATGAAGTGGAGAGTTTTGAATTCCTACAGTTGCATATTTAGGCTATGTGTCTTGACACTTCAAGCTGTATGGATCTTACCTAGATTTAAGAATGTCACTTGCTTCAACCTTACTAGCATCAAAATCTTGATTAATTCCTTCATCACTAATCCTTCTAGTCCTTGGTTGTTTGTCATCCCTTCGAAGGGATTCATTGTCTTGACAAACTAAACCAAATATAATTAGTTCCCAATTACCAACAACATCTGATGTCAATATATCAATTGTTGATATTTTATGCCACTCTTCCTTGTTTCTAGAACCATATAATCTCTACATTGCTAATTGATAGGAAATGCACTATGCCTACCCCGATTCAAAGAATTTTTAATAGGATGTTTTGTTCTTTCCAAATACTATTTATTGTTATCTGTATCACATAGTCTTTCTGGTTCAACACCACCCCTTTTATACAATGTCGGTTCTTGGTTTTCACCTAATAAGTTTGTCCTCCCCCAATCTATTGGATCTTGATACTCATATTCAAGTTTCATTGTTTTTCTCCAAAACCACCTTCACCATTTTCCACCTCATCATCCTCCAAAATCGTATCTTAGATTCTCGCTTGTTCTAGATAGCTTGCTCCCCATTCCATACGCATGAAACTTGGTCCTTCTGCCTCCATTTGTTCTTCCAAGCAACTGTGTTTCCTCTGCTTTAGTTTCAAGAACCTATTCAGTGCCAATATGATCACAATCATGATTTCTTATGGGGCATAGTATTCTCCTGCTGTCACCATTTTCCTAGTCCTTGATTTAATCTTCAAATTTTGTTTTCTTTATATTGCACTTTTAAACACCACCATAATCACTAGCACAATTAGTTTCCCGCACTTTTTTTGGTTTACATGATTGATCAAAAGCTTCTTCTTCCAACTAAATTCTATGGGTTTCAATGTTACCTGGCATGATTTATTATCTTTCTCTTGTTAATTCCCTACATAAATTATATGTTCTCATCTCAAACTCATTTTTTGTATTTGTGGGCTCACAATTTTCACCATCTTCTAGAATTATGAACATCCCATGCAATCGTTTATGCTACTTTTGCTGCAATGCAACAATCTCTTTAGCTATAGAATAAAATTCTTATAGTTGAGTTTCACTGTAAAATGCAAATGAAAAGTTGAAAAATGTAGAAAAATGAAAAAAATGAGAACGATAAAACTCAAAACAAACTATGGAATGAACTTTCCTCCTTTATAAAGAGAAGTAAAAGTTTTCTGAAGTAGAAAAGAACGATAATATTGCCGTCTTAAGAATACAAATATATGTTGTAGTCTTTCATATTTTTATACTCGAGAGAAGATTTGGAAATGTCTATACCCACTGATGAGAAAAATATTCTCGAGCACATTGCAACTATTGCCTCTCTAGTCCTATATCCTCTAATTGTAGCATCCAATTCCAATTCTAGAGAAGAAACCTTGGCCAATGCATCTTCTTGTGCTGCCTGCTAAGATTAGCATAAATTACTATTAGTTTTAAATCAATATCCATGTAAAATACATAAGATATAGGAATTAATTGCTTCATATTCATCTCCTCATGGATTCAAAAAAATATATTCTCGAAGGGGTTTTCTAGTCAGTTTTGGAAGAAGAATACTTGATAAAAATATTCACAAAATATCAGAATATGTTAATTTTAAAAAGGAAGAAGGATATACAATTCAAAGATATCAACATCTTGATGAGATCTAAAGAAATACAATTCCAATGTATATTAAATAAATTACAATTGCAAGTGAATAACTACAACAAAATCCATGTAATAACACCAAGAGAACTTGTAAAAATAAAATGATGTTTGGATATATATTTTTCAAGATAAAATCGAGGCGTTTCGTTATAGAGGATCTACTAAGGAAATATAGATATAAAGAAAGGAGTAACTTGTCTATTGTAAAAAATTTCAATTAACAAATCATGTTAATGTTATTACTTGAGAAAGGTCAAGTGATTTGCATTTTTAGAAATAGCTAAAAACACCAAAATTCTTCACCTTTGATGTTGATACTAGAGAGATCCAGACTAAATCTAATGTTTAGATGATAGAAAAATATGTTAAACATATGGAAATGTCAACTAATGAACTAGAGGGAAAATGAGGCTTGCACAAAACAATAACAATAATTGTGCATAAAATGTTTCCAACCTAAGTCTAAAGTAAAATTCAAAGTTCAAAGTAACTAATAGTGTGACACCGCTCGACACTTATGTGTCTTTCCATCATGTAAATACATTTTCATAGAGATTCCTCCAAATATTTTCCTTTCCATTTTCTTCTAGCTCCAGTTAGTACTTTTATCACTATCCAGACCTCTAAAGTGAAGTGGCATTAAAAAAAAACATGAATAATGATTTTTGAGTTTTCTTTGCATGGTCTATAGAATATTGGCCCTTGTAATATGACCACACCAAGGTTTCATTCAGTATATTGGTTAATCTATGGCTTCTGATGTACCCACTACAACTAATGGTCATCAAGAGGCTTTATCGGGTTTTCCAGGACAATGAACATTCCCCCACAGGCAATGAACTCTACAGGATCTATATTTGGGCATTTGTATTAGGGGATCTATATCATATATTTTATCCTATGCAATGAGGGAAGTGGATTAGAAAAAAGGTTCATTTTGGCCATAGGACCTATGAGTTTCCTAGTCCCTATGATATGAGGAGCTTGGTCTATTCCCCATGAGTTACATTTTTACTACTCTTCAAATTCTGGCTATGGGTGGTCAAATGTGGCATTCTTGAATTATACATCCTATTAGAATTATAAAATAATGATGGGAGTATGTTATTAATTGGAATTTTATTCCTTTTCATTCTTGTTGTTCTGGTGATGTGGATTTTGAGGCATAAGATGGTATGTTTGAACTAGACTAAAGATGTCCATGTAAAGGATGGAGATGACAAAGTTTTAAAAGAACTTGAGATCCTTAGTAGAATGAACTATTGTCTTCCTTCAATAGGTCCTCCTTGATGGAGGGGCTAAGATAGTGATCATAATGATTCCAACAATCGACAACTAACCCTTTCTACAAGTACACGCGTCGTCTATCATCTACCTAACCACAATATAAAAAAATGAAGCTATTGTGTTTAGCCATATTATCAATTTTTTTTCAATTTGGACCTTTCTTTCTTGGTAATTACATAATAATTTTAAATATATCAACTTCAGTAGGTATTTAGTACCCATATTATATCTTGTATATTTAGAAAGGAAATAGATACCTCTTAGAGTCATGGTTGATTTTTATCAAATAGATCTTATGGAAGATTTGTAAGCATATGACCAAAGAAATGCTTATCAATGGATTCACAAAGGTGATGAATGGCAGGGATATTACGTTACAATTGTCCCATAATTCAATACGATGTCTCCTTGATCTCTCTACAACAACACACCCTTGATCCCCCCCCCCCAAATGGCCTTTAATCCAAGATTCCAGATCACTTACCAAACTTCTAGTGTGTTCTTAATGTGCCTAATGATAACAAGGACATTTCAAGTAAGGGGAATCTCATATTTACTTTATAGTAGGGTATTGAGGAGGGAGTCTTTTCCATTAACTATTACACACTAACAAGTGTAGAATGAAAAATCTATGGAGCCATAATATTTTTCAAGATTGATCAAGGGAGATAGCACTTTACCATTGGGAAACAATTGGAGAGGTCCTGTGAGGCAGATCAGGGGAAGCAATATAGTTGGCTTGAAGAGAATCTATCCTTTGTTTAGGTATCTAAATTTAGCTGGTTAGGCTTAGATGTTAAGTGAGGAGGGGGTATACTCTTCTCTTGTTTCATATATTGTTATTTTTAAGCCTTTTTGTATACTCTTCTTTTTTCATGTTTTGGTATTCTTTATCCTTTTGGGATTCTATGGCCTAAGAATCCATTTTCCTTTTGTAATCAGTTACATTTTGTTAAATATATATTTCTTGACACAATTTTTTTTTTCTATGGCAATCAATAGACATGCAAGTATCTACATCAATCATCCATAGGTTCAATAAACGAAACTAGTGAGATGTTCCAAAGCGAGTTTAACAGTCTTTTCATGAAGTTGGGTGGGTTATTCTACAAGGTATCCACTTATGCTCTAGATACACAAATACAATACCTGCCAAAAATTGGTCCTAAATATCTATTTCGTTAAATGAATGAAACTTAAAGAAAACTTTGTGTTCTTGGGTTTGAAAATTAAGTTTTAACTTTACACCACCTTGATAAATAGTCTGTGCAATCGATTTGTGGTAATAGTTTATTGCAACTTTCAATTAATTCCTATTAAGTGTTGACATCCAAGTATTCTTTCTCGTAATTGATTTTCCTATGTATTTATTACAAGGATTCTACTTAACTCTAACCACTGGTTCCAAGAGAAAACACAATATTCCACCAAGTTTCCAGGATGCAGAGGTAGGGAAATGCATTTGGGGATTGTGTGGAAGCACCCCCAAATTTTGGGGAATGTCACAGGGGATGTCCGAGGTATCTAATGTAGGGGACCCCAACTGAAATACTAAAAAATTAGAATTAAAATGTATGATAACTAAACATAAATCATTGAAATCTTAAATATAAAAATGCACCAATAAATTGTTTTGGAGGAAAATGGGTATAATGGTTGCATAAAATGTAGTTATGGAAGACCGAACTACCAAAAAATTGATACATTCCATGTCCATAACAAAATTTCTTTTGGAAGTAGTGTAGTGAAGCAAAAGTTTTCCACAAATTGTTCTAATATGTTCAGATATACTACTATCCTAAACGACCGAAAACTAGATAGTAGAAACCTTTAAAAATTGTCCAAGAAAAAAGACACAAGTGAAATACATAGAAGACAGATGAAATTAACTAAAATTGTAGCCACTGTAAACTTCCTCCATAAACTAATTTTCATGGAGAGGTCCTTCAAATCCTTGAGACTGATCAATCACTACTATAATTGTTTGTTGCAATGTGTTCTAAAAATCCTTAAGGCCTCTGGGTTCCTCGGTCTATTATTTTCCATTGCAATGCTTTATTGTCATCATATATACTCTTAACACTTCCTTTCCATTCTTTGTGCTTGAATATAAAAATATGTGCCCCTATTGTTACAACATATTTTTCCACCTTGTGATCATTAACACTCATTGGCCTCCATTATTCATTTGATTGTCTCAGAACCACTTTTTGTCCTCCAGGAACCCTTGTTTCCCTATTTTTGTTCCAGTATGCTAGTTACTTCATTGCAACTCGTGCATACGCATGTTGTACCACTATAGCCCCCGTACATTGAGTTAATTGGTAAATAATAATAAAAAATCTATTTTTTCACTCCAAAAAGAGGCCATTGTGATCTTTGGCCCTCCATGTATCCCTAAACGACTTGATTCGACCTTTCACCTACCTTTGGAGGGTTATATATTGAGCTCTTATGGTGCATGGAAGGAGAAAAAAGAGAGAGCATTGAAATTCTATTGGATTTTTCCCATAGCTTGAGTCTACATCCATTGATCCTAGTTGTTGTGAACCCTTTATGTTCACCTACCAAACTCTTACATATCTTGTGAAGGACCCTATCCTTTACTTGTGAGTTTTCCATTGTATGGGGGATTGAAGTGGTGGAGGCACAAGTGGAGGGACCTAGTTCTTGGTTCAGATGATTTTCCGGCAAGAGGTTGTATCATGTACTTCTTGTTCAATTTAATAGAAATACTCATTTTCTCATCCAATTGATCTTGTGAATGGTTGTCTAATATCATTGGGTAACATTTTCTTATTATATCATGGACTATGCTATTGTTTATGCTAACATATTTCATATATTATATACACTTGCTTGTGTTTATTGTTGAGACTAAGTTGTAGGTTCAAGTGTAGATATTTGAAAGATTAATGGGAATCTACATCAAACGTCCGGTTGAAGGTTGGTATTTTATTCCACATCTTAGCATTTACATTTATAGAGCATGCATTGGGAATTGAGTTTATTTCTGGTAGTCATATGTCTGTTGTGGTATAACCCAAGCCATAGGAAGTTTTTCTCCGTAACAGAAATGGCGACTCTGTTGGGGAGGAACCTCCATTTTGGGGATTTTGGGCATTTTCCTTTATTTCGAGTCTCTATTCTGTCAAGTTTCTGTGTTGTTGATTGGCTGTTAGGGTTTGCATAGAAAATATTGTTTTTTCTTGGTCTTTTGATTCATTTTTGGTCCACCTACCTTTCCCTGTACATGAGTCATCCTTGGTTAGCTCTCATGGACCTACTGCTGTTAGTAAAATAGCCAACGTATATACACTAATGTTCTGTCAATAGTTGTGTACAACTCCGGGATTGTCTTGTTTGTGATATTTGGTTGTTGCTGGGTGAGTTTTGGGTGTTCCTGAGTCTTATTAGGCCTATATTCTGATTGTTCCATGCCCTTTTATTGAATATAAACTCCTCTTTCTTTAGTTTTTGAGAATTTGGTTTTCAACCATTTTTTTCTTTTTTATAGCTCATTAGCTTAGCTGAGTCTTTCTTTTTGGAGTTTGTTGGGTTGTCTGCTTTGCATGCTCTGAATTCTTTTTTGAAAAGTGTTGATTCTACTTGCATTTTTCATTTCATTTATATTGAAAAATACAAAAACATTGTTTGCATTTTCATTTCATTTATAGTGAAAATACAAAAAAATTTGCTTTATGTATCTACATTTTGCATTAGAGTGCTTGTGTTTTCATTAAGGCTTGCTTGTGCATGAAATTATAAAGAGATTGCATTTTTATTTCAGAAAAACGAAACATTGGTTTGATTGTCATATAGTGGCATAGTTTTCTATGGATAGATGAGTCTAGTGTTTTCCGGGTGTGCATATCATTGAGTCTTTTCACATCATTAGTTTCACGACCACATCCTTTGAGTAATCACAACCATTAAAACTAACTCTTAACTAAAGATTTAATTAGAAAATTTCCTTTGTTAGGGTGCACCAACTAGTATAGGTTTAGAGTCTTGGAATAGATCACTGTTAGTTAACAATACAAGAAAGACTATTAAACAAACATTATGTGTCTAACCAGGGAGCGGTGAAACCCATGGTATACATCAGTGTTCTCAGGATGCTCTACTCAAACCAGAGTAAAGAACGAGGTCACCGGAGGTTTGTTGAGGAGATAGCCCTCCAATACTAGATGAACATGGGATATATTTCTAGGATTTGTTCGTATCTAGGGATTCTTGGGGGATTTGACCCTCTTGAGTTTTAGGCTTAGTTACCCTTCCCATACAACGGATCCCACCTGCGACTGTTCGCTTGAGCATTGGTTATACGTGGTGGCCATAGTTGCTTTTCCTAGGTATCACATAGGGTACTTGCAGTGGTTATTCTGTGAGTGTCTTGAGTAAGATAGGGGTCGGACAACACAGTTGTGTTCACACAATGAAGACTGAGGGCCCTTATAACTGAATCTGTTACCTCCGATTATAGTTTGGGAGTATCAAGCCTCTCCTAGGAGAGACATACCGGTTGTAGTGTCGAGAGGTCCCTTGAGCCAATTCTGTTTGTGTGCATTTGGCTATAGTTTCTTTTAGGTGTACGCTCTGTGATGATCTAATAGGCCATTAGGAGACGTTTATTTGTTGACTTTTTGAAGTCATCGTGGATCGAGATCTGCCTCTCCGCCGATCTCGTCGGTTGGATGGTTTACCAGCTAGCAATTTGTTATTGTCTCTTCGCAAGAGATGTCAAAGGACTACCGCTGGTCCTTTATTTACATCTCACGAGATTAAGAGAGATCCCATTATGAGTTTCGCATCTGACACATCGGGAGTCCCCTCGACTCCATCTGATAGTCCAAAGTGAACTTCTCCTCCTCACATATACTCTTCGAGGACTGATTGGGAGGGAGGTTCATCACACACCACTTGTCATGGGTTTGGGACATCCCAGCCCACGAGTAAGAACTCATTTGATGAAACATGGTCATCAGGTTATTTGTATGGTTCATCCTTCGGGATGCTAGGTTTTGGTTCTACATCCATCCCTACAACCTCAAACCCTTTTTCTTTGGGTATGCCCAGTTTTATGTCATCTGTTACTTCCACCATGTCTAGTATTCATGCTAGCTCTAGTGTCAAGGTTGGGGCACCATGCCCCCTTACACCGCTCATTATTTTGGGAGTGGTCACATCCCTCCATATTTTCCGAGTGCTGGCGGAGGACCACCTCCTTCGTCAGCACCTAGTGTTAGTTTGAACCCATTCTCGTGTGGGAGTTTCACGATAGGTAGTGTATCTAGGACTTACATTCCATATTTTAACCTGCATGCCTCTATGACTGTGCCCTCAAATGCTTATGTGATTCTGAATTTTTCTCTTGTCTCTAGTTTGTCGATTCCATTGAGTGGGAACATACTGTTTTCATACACCCCTCACTCATCTAGTTTTCCTTCCTCGAGTGGTTATATGGGACCCCATTCTTATGGATGTCATTCTTATGGCTTTTCAACTGGTCCTAACTATTATCCCAATCCTTCCTATGAAATCCCTGCTATGCACATGTCTGTGTATTCTAACATTGGAATATTTGGAGGAGGTTACCATGCTTATGGTCACGGCCACGGTTTCTATTAAAGTTTGGCGACACCTCAGGTGTCGACTTCAAAGTACAAAGTACCACCATCCAGTTTGCAGAGACAGTCTCTTTCTGGAGCTTATAATCAACCTTCACAGCCTTTCCTCCCATTTCTTGCTAGGTTAAATCTACCCGATGTTTCAAAGCTCACGAATGATCCAGTGTGTCAAGATCTTGCATGGGCTCTAGTCCCCCCCAAGCTCCCTTCCGATGTTCTAAAGTTTGAGGGGAAGAAGGGCGAGGATCCAGGTGATCAAATCACCACTTTCCATTTATGGTGCTCCTCAAATTCCTTGAGCCTGGGGGAACATATAGAGGTTTCAATGATTTAACTTTTGTTTTCCTAGATCACTTTTAGTTGCCGATCTGCTACGATACTGGTACTGAGATCTTATCTACCTTTTTCTAGGACAAAGCCACACATATCTCTGATCATATTCAAGAGTGGCACCGACGGAAGAGGCTAGTGAAAGCCAACATTCCTCTAGATTTTTTATTGGAATGGTTCCTCAAGTCTTTGCTCCCTTATATTTCAAAGGACATTTCATTGTTTGGTATTATGAATGACGAACAAGATATTTTTAAATCCCAGCTGATAGACCTAGTTTATGCTCAATCTGGCATTTTGTACGACATTATACCTGACGCGCCATGATCAAGACATGAGCCCAAGCTCGTTCGTGGACCACATGCCGATGGTATTGTTGGTTCCACAAGTAATCGTCCTGTAGATTTGGTTACGAATAAGATGCACAATCTATCTATTATCCAATCTACCCCTTGGACATGCTCATGCCTTGTCTATTTCAACCCACTCGTCCAATGTTCCCTCTATACAATTGGAGAACCCATCAGGTAACTGACAACTTGGTGGGAAGAAGAAGAGGAAAAATAATCATAGGGGTGGGAATAATAGGAACAATAAACCTAAGAAGGAGAACGCCAACCCTCCTCGGAATGGCGGAAATGCTGGTGGGGATCGCAAACCTAGACGTAAAGTGAAGTTTCCTTGTAATATTTGCAAGGAAGATCACCTTACACATTTGTGTCCTCGTATTGAAGAAGCATCGAAGCACCTTGCACGGAGCCCAGTTGTGCTTAAGGATCCCCTTCCTCATCATCAAAATATGTGTTAGGAACCCATGTCAACCCTTCTCTTTACTTTGTTAGTATATTGTTGTTGGACGCATATGCTTTGTAAGTTGTCCCGTAGTATTTGTTGATCCATAGTTTGTATTATTGTTGTTGGACGCATATGCTTTGTAAGTCGTCTCGTAGTATTTGTTGATCCATAGTTTGTACTGGCCCATGGTTTTGACCCATAGTATTGGCGCCTAGACTTAGTATATAAGTTTGTGTTGAGGCCAATAGAGGCACCATGAAGTTATTTGTATTGAGTTTGCTCAAAAAAGGTTTCCCCCTCAAAGTGGCTTGCGATCAATAAAAATATTCTGCGATCTCATATATTGTGCATTATATCAATTAATTGTTGTAGGCTCATCTCATCTGGTATCAGAGCACTTTCTTGGGCTCGTTGGGTGAAATTTCTACCAAATTATTTTTTTGCTTCTGTTGGTTCGGATCTGAGAATAATCCCTATCCGCTTAACTGTGGGAAGTACTTGGGCATAAGCCTTAAAAATCATTATGAGGAGTACCACAGGAACCCCGAAGTAGCTGGCCCATTGAGAGGACCTTCCAGTGAAAAGGGTAACGACCCCTACCTGATTGACTAGTTCCCACCCGTGAGGTAAACCAAAAGATGTCATATGTGACAAAGCGGTTATCAGTTTTACCTGAGATGTGGAGTGAGGGGTACTGCCCCAATACGCAAGCCGTCAGACAACATTGGTGGCCGAGTGAATCCCCTGAACCATTAGGAAGCTGATCCTACCTGGGGTCCATATCTATTTTCAGCTGAAAAATAGCAGATTTCCTCTGTCCAGAACTGTTGCCGATCACTTCCGTGCCATTGCAGATCCAGCTGTTGCTGATCACTTCCATGCTATTGTGGATCCATGTGTTTCTGATCACTTCCGCGCCATTGCAGATCTATTTGTTTCCAATCCCTTCCGCGCCGTTGCAGATCAATATGTTTCCGATCCCTTCTGTGCTATTGCAGATCTATATGTTTTTGATCACTTCCGCGCCATTGCAGATCTATCTGTTTTCGATCCCTTCTACGCTGTTGCATATCTATCTATTTTCTATCCCTTGAAACTTCCATGACACCCCTGTAATCCCATTCCGCATATTTCATTCCTGAGGACCTTATCCCAAATTCCACTCCCAAAGCTAGAAATCCCACAGTTGTCTATTTTTAGGGTTTGCCATAAATTCTTCGACTTTCACCCAATCGCCTTCAAATTTTACCATAGAGTTCCTTTCCTATTTCTACTTCTTTGTCCCTCTTTGCCAAATTTTCTCATTCTTTCACCCCGCTTCTGAAATCCTCCTTTTCTGCTTCCCTGTCCATTCGACAATGTCCAAAACCTAGTCAAACCCAAATTACCCATCAGATTTTTTCCCAAATCTAGATTTTCCTTTATTGAAACAGTTTCTGTTTTTGTTTTTCTACCCACTGAAAAAAAAAATTCTTGGTTATAGTTGTCGCCTGTGTAGGAGAAAAAAACATGGGGGAAGCACATACAACCATCCAAACCAAACTCCAGGATATGGATGAAAAATTTCTTGGCCTCCATCTTGAGCATTCAACCATGAACAACAAACGACAGTTCGAGTCTTCATTAGACAATGGGTTCTCTTCTTTTAGCAATTTTCATGGTCCGAATCTTGATTTTCCTCGCTTCAATGGTATTGATCCAACTGGATGGATCTATCATGTAGAACAATATTTCAGTCTGCATAATACTTTTGATGTCAACAAAGTTCCACTTGCATCCTTTCATTTGGAACAAGAATCTCTTTAATGTTACTGTTGGTACATCAAGGTTCATGAAGAGCCAAAATGGCCATATATTTGCCAGCTCCTTTTGCAATGATTTGGTCCTAGTGCTTTTGATGAATTCACATGAGCCCTCACTAAACTTCACCAAATTGGCACTGTGAGAGAGTATCAAACTGAATTTGAGAAACTATCCAACCACACCGAAGGATTGCCTGATGACTTCTACCATAGTTGTTTTATCAGTGGTCTAAAGGATGCAAACCATTCCGAGGTCAAAATGTTCTGTCCCGACACAATTGGAAGCCTTGGGGTTGGATAAGTTGGAAGAAGACAAGATTGCAACCCAACAGTGCTCCAAACCCACTTTTGTTCCCTTCCGAAGTATGGGTTCTCAACGACCTCCCATCCCACCTACTCCTCGACCAACTCCTATCAAGCATTTGTCTGAAATAGAGATGCAGGCACGCAGAGAAAAATGGCTTTTTTATAATTGTGATGAGAAATTCACTTGGGGACATAGATGTGTTCAACAAAAGTATCTCTTGCATGTGGATTCTCCACTTGCCTTTGAAATTGGTGAAGAATCTCCAGATACAATGGATGCTCAGGTCTACATTCCAGAGCCTCCTATTGACCCTCCATCTCAGGATGACCAACCAGAGATATCTCTCCATGCTTTAGCTGGAATCACCACCCCCCAAACAATGCGGGTCAGGGGTTACTTCAAGATGCTGCCTCTTACAATACTTATTGATTCTGGTAGCACTCATAATTTCATTGACCCTCAGATCGCCAAATAGGATTATTGTCTTATCCATCCTTGCTACAATTTTGAAGTCATGGTTTCCAATGGAGGCACCTTAGCTTGCAAAGGGAAGTGTCGTAATGTGTCACGTCCCCTTCCATCAATCCAGTGCAAGGGAGGAAACATGACCAAACATATTGGCTTATTTGACATTCTCAGCCCCGTACATTACTAAGAAATTAATGGATAAATAAAAAAATTATGTATGTATATTCATACTCAACAAACACAACGGAATTAAACACTATATATACACACAGTTTCATCATGCAGTCAACATTTAAGCAACAGTCATTAATTAAAACATTGTAGAACCCAGAATGCATATAATTGAAACCACAGAGAACACTTATCTTTGAGATGAAGTTGTCCAAAAAAATGGCTATGTGAGAGGAATGTTCCACCCAACCATAGATCTCTGTCCATCCTATATTCTTTCAGTTGATAGATCACTCCTGAGTTGGGTTGTGTATCCACTAAGGAAGAACTAAACAAGCTCACTCACATCCATGGTTTTAGTCAATCAGTCATGCTAAGCCAACACACGGTTGGGTTTATCAAGCATGCGATAAGCAAAGTAGGATGACGCTAAGCCAGTGAGCTCAACCACAGAGCTACAAGCATCTCAAATGAACTCAACATCCATGGCACCCACAATACCTACCTCACCCAACACAAGGAAGGTCCCCTTCTTTGCTGCATAGTCCCTCAGGCATCCCTTCCCTCCAGTGCTATTCAGGGTGGGCATAGAAAGGTCCAGCTGCTAATTCCTTGAGATTCCAACCTTCACTAGGTTTATCAAGCAAACCCAACCTCTCTTCAATCATTCACACTTGGATTTCTCCCAATTCTGTCATCAAATAATTCAATCCCGTCACTAGATTTCTAAGCTGTAAAAACTGGGTTTTTCAATGGATTTCGGTGTATCTAATACTCTCAATTTTGCCCCAAGGTTCATATCTATGGATCCCCCAATGGATTTTACTGTTAATACCAAATTCTGGGCGTTTATGGCACTTCAAAATGTGGGTTCTTTCAAAGTTGCGATTTCTGGTTTTTCTCACTGCTGGGCATTCGTAATGGATGAAAACTGAAGCTTCCCTCTTCAACAATGGAATGGGAATGATAAAAAATGAATTCCCATGAGGTAGAGTGACTTGTGGTTCAAGGAAACAGAGCCCATACTCTGCCATAGAAATTTCTGGGTTTTCCATGCTCCATTGAAGCCATGGACTGATTTCTCAACAAATTTCTTACAACTAAAATAAATGTCAGCAATGAAAGTCAAATGGGTTCTCAAGATGACATTTGGCAGTATATGGTTCAATCCCACAACCCCCTCACCACTCCTTAGTGTAATACACATGGCCCCTTCTCATTAGTTGCTCCCATAGCCAATTTTGCTATTTTATTGAAATATTAATATTTACATCAATTTACAATGTCCCATGGCTTAATAGCACATGGATAATAAAATATCAACTACTTGCCTTTCTAAATAAAATCCAAACATACACTAGCGAGCCCTTGGCCTTGAGCTCCACGCTAGGAAAACATATGTCACATGTACACAATATTTACATAAAAGTCAATATACCATAAGCGTCAAAATTGGCGTATTACATTCCCCCCCTTTAGAACAACACCGTCCTCAGTGTTCTCAAAACTGAACAAAATGGGAATGCCTCTCTCATGGCATCTTTCAGCTCCCATGTAGCCTCATAGGGACTAAGGTGCTCCCATTGGACCTTTATCTGCTCGATAGCTCTGTTCTGGAGCAAAGCGACCTTCTTGTCGAGGATGTGCATAAGCTCTACTTGAAACTCTCCCTCAGGTTCCACCTGTATCACATTCCAATCAATCATATGATTAGGATCATGTACATACTTCTTAAGCAAAGATACATAGATAACATTATGAGCTCTTATATTAGCAGGAAATGCAACTCTATATGCAACTGGTCCTATCCTATATAGGATTTCAAATGGCCCACAATATCTTGGTTCCAACTTGGCACAACTCCCCAACTTGAGAGAACTTTTCCTTGGTTTCACTCTCAAATAAACATGATCCCCAATTTGAAATTCCTTATGCACTCTTTTCAAATATACATAACTCTTTTGTCTGTCTTGAGCTGCTTTTAAATTCTGCCTGATATTAGCAACTTCCTGTTCCATTTCCTTGATCATCTCTGGTCCAAGTACTACCCTGTTCACCGGGCTGTCCCAGTTCACTGGAGTCCTACATCCCTTGCCATACAATGCCTCAAATGGACCCATCCCCAATGATGCATGATGTCCATTATTGTATGCAAATTCTACCAAGTGGAGGTAATCTTCCCACTTGGATGGTTTATCCATCACATACATTCTCAGCATGTCTTCAAGAACTCGATTCACTCTCTCAGTTTGACCATCTGTTTGAGGATGATATGTTGTACTGAAATTCAATTTAGTTCCCAATTCCCGAAATAATCCTTTTCAGAAATTGGAAGTGAACTTCGTATCCTGATCATAAATTATTTCCTTGGAAAATTTATGCAATCTGAATCTCTCTCATGAAAATATTTGCAATGTCATTAGCCTTGTGAGTGGACTTGACCGGAATAAAGTGAGCTACCTTTGATAGCTTGTCCACCACAACCATGATTGAATCGTGCTTCTTCACTCTCATGGGTAGACTTGTTATAAAATCCATAGAGATCACTTCCCACTTCCACTCTAGAATGGGTAAGGGCTGCAACAATCCTGCTGGATGTTGGTGCTCTGCCTTGACCTGTTGGCATTTCTGAGACCTAGCAATGTACTCAGCTATGTCCTTCTTCATACCATGCCAAAAGTATTGCTTTATTGCTGCTCTTATAGTCTTTTGATATCCTAGATGTCCATAGTATGGCATTTGATGTATTTCATCCATCACTAGCTTCTTCAAATATGCACTATTGGGAATGTACATTCTATCATTGTAGACGAGGATATTGTCTTCACCAAGCTGATATCCCGCACACTTTTCATCTATATTTTGCTGCTGCAACTTTTCTTTAATTTGAAGGTAAGTTTCATCACTAGTTTGAGCCTTAAGGACTTTTGTCTTCAAATATGATTTGCACATACTTACTGCTGCAACATGAAATTTTCTTCTAAGGGAATCTGCAACTTTATTCTCTTTCCCTTTTACATGCTTAATTTCAAAATCAAATTCACAAAGAAACTCCATCCATATAGCTTGCCTAGCATTCAAGTTCGGCTGGTCAAACAAATACTTCAAGATCATGTGGTCCGTTCTAAGCTCGAATCTCTTTCCCAACAAATAATGTTTCCACATTTTGAGAGCATGTACTATGGCTGCTAATTCTAAATCATGTGTGGCATAATTCTTTTCATGCTCTTTTAATTTCCTTGACTCATAGCAAATCACAAATCCTTCTTGCATGAGCACTCCACCTAGCCCTTCAATGCAAGCATCTGTGCACACTACAAAATCCTTCTTTGGATCTGCTATCTTTAGAACAAGAGCGCTGGTAAGTAACTCCTTTAACTGCTGAAAACGTTTTTTCAAATTTTTCAGACCATACAAACTTGATATTCTTCTTTCGCAATGAAGTGATTGGATGAGCTATCTTGGAGAAGCCTTCAATAAACCTTCTGTAGTATCCAGCAAGACCTATGAAAGATCTAACATCTGAAACATTCCTTGGAGTATACCAATCCATGATGGCATTAATATTCTTTGGGTCAACTGCAATTCCTTCTTCAGAAATGATATGACCCAAATACTGCACCCTCTTTTGATAAAATTCACACTTTCTTAACTTGGCATACAACTGGTGTTCTCTAAGGACTTGCAACACCATCCTTAGATGTTCCTCGTGTTCTTCTTCATTCCTTGAATAGACAAGAATTTCATCTAAGAACACAATCATAAACTTATCTAAATATTTGCTAAAGACACTATTCATGAGACACATGAATGTAGCAAGTGCATTGGTAAGACCAAATGGAACCACAATGAACTCATAATGACCATATCTAGTCCTGAAAGCTGTCTTGTGAATGTATTCTTCTTCAATTCTCACTTGACGATAGCTAGACCTCAATTCAATCTTTGAAAACACCTTAGCTTCCTTCATTTGGTCAAACAAGTCATCAATTCTTGGCAATGGATACTTGTTCTTGACTGTCAGTTTATTAAGATGCCTGTAATCAATACACAACCTTAAAGTCCCATCCTTCTTCTTGAAAAATAACACCGATGCTCCCCAAGGAGACACACTTGCCCTGATATACCTCTTGTCCATTAACTCTTGTAGTTGCATCTTCAACTCTACCAATTCCGGTGTGCTCATTCTATAAGGAGCTTTGGAATTCGGCGTTGCCCTTGGAACAAGCTCAATGGTAAAATCAATATCTCTCTTTGGTGGTAGTCCTGGCATTTCATACATAAATGCATCTTGGAACTCTTGCAACAATGAGAAATCTTCTATCCTTGGTCCCTTGTCCTATGATGAATCTGACATATGAAATGCATATAATTGGCAACCTTTCTTATAAATTTTTTTCAACTATAAGGCTGAAATATGTCTTATTGAAACCTTCTTGGGAATTCCTCTTACCAATCTTGGTCTTCCCTCTTCATCAATGCATTCAAGTGCTTTCTCATAACAATCCAACTTGGCTCTATGTCTTTCCAACCAATCCATGCCAATTAAGGCATCATAAGATCCTAATGGTAGTACATTTAAATCTGCATGTGTGTGGAGTCCATTCAATTCTATGGGACACTCCACCACTACTTCATTCACTTTTCTCTTGGTCCCTGTGGCTAATTGAACTAGCCAAGACTTATTATGCTTCACTTTTCTAAGAGAACAACCTTCAACCACTTTTGGAGAAACATAACTATGAGTAGATCCTGGATCAATCAAAACATAAATAGATTGCTTAGCAATCTTACCTTCAACTTCCACCACTGCCGATTGATGGTCTGCCTGATGATTATCCAACGCTGCATAAATTCGAGGCGTTGCCCTTGCCATGTCCTCCACTATTGTCGCTCCCTTTAAGTTGTGCAAACTTCGAGTATTCTCCTTTCGATGTGGACAATCCTTTAGCATGTGGTTTTCTCCACATCCCCAACACTAAAGTGGTCATTTTGATGTCTTATCTGCTGCTACTGTTGGCTTGAATCCACTCCTTGCTTGATGCCCCTGTGGAAAGGTTCTTGGATGACTTTTGAATGGTGGTTTGAATCCACTTTTCTTTTGATCAAACCTCCCTCTTGGATTTCCTTTCCATGTTGGGTTAACCTCTAATTTTCCTTTATTCTACTCATAGCAATGCATTTCCATTCTAATGGCTTCATTAAGACTTGTTGGATTAACAAACTCAATTCTATCTTTGAAACTTTGAGGTAGGCTTCCAAGGAAGCATTGGATATTTATCTTCTCATCTTTGATATAGTCCACATACCTCAAAAATTCCAAAAATTTGTGGACATGCTCTTCCATAGATTTTTGCCCCAACCTGAGTTCATTGAACTCTTTTATCTTACTGTCATAATGTAATGTCCCCATTCAAATAATTGCATAGTAAGACAATCCCATCATTCCTACTAGTTTCCTAGGTTGGATGGGCACATGTGGAATTGTAATAAGGAAGCTAATAAATGATATTTAGACATTATAAGGGTCAATTATTTAATAAATAGGTTGAATAAATAAATTCAAGAGAAATTCTAGGTGGCAAGTGGTTTTGAAGACATATGGAGGATGTGGGACCCACACTAGCTTGATTTCTCAAGGACACATGGCATCTCTCTCTTGCCAATTCAAATTTATGAGAAGCTGAACACTCGTGGGTGATTTGGTAAGTCATAACACATGGCATTGAGCATCTTAGGTCGAATTGGGATGGATTGGTAACCTCCATGGAAGATAAAGAGTCAAATTGAAAGTTTGTGGACACTTGGGCTAGATTCCCTAGCTCCTATGACACCAATGATGGAGCATCTATGACAACTATGAAAAATTACAGACCTGACCTCTAATAGCTGACCATTATGACATGTCAGCCCCAAAAATAGGCTCAAGTAAGGCGCTCATGGGAGTTGGAGAAGCCAAAGAGACTCAAACTCGAATTTGGGAGAAGATGGAAGGTTGGAACAAGGAGACAAGTAGAAAATGGGGAATATTTATTAAGTGAAAATATCTTGAAGCTATGGTGAGTATTTCTACCCTTAGAAGGATAATGTTGGTTATAAAATGAAGAAATCAATTATGAGAATGGCTTTTGATGATTTGAGAAAAATTGCATTTGTGAAGAGAGAGCTAGTGGGTGACTAGTTTCTTGCCTTAGCCAATTTCGAGGGTGAAAGATTCCCATCCAAGTTGGTGTTTGGAGAGGCCACTTAGGTCTTTCATGGAGATTTAATGGAATTTTATCTACAGGTATCATCTACAGGGAAGTTCGTTGTTTTTTTAGTGCAACACCATCTCTCAACCATTTCTAGTTTTGAAGGCATATTCATGCTCCTTGAGGGAGGGCATTTTTGGTGAGCTCTTGTGCTTCTTGGGAGAGCTTCTATTGATGTATTTATGATTTTAATATATTTATATACTCTTTTATTCACCTTTAGAAAGTCTCATGTCGAAATACCATGTGGTTGTATGTAAAAATGAAGATTAATGAGCAAACAATGTCCATTCCCCCACTACATTGATGTATGCCATTATAATGATGATGATTTCGAATAAAGGGATGTTTATATAATATATTTGTGATGAATGGACTTCCATTGATGTGTATTACAAGTTTAATATTCAGTACTTGAGAATTTGAAGCCATTATACTCAGTTTATTTGCATTTGAAGAAGATTTGGTGCCATTTCCCCAAGGGTCGAATTAGTGATTTTTGATGTTTTTTGGGAGAGGGTTGGAACAGACCTTATAAATAATTAATGATGCATTTGGGACCTGAATAACATTCCTGAAACATCCCCTATCTCTTTTTTTAAATTAAGTGGGTTTGGAGGCATTTAGGAAGCTATTTTCAGTACTTACCCTAGGGGGATTTGAACCCCAAATTACTAGTAAAATTGCATACTTGAACCGGAATATTAAGAGAGTTTGAAGAGGTATTTTGGTGGCCATATATCATCCCTAAAAATCATATTTAAGTCATAATATCATTAATACACCTTACCTTAATATTTGGAACCATTTGGACCAAAATTGGGACCTAGGCATCAAAACTAGTCAAAGGTCGAAATTGGGGAAAAAGTGGAAAATTGAGAATTTTCTTAAAATTTTGAGAAAGGGACATTACTAGTGGTATCAGAGCATGGTATTGGAACTTTATGGTATTAAAAAGAATCCAAACAAATAAACCCCCACCCTTTGAATCAGTATTTGAAGAAGTTTTGGTTGAAGAAGAGATAGTAGCAGAAAAAAAGTTTTTTTTTTTTAAACAATGGGTAGAGAGGAGGAAAAATTAAGACACAAGGAGGAATTTATTGAAGCCTTAAAACCATATTTTTATGGAATTACCATGGTTATGCTAGATATGAGTAGACAAATGATGAAAAGTTTCGAATTGCTGAGTAGCCAACTTTCAGGCAAAGGGATGATAGGAGATAACATTGGTTCACATTCAGGGGAAAATATAAAAGGGAGTGAGCATATTTTTTCAAGCACATGACCACATAATAGACCTGATGAATTCCAAAGAACACAAAGGCATACTGCACGTAAATTTTTCACACCTAAAGAAGAGCCCAATATTGAGGTGGATTATAAGAAACTAGCAAATGATTGGAATGATTTGAATGAAGAGTATAAAAGAGGTGTACCACTCAGTGACTACATTGATGCTATACAAAAAATTAAAAGGAGGGAAGACAATAGGAGTCCATTCCAAAAAAAAAGAATTAAATAGTGCTATTGGAAAAATGTCACTTCCTAATTTTGATGGTTCTTCTCAAAATTCTGCTAAGACTTGGGTGCAAAAATTGGATGTATATTTTCAGCTGAATCCTATGTTGGAAGAGGATGCATTAAAAATGACTATTTTGTATTTGGAAGGAGATGCCAATGAATGGTGGTTTCATGGGATAAAAACCTTGAATCATAATCAGGTTAAAAGATATGGATAATTTGTTGACAAGATACTAGAAAGATTTGAACAAAAAGATCCAGAATTGCCTTTCAAAGAACTAGCTCAATTAAAGCAAACTGGGTACCCTACTGAATATATGTTGGACTTTCAAAAATTATCAGTCAAGGTGGCTGATGTCTCTATGGGAAGATTGGTATTGCTGTTCACTGAAGGTTTGGTTGAACCCTTAAAATGTTTGTTAAAATTCCACAAGCCAATTACATTAAAAGATGTAATGAGCTTGACTAGGGATTTCCAAAATGTGCTTCCTAGAACGAGATTTCCTCCCAAGCCTGACTTCACAATTGAAAAGAAAACGTGGCAAAGAGATGCACCTGATAAGAAGCCATGGAAAGAAGATGAATATGGAGAGGATAATAAAGAGGAACTAAGCAGGGAATATCTCAGGAGGAAGAAATTGTGTTAGTCATGCTTCCAATTGTGGGCACCAGGACATAAATGTGCTAAGGGAAAGGCCCAATTCATTGAAGTATTTTGTGATGAGGGATATGAAGGGGGAAATGAGGAAGGACATACTTCAGCCCAATAAGAGGGATATACTACAACAGAAGAAGGGAAACAAGAGATGAAGTATCCCTCACTGACCAAAGTGAGAATGGCAGTGCTTTCAATAGTACCTCGATATCACACAATCCGATGCAAGGGTGTGGTACTAGGACAAAGAACTTCAGTTTTGGTAGATGGAGGAGCCACACATAACTTCATTGATGCAGACATGGTGGAGAAAATGAATATACCTATTGAACCATTCGATGGCTTCACAGTTTTCATTCCCGGTCACAACAAAATGGAGTGCAAAACATGGATTCCACAACTGCAAGTCATCGTAGGTAACTATACTTTTGTTGATAATTTTTATGTGGTTGATGTTGCTTATACTAATGTTGTATTGGGAGTACAATGCTTGTATTCAATAGGAGAGCATATAGTAAATTATCAAATTCTGGAAATGAAATTCCAAGATTCAAAAGGAATATTAAGGGTTGTGAGAGGGCAACACACCTATCCGAATCAGGAAGTTTCTTCACACAGTATGAAGCACTGGAATAGAAAGGTTTTGGGAAAAATTACTCATGGAAGGCCACATGATAGAGGATGGACAAGTTTACAGCATGGTAAATTGATATTGCTTGAGGGCAAGCAATCTTGGGTGGGGCGGACTGTAATTTCCCAATTCAAATAATTGCATAGTAAGACAATCCCATCATTCCTACTAGTTTCCTAGGTTGGATGGGCACATGTGGAATTGTAATAAGGAATATAATAAATGATGTTTAGACATTAGAAGGGTCAATTATTTAATAAATAGGTTGAATAAATAAATTCAAGAGAAATTCTAGGTGGCAAGTGGTTTTGAAGACATATGGAGGATGTGGGACCCACACTAGCTTGATTTCTCAAGGACACATGGCATCTCTCTCTTGCCAATTCAAATTTATGAGAAGCTGAACACTCTTGGGTGATTTGGTAAGTCATAACACATGGAATTGAGCATCTTAGGTCGAATTGGTAACCTACATGGAAGATAAAGAGTCAAATTGGAAGTTTGTGGACACTTGGGCTAGATTCCCTAGCCCTTATGGCACCAATGATGGAGCATCTATGACAACTATGACAAATTGCAGACCTGACCTCTAACATCTAACCATTATGACATTTTAGCCCCAAAAATAGGCTCAAGAAAAGCGCTCATGGGAGTTGGAGAAGCCAAAGAGACTCAAACTTGAATTTGGGAGAAGATGGAAGGTTGGAACTAGGAGACGAGTGGCAAATGGGGAATATCTCCTAAGTGGAAATATTGTGAATCTATGGAGAGGATTTCGAACCTTAGAAGGATAATATTGGTTATAAAATGAAGAAATCAATTATGAGAATGGCTTTTGATGATTTGAGAAAAATTGCATTTGTGAAGAGAGAGCTAGTGGGTGACTAGTTTCTTGCCTTAGCCAATTTCGAGGGTGAAAGATTCCCATCCAAGTTGGTGTTTGGAGAGGCCAATTATGTCTTTCATTGTTATTTAATGTATTATTATTTGTAGGTATCAGCTATAGGGAATCTCGTGGTTTTTTTTAGTGCAACACCATCTCTCAACCATTTCTAGTTTTGAATGCATATTCATGCTCCTTGAGGGAGAGTGTTTTTGGTGAGCTATTGTGCTTCTTGGGAGAGCTTATATTGATGTATTTATGATTGTAATAGAATTATATACTCTTTTATTCACCTTCAGAAAGTATCAAGTCAAAATAGCATGTGGTTGTATGTAAAAATGAAGATTAATGAGTAAAGAATGTCCATTTCCCCACTACATTGATGTATGCCATTATAATGATGATGATTTCAAATAAATGAATGTTTTTCTAATATATTTGTGATTAATGGAACTCTATTGATGTGTATTATAAGTTTCATATTTAGTACTTGAGCATTTGAATCCATTATACTCAGTTTATTTGCATTTGAAGAAGATTTGGTGCCATTTCCCCAAGGGTCGAATTAGTGGTTTTTGCTGTTGTTTGGGAGAGGGTTGGAATAGACCTTATAATTAATGAATGATCCATTTGGGACCTTAATAAAATAATTGAAGCATCCCATACCTCTGTTCAGAAATTCGAGTGGTTTTGGAGGCATTTGGGAAGCTATTTTTAGTACTTACCCTAGGGGGATTTGAACCCCAAATTACTAGTAAAATTGCATACTTGAATCAGAATCTTAAGAGAGTTTGCATAGGTATTTTGGTGGAAATATATAATCCATGAACATCATATTTAAGTCCTACTATCAGTAATACACCTTTCCTGAAGATTTGCGACCATTTGGACCAAAAGTGGGACCTAAGCATCAAAACTAGTCAAAGGTCAAAATTGGGGAAAAGTGGAAAATTGGGCATTTTCTTAAAATTTTGAAAAAGGGACATTACACATAATACCTAGCAGAAAGATATTTTTCCTTGAAATACTTCTTAAATCTCTCCCAGCTGATCTTCCTTTCACTGATCTCTTTCACTTGCAAGAGGTTATCCCACCATATTGAAGCTCTGCCATTTAGATTGTAAATGACAATTCTGGATTTTTCATTTCCTGCGTAGTCCTGAATTCTGAAATATTTCTTCATTCCAAAAATCCATGCCTCTACCTCTTGGCCAGTCTTGTCTTCTCCATCAAATGTGGGGGGTGTTTCCTTCCTGAATTCTCCCTGTGGAATTCCTTTGAACTTCTTTCTTCCATCAAGTCTCCTGGGAATATGCCTTGGAATTCTTTGAGAACCTCTGAAGTCACATTATTTTTTAGAAGAAGATATAGAGGAGGGTGTTCTATGCTTCTTTCTCACAAAACTCTTCCTTGGGCTTGGAGTCCTCTTCTTTGAACGACCTCTAGAGCGACTCTCTGTATCTCTTCCTTCTTCCCCTACATTGCTTGGGTTGGAACCAAGGTTTTTCTTCTGCTACATATCAGTGAGGCTTTGCAAAATAACAACATTGAGTTGGTTTTGTTCTTCTTGAGCCTTCATCAACCTTTCATTGAAGCTCACCATGGTTTCAACCAAATTCTGAGGAGTTACTTGCTCCCTTCTCCCATTAGATTCAGTCTCAGCATTCCCTTCTTGCACATTTTCTCCTACAACATCTTCATCATGTTCATAAGGATCTTGAGCATCATTTATGGTCACCATTTTTCTTTGGAGACCCTCTTCCCTGTATGCTACTTCTGCTACAATATTCAAATCTTATGAGCTGCAAGCACTATGCATTATGAAAATTTTTATTAGACATCTTAATAATGCATATAGAAATATAAAACATCACTATTTAACATAATCAAACTCATGGAATCATTTACAGAGGTAATATGTCTTCATTTCTTTTGCCCATTCATGCAATTCTGGAAATTGACCATATTGTCAACAATTTGTCAAAACAGTCACTGGTACTTTTCTTCTCTAATTATCTATGGGGTATGATAACCTCATTCAAATTCTGGTCATGCACCATTATTCCCTGCTGGAAATGTTTTCCAATTCCTATCCCTGTGCTCCATTCCGACATCGGGTGTGGAAATTGCATTACTCAAAAAATTGACAATTTTCACCACAATTCTGCATATATTTATATAGTTGCGAAATATCCTGAACTGCCAACTTCAGCCACTTGTAGAAGCAAATCTAGAAAGATTCAGGAAAACTTTTCTACCAGGAGAATTTAGTCCATACAAAAAGGAATACTAAGCAACTCGTGGATATCTGTTCTGGTGCACCATTCATCTTCTATATATTTCTGGGTTTGACTACTTTTCACTTTTAACATTTCCCAAAATTTCAAATTTTGGGCCAAAAAATGGCTATTTTCCAAACGGTGCATTTCTGGAAAATCTTTGTCTAATGTGAATTGTCTATTTTAATGAGAACAAGAAATGTTGAGTTCAGTAAATTCCTTGAATCCTTCATCTAAGGTCTCTTTCATCCACTGCAAGCTTTTTAAAATTCCCCAAAAGTGGTCCGGAATAGTGCTTTTTGGTCTTCTCACTCACCCCGACTCCACATATTTTGGATTTTGGCTCCAATATTCCAAACTTAACACTGTTCCTGCTCCATGACTGCTCCATATCAGTTTCAGCTCAATCCAACCTTCTGTCAAGCATCGAGACATTGATTTGTAAAATCCATTAATTCAAATTTTATGCCAAATTGGAGCATAATTTTATCTTTTTTATCCCGCAATCCGCAGGTTCTGCAACCCGCAATCCTGCAATCCGTACTGCGGGTGCAGAAAGGCTAATTTTCCAACCTGAGACTACTCCATCTCGCAATCCCGCAATCCGCAATTGCGGGTGTAGAAAGCCAAGTCGCACTCATGAAAATTTACCATTTCCGCAATCCTGCAACCCGCAATCTCGTAATCCCACAATTTCGCAATTACAGGTGCGGAAATGCCAAGTCGCAATTATGAAAACTTAACGTTTCTGCAATCCTGCAACCCGCAATACACAATTGCGGGTGCATAAATGCCAAGTCAAAATTATGAAAACTTAACGTTTCTGCAATCCCGCAACCTGCAATCTGCAATTGCGGGTGCGGAAATGCCAAGTCGCAATTACGAAAACTTAACATTTCCAAATCCCGCAACCCGCAATCCATAATTGCGGGTGCAGAAATGCCAAGTTAGAATTTTGAAAACTTAACGTTTCCGCAATCCCGCAACCCGCAATCCCGCAACCCGCAATCCCTCAATCCCGCAATTCCGCAAATGTGGGTGCAGAAACACCTCTACTTCGGGAACTTGCGGGGCTCATATCTCCTTCATCCCTTAACCAAATGAGACAAGTTTGGTATCGTTGGAAAGCTCTTGCATATATATATATGAAACTGTGTGGTCCTCTTCCACATCTGAGAACTCTGATTTTGCCATTTTTTCATTCCAAAATTCCTCCAAAACTTCCTCAATACTGCATTAAAATGTTCTAATATCTGCCTGTAACTCACAGTTTGGTCCAAGCAGCCCCAATGCTGCAACATGGGCTCTAATACCACTCTGTCACGTCCCCTTCCATTAATCCATTGCAAGGGAGGAAACATGACCAAACATACTGGCTTATTTGGCAATCTCAGCCCCATACATTACTAAGAAATTCATAGATAAATAAATACTTATGTATGCATATTCATACTCAACAAACATAGCAGAATTAAACACTATATATACACACAGTTTCATCATGCATTCAACATATAAACAACAGTCATTAATTAAAACATTGCAGAACACATGATGCATATAATTTAAACCACAGAGAACACTTATATTTGAGATGAAGCTGTCCAAGCAACTGGCTATGTGAGAGAAACGTTCCACCAAACCATAAATATTTGTCTAGCCTATATTCTTTCAGCTGAGAGATCACCCCCAAGCTGGGTTGTGTATCCACTAAGGAGGAACTAAATAGGCTTACTCATAGCCATGGTTTCACTCAATCAGTCATGCTAAGCCAACACATAGTTGGGTTTATCAAGCATGTAATAAGAAAAGGAGGATGCTAAGTCAGTGAGCTCAACCACAGAGCTACAGACATCTCAAATGAAATCAACAGTCATGGCACCCACAATACCTACCTCACCCAACACAAGGAAGGTCCCCTTCCTTACTTCACAGTCCCTCAGGTGTCCCTTCCCTCCAGTACTATTAGGGGTGGGCATAGAAAGGTCTAACTGCTAATTCCTTGAGATTCCAGCCTTCACTGGGTTTATCAAACAAACCCAACCTCTGTTCAATCATTCACACTTGGATTTCTCCCAATTCTGTCATCAAATAACTCAATCCCATTACTAGATTTCTGAGCTGTAAAAACACGGTTTTCCAATGGATTTCGGTGTATCTAATACTCTCAATTTCACCCCAACGTTCATATCTATGGATCCTCCATTGGATTTTATTGTCAATACCAAATTCTGGGCATTTATGGCACTTCAAAACGTGTGTTCTTGCAAAGTTGCGATTTCTGGTTTTTCTCACTGTTGGGCATTCGTAATGGATGAAAACTGAAGCTTCCTTCTTCAACAATGGAATGTGAATGAGTTAAAATGAATTACCATGAGGTAGAGTGACTTGTGGGTCAAGGAAATAGAGCCCATACTCTTCCATATGAATTTCTGGGTTTCCCATGCTCCATTGAAGCCATTGACTGATTTCTCAACAAATTTCTTACAACTAATCTAAATGTTAGCAAGGAAAGTCAAATGGGTTTTGAAGATGACATTTGGAAGCATATGGTTCAATCCCACAACCCCCTCACCACTCCCTAGTGGAATACACATGGCCCCTTCTCATTAGTTGCTCCCATAGCTAGTTTTGGTATTTTATTGAAATATTAATATTTACATCAGTTTACAATGTTCCATGGATTAATAACAAATGGATAGTAAAATATCAACTACTTTCCTTTCTAAATAAAATCCGAGCATACACTAGTGGGGCCTTGGCCTTGAGTTCCATGCTAGGAAAACATACATTGCATGTACACAATATTTACATAAAAGCCAATATACCATAAGGGTCAAAATGGAGGTATTACATAATGTGTGTATCTCTATGGGAGATTATAACCTGCGCTCTGACATGTTTGCCTTGACCTTAGGTGGATGTGATGTGGTTTTGGGCTCTCAATGGCTACGCACACTTGGCCCCATCTTATGGGATTTTGCTGAACTTTGGATGTCGTTTTCCCCCAATGGACAAAAACAAACATTGACAGGCTTACAACCAGGGTTTCTCAGCATCATCAGTTCACATCGCATGTAAAAGATCCTTAATAAGAATTCACATGGTGTCATTGCTCAGATCCATTCCATTCAGATGCAACCATCAATGGTCTCCACTACTCCTTTGGATCTACAACAAATTCTGGATCGATATATAGGTGTCTTTGCTGAACCAGTGGGATTGCCACCTTCAAGGCCAAAGGACCATCGTATTCAGCTCCTTCCTAGAAGCGTTCCTCCAACATCATGCCCTATTTCTACCCATTTCACCAAAAAACATAGATTGAAATGCTCGCTCGGGACTTACTGAAGCAAGGTATTATTCGCCCAAGCACTAGTTCCTTTTCTTCACCAGTTCTTCTTGTCCGCAAAAAATATGGGTCATGGCGCCTCTGCATTGACTTCTGAGCACTTAATCACCTCACCATCAAGGATAAGTTTCCAATTCATGTTGTTGATGAGCTTCTTGATGAGGTTCATGGTGCTCAATTTTTCTCCAAGTTGGATCTTCGTTCTGGGTATCATCAAATTCGGGTTAATGAGGATGATATCCCTAAAAACACTTTCCGCACACATGATGGCCACTATGCGTTTTTGGCCATGCCCTTTGGCCTCACTAATGCTCCTTCCACATTCCAGGCCTTGATGAATAAAATATTCCGGCCCTACTTGCGGAAATTCATTATGGTATTCTTTGATGATATCCTCATCTATAGTAAAACATGGGTTGAACATATCCAACATCTGGATCTTGTAATGCAACTTTTCTCTGACCATCATCTCCACGCCAAACAGTCCAAATGTGTTTTTGGATAGAAGGAAGTCGAGTATCTCGGGCACATTATCTTAGCACAAGGGTTTCGCGTGGATCTTGCCAAAATCGCTTCCATGAACAATTGGCCGCCTCCTCAGACACTCAAGAGCCTTCGTTGTATTTTGGGGTTGACTGGATACTACTGCAAGTTTGTCAAGGATTATGGGAATATTTTTACTCCATTAACTATTCTATTGAAAAAGGATGCTTTTACATGGACATATGCTACTGCGTGTGCATTTGACAAATTGAAACAAGATATGTGTACTACACTTGTTCTAGCTATGCCCGATTTTTCCAAGCACTTCACTATTGAGAGTGATGCTTGCGGCAATGGACTTGGTGTCATTCTAATTCAAGATGAACACCCAATTGCATTCACCAGCAAATCCTTTTCAGGTAAGAATTTAGCTTCCTCTACATATGAGAAGGAAATTATGGCTATTTTGCATGCAGTACAGAAGTGGTGACCATACCTATTAGAGAATCATTTCTGCATCAAGTCTGATCACCAGAGTATGAAATATTTCCTGGAACAACATGTATCCTTCCTAGCACAACAGAAATGGGTTAGTAAACTCATGGGTTATGAATATGAGATCACTTACAAGAAGGGTGAGGACAATATTGTGGTGGATGCTCTTTCTCACACATTTGATGACCATGGTTCTCTTTCAACTATTTCTATGCCTGTTCCAAATTGGTTGCAATCTGTTTAATAGGGCTATGTCAATGAATCTTCATTATCTCAAATCATCCAACGCTTGACAAACAACCCTTCTGCTGTACCACATTAATCTTGGGATGGTGCTTCCCTGAGATACAAGGGTCGTCTGGTGCTTCCCTAGAGCACAGATCTTCAACAGGTTGTATTCTATGAACTCCATGCTTCTCCATCGGTAGGGAACTCTGGATTCCTCAAAATGTATGAGCGAGAACGATGTAACTTATTTTGGTAGGGAATGAAAAGGAAAATTCAACAAATGGTGGCTGAATGTGATACCTTCCAGCGCAATAAGGGTGAAACGACACTCCTTCCGGGATTGCTTGAACCCTTTCCCATACCTACACAGATTTGGACAAATATTTCTATGGATTTCATTGAAGGGCTCCCTAAATCTAGAGGGAAGACAGTGATTTTGGTTTTGGTTGATTGCCTCTCCAAATATAGTCATCTTTGTGCTCTCAACCATCCCCATACAACCTCATCAGTCGCTCAAATTTTCATGGACCAGATCTTTCGTCTTCATGGAATCCCTTCTTCCATTGTCTCGGATCGTGATGTGACTTTCACCAGTCATTTTTGTATAGAACTATTTCACCACACTGGCACCAAACTGAAGATGAGTTCAGGGTATCACCCACAAACAGATGGTCAGATTGAAATTATCAATAAATGCTTAGAAACTTATCTTCGTTGCTTCACCTTTGAACAACAAAATCAGTGGGAAAACTGGCTCCCTCTTGCTGAATGGTGGTACAATACCTCTTACCACACTGCCTCTAAAATGATTCCATAATAAGCAGTTTATGGTCAAGCACCGCAAGTTCTTCTTCCATACACCCCCAGCAGTTCACCAGTTCAGGAAGTTGACACGGTCCTTCGAAACCGCGATCAGATTCTTCGCATTTTGCGGGAAAATCTTCACATGGAAAGAAATCGCATGAAGCAACAAGCCGATCAGCACCGTTTTGAGTGCACTTTTCAAGCAGGTAATATGGTTTTTCTTTGTCTCCATCCTTACAAGCAATCCTCCCTGAAACTCAAAGGGCGTCATAAGATCGCTCCAAAGTTCTATGGGCCATATAGGATTCTTCAGAAGATTGGGTCTATTTCTTATAAATTGGAACTTCCGCCTTCTTCCCACATTCATCTGCAATTTCATTTCTCTTGTCTGAAGAAAGTTCTTGGCACCAACATCAGAGGACAAACTATTTTACCAGAACTGGATAATGAAAGATCCATCCTTTTGGAGCCGGAGGCCATCCTCAATAAGCCACGGGGGCTTCACTCAATAAACCACTATCACATCACGTTCGTTCGTGGCATATGAAACAGTACCCCTAATTTCACTAAATATTGGAAAATACCTTCCAAAATCATTTTTTTAACCCCCTCCCCCAAACCCCTATTTTGACTAGATATTGTATGTATCAATTTTTTCATTAACGTTTTTTATACCCCTTTATATTTCTACCTAGAATATTGATATGATACCCCTCTTATGACCCCATATGCATTCTACAATGCACCTTGCTTCTTTCGATGTATATTTTGGATGCACATTACTTCACCCACAATGCAATTACTCAACCACATATCATTATCATTTGCAACATCTAATGGTCTAATGAAGAGATAGGAGATCACTTATTGTTTGTCACTAGAGCCAATGCACATAGTACAACATTTAGATTGCATGTTACAGTTCCCCAAACGCTGACTAATCATGTTGTGGGCTAGGTATCCAAGCCCCCAGGGCCTGCAATAAGTTCTAGAAGGCTATCTAAACCTCCCAAGGCCTGTAATAGGCACGAGTGATTGGGTATTCAAGCCCCGAAGGCCTATCGAGGGCCTATAATAGGCCCTGGAGGATTAGAGCCTCCCAATCCTATTGGTAACAACTAGATGAGTGCTATTGGTAACAATTGGGTGTCAATGACTACTGTCTCTCAACTATGATCGACTGGAAACCCACTTCACCACGAAACCCCTGGCCTCAAGCATGCCTCAAGACACGATTTCCCTTCGTACTGGTAAGCCTAAGCCTTGAATCAACTCAATTTCTCATCCGACCGTGATCTCGCCATCTCCATTTGGCGAATATTTGTCAGCCTGCCCATATAAAAAAGACCCCAAAGTATTTTTGTATTGTTACATTGAATAAAAAAACCCTTTTCCCCTTAATATATAAGCAATATAATTTTTAGGTTTTCATGAACATTTAATACCGTAATATGAATGAACGTGATATTATATTTCCTTCTAGTGAACTCTCGTGCAATAAGCGCACTCGCCAGCTTTTCTCTCTCTCTATCACAGAGGTCATAATTCAGTGGCACAGAATGCAACCAGAGGATGCTACATGGGAACCACTCCTTTAGATTCAGCAACAATTTCCACATCTAAATTTTTGAGGACAAATCTTTTTCTAAGGGGGAGGGGATGTTAGGAACCCATGTTAACCCTTCTCTTTACTTTGTTAGTATATTTTTGTTGGACGCATATGCTTTGTAAGTCGTCCCGTAGTATTTGTTGATCCATATTTTGTACTGGCCCATAGTTTTGACCCATAGTATTAGCGCCTAGACTTAGTAGATAAGTTTGTGTTGATGCCAATGAAGGCACCGTGAATTTATTTGTATTGAGCTTGCTCAAAGGAGGTTTCCCCTTTGAAGTGGTCTACGATAAAAAAAAAATTCTGTGATCTCATATATTGTGCATTATATCAATTAATTATTGCAGGTTCATCTCAATATGGCTTCGATTGCTTCCATCGCCGGTAGTGGGACTAATGAAACTTCGACGTCCTCTACCCATGCCGACAGTTTTGGATGCGTTAACATGGTTAAATCATAGGTTAGTGTTTCTACTCGCTCACGTGATTATGGAGCTCCACAACCTTCATTGGGGAATGAGCCCCCTTCAAATGATACCCCATTGCATATCGAGAAGCCCAAATCTATGCCACAGATACCGAAAGTTGTTCTCAAGTGCTTGACGCACAATCCCAATGCTCAAGCCACCCAGAACTACTCAATTGTGGAAGATCTGGGCCATACTCAGTGTGCCATGTCAGCTCTCTAGGTTCTCTAGGATTGTCCTTCCCAAAGTACCACCCTTTTATGTGATTTGGGAGTTTAGGATCAATGTAGCCCGAATATTATCAAGTTCGACGCTACTAATGTTTAGCCTCGGTTTCCCTATCATGTGGCTTTCCAAGTCCATTTTAGGTGCCTACAAAATATCGTTAAACATACTGTGGTTGATGAAGGTGCTTCCACTTCAGTAATGTCGTTATCTTGTTGGAAGGTTCTATCTTCCCCTCCATTGTCAAAATCTATGACCATGCTTACTGCATTTCATGGTTGTTTGTTCAGGCCGCATGGTATTATCCCCTCTCTTGAGGCCCACTTTGGTGGGAAGACTGTGCCAATTGATGTCAAGGTGGTTGATGCGCCTGTCAACTACAACCTTTTACTGGGTCGAAATTGGATCTATGCTATGAGAGCAATCGTGTCCTCTATTTTTAGAGTTATTTTCTTTCCCAACGAAGGAAATATTGTGACTGTCGATCAGCTAGATTTCACTAGTTCCAGTCCCACAACATCATCAGGAACTGAAGTTCCTCAGATTGAAAATTCTCAGCCGACAACTCGGAATATTGGTGTAGAATTGTATTCCTCTTTGATGGGATCTTTCGACTTTGTTTCACCAATCTCCTTTATAGGAACCATTTCCGATAGTGCCCCTTCCTCATTACATAATGCACCATTCCAAACATCGTATTTTGAGTGATTCATGGAATTTACCTTCCACGAGTTCCTCGTATGGAGACATTTCGCACATCAAGATGGCTATGCCCTTGTCTGTAGCCGAGCTTGCTTACCATGATATTCAACAAGCCATTGCAGAGCCGGATCTCTCCTCTTCACGGAAATAAGAAGAAGATCCCGTTATGTTTCCCGCGTGGGAAGTCGACTCATCTTGCTCGCATGATTTCCTTGATGGTACTTTAGCTTCGGATGAAGCTATTATCGAGGCCATGCATGATAGTGATAAGCCTTGGGAATATATCCATCATCGATCTTATTTTCTTCCCAACCTTGACCTTATTGAGAAGGAGGAGTTTTGGTCGACTCTTGTAGAGAATGTTGGTCACCTTGTGGCTCCTTTGGACTCGCATGGTATTTACACGAAGGGGAATATGGATAACATTTCCCCAACCATTCCGGTCAACATTTCTCGCACTCCCGGAAAGATTGAAAACGTTTACATCGGTGCCAATTGTTCCCCCGAGGAGATCCGAATTTACACCGAGTTATTCAAGTAATTTTGGGATGTTTTCGCCTAGTCTTATGAGGAGATGCCAGGTATAGACCCTAGTATTGTCGAGCATGAAATTAAGACTCACCCAAATGTTAAGCCTATTCGACAACGTCTTTGTGCTGTGAATCCTAGGAATCCCAGCCACTGTTAAGACAGAAGTAGAGAAACTACTCAAAGATGGTTTCATCTAGCCGGTTCCCCTTACCGAATGGTTATCCAACCCCATTCCTGTGGATAATAAGCAGGGAAACATCTGAGTGTCTATCGATTTTCTAGATCTGAACCAAGCATGTCCTAAAGATAACTTTCCCACTCCATTCATACACCAAATATTGGATGCGTGTGCGGGAAGGGAAGTGTTTTCGTTCATGGACGGGTTTTCAAGTTACAATCAGATCCAAATTAAACTCGAGGATCAACATAATACCGCATTTATATGTCCTTGGGGTACCTTTTCATACTAAAAATTGACCTTCGGTCTTAAAAATGCCCAAGCTAATTTTCAGTGGGCCATGACTTATGCCTTTCATGACCTTAAGTGCATAGTAGAGGGTTATCTGGATGATCTTGCTGGTCACTATCGTAACAGAGTAGATCACCCTAGTCACCTCCGCCTTATTTTTGAAAGATGTTGGTGTTATAAGATTTAGTTGAACCCTAACAAGTGCATCTTTGTTGTGAAAACTGGTCTCCTTCTAGGGTTTGTGGTCTCAGAAGAGGGTATTAGAGTCGATCCTTTAAAGGTTGAGGCAATACTTCGGTTTCCTCCCCCGTGTAATTTGATTCAACTTCAGAGCCTCCAAGGGAGAGCCGCTTTCTTACGTCATTTTATCATGAATTATGCCAATATTACTAAGGGTTTCACGCGATTATTGATAAAGGACACTCCTTTTATCTGGGATGAGTGATCCCAATAGTATTTCGACGCTTTAAAGAAAGCCTTGTTATCAGCCCCTCTTCTCAGTCCACCTGAATTTGCAAGAGATTTCTTGATTTATGTGGCTGCATCTCAAGAGACAAATGGTATGGTCTTAGTTCAGGAGAATGATGTGCTTCAAGAGCATGTTGTCTATTATCTTAGTCGAAACCTCATAGATGCTGAATTGAGATATTCTCACGTTGAGAAATTGGCCCTTGTGACTGTTCATGCAGTCCAACAATTACGGCATTATATTTTGCTTAGGAAAACCACAGCTATATCGCATGTCAATCTGTTTTAGTTTGTGCTCTCACGATTCCTAATTGAAGGGAAATACAATAAATGGATTGTCATCCTTCAGAAATTTGATCTTGATTTTGCTTCGGCGAAGTCCTTGGTTTTCGCGAACTTATGTTGGATTTTTCGAGACATGATGAGAAAGTAGTCCATGAAGACTCCTTTGTGGATGAACATTTGTTTCTTACCTCGTCAATGGACCCTTGGTATGGGGATATCATTATATACCTCCAAACTTTGAATTTCCCTTCACATTATTCGCGAGATGAGCGACAATGTGTGAGACATCACGCCAAAGATTATGTCATCGTCGGTGAAACTTTGTATCACCGAGGAAAAGACCATATCCTACGTCATTGTTTAACTCATGAATAAGTGGAGCTAGTGCGTAACGACTTCCATAGTGGAGCATGTGGTGGTCACTTATCTAGGCTTGCGACAACCCAACGTATCTTGCGAGCAGGCTATTTTTGGCCTACGATCTTCAAATATTGTGTAAATGTTGTGAAGAGATGTCACCCTTGGCAGGTGTTTTCTTGGAACATGTGCTCATATCCTACTCCTTTACATCTGGTCGTCACCATCGGTCCCTTCACCAAATGGGGGGTAGATTTCGTGGATTGCAACCCAACCTTGGCTGGGGGACATCACCATATCATCGTGGTCGTTGATTATTTTACCAAATGGGCTGAGGCCATGCCGACCATTAAAGCCGATGGTGCAATAGTAGCCCACTTTGTATTCAATCAAATTACAGCTTGATTCAGTATCCCAAAGGATATTGTCACTAACCATGGTAGTCACTTTCAGAACAAGATGATGGCAGAATTGTCACTTAAGCTTGGGTTTTGACAAGATCACTCATCTTCTTATTATCCCCAAGCGAATGGCCAGTTTGAGCCAGTGAATAAATCCCTTAAGGCCTTTCTACAAAGGACCATCCGACAAAGCAAGAGTAATTGGCATGTTATGTTGTATCCTGCTTTGTGGGTGTATCGAACCGCAATAAAGACTTCCATCAGTTTCTCACCATTTCAGTTAGTTCATGGTGTGGAGTATATCTTACCGAATGAATACGAAATCCCTTCCTTGAAACTAGTTGTAGAGCTCCTACCTGACACTTCAGAAGTAGATAAATGTTTAGTTTACCTCGAGCAACTTGACGAGCAGCGTTGGGATGTCGCTGTAGCAATTGATTCCAACAAACATCGTGTTAAGGTTCAGTATGATAGGTCTGTCCATCCCCGACAAAATGCTGAAGGTGACTTGGTCCCCCTTTATGACCAATATAAGGAACCCATGGGGGCATGCAAGTTCAACCCAATGTGGCACGACCTTGACGAAGTGAGGTGTGTCCTCGAGAAAGGAGCCTACGAGTTAGAGGATTACGAGGGGAATTCCTTAAAGGAGCCTAGAAATGGGTTCTACCTCAAGCGGTATTATGCTTGAGCTCCTAGCTCGAGCTAATACTTTTGTATACTATTGTATAAGTTTTTTCTGTACATAGTTTAGTTTTCTTTCGATTTTTCGGGTATGCTGATTCGCTTTCATTTAATTGACAGATGTAAATGGAATCTCCATTTTTCTTGGGATTTGCGGATGGGGCTAGTCGTCATACACAGAGACTAGCTTCTGCTGTGTGGGTTATTTACTCACCCGACCATCAAATTGTTTTTTCAGGAGGAGCTTGTCTCGGTCCTACATCCAACAATGTGGCTAAGTACATTGTTGTTGTCGAGCTACATTGTGATGCCATTTCGCATGGTATCCAGTCTTTATAAGTCCACTTGGATTTGTAATTGGTTGTGTCTCAGTTGAATGGTGAGTACAGTGTGAGGGATCCTACGTTACTAAGGAGTTTCTTAAGGGTAAGACTCTTGGAGCATCATTTTGTTTTTATTACATACATTCATGTTCCCAGACGTTTTAATCATGTAACCGGTGCATATGCTAATTATGTCCTAGATTGGAATTTGTCACATCAATAAAAGAAGCACACAAATAAACATTCATTCATACATTTGTACATACACAAAAGTAGAGCCAGAAAATCATAGTTTTTTCATTAATAATATGTCCAAAAGTGGTTTCATAATAAAAAAATTGGAGCCCGTAGCTCTCAAATATACATAGCCAATACAAAAGATAGGAACCCATGGCATCTAATCCCTATAGGGAAGCCTCGCTACCTCAGCAAAATGTGTCTGAATATAATAGTGCACAACGTTGTGAGGAACTTGCAACAATTAATTGATAAAATGCATAATATATTGGATCACAGAATATTTTTATTGATCACGGGCCACTTCGAGGGGGAAAACTTCTTTGAGCAAGCTCAATACAAATAACTTCACGGTATCTTCATTGGTCTCAACACAAACTTATATACTAAGTCTAGGCGCCAATACCATGGGTTAATACCATGTGTCAATACAAACCATGGTCCAATACAAACTATGGATTAACAATTACTATGGGACACCTTACACAACATATGCATCCAACAACAATAAGACAAACTATGGATCAACAAATACTACGGCACGACTTACAAAGCATATCCATCCAACAACAATATACTAACAAAGTAAATAGAAGGGTTGACATGGGTTCCTAACATCCCCTCTCCCTTAGAAAAAGCTTTGTCCTTAAATCTTTAGATGTGTAAATTGATGTAGAATCTGAAGGAGTGGTTTCCCTGTAGCATCCTCGGGTTGCATTCCAGGCCACTGGCACCTTTTGAGTTTTAGGGAGGGTTGCTTGGAATGCTGTAGATGAAGAAGAACCATACTAGTTGCATGAAAAGTGCACTCAGAACGGTGTTGATCGGCTTGTTGTCTCAGTTGAATTCTTTCCATGTGAAGATTGTCCTGCAGAATGAGAAGAATTTGATGATGGTTTCGAAGAACCGAGTCAATTGCCTGAACTAGGGAGCTGATGAGAGTGTATGGAAGAAGAATTGGCGGTGCCTATCCATAGAATGCTTCATATGGTGTGCTTTTAGATGTGGTATTGTACCACTGGAGTGCTTCTAGGAAATCCATAAAAATAGTTGTCCAAATCTGTGTAGGGATGGGCAAGGGTTCGAGCAATCCCAAAAGGAGTGTCATTTCAACCTTGTTGACCTCGAAAGTATCACAGTTAGCCACCATATGTTGAATTGTCATTTTTAGCCCCTGCAAAAAGAAGTTACATTGGTCTCGGTCATACATTTCGAGGAATCCAAAGTGCCCTGCTGATGAAGAAGCATGGAGTTCATAAAGGAGATAGCCCTGTTGAACAGATTGAAACCAATTTGGAACAAGCAGAGAAATAGCTATAAGAGAAACTAGGTCATCAAATGTACGAGAAGGAGTATCTGCCACCATATTGTCCTTACCCTTCTTGTAAGTGATCGCAGAGGCATAACCCATGAGTTGGATAACCCATTTTAGGTGTGCTGGGAAGGAGACCCATTGATCCAGGAAATTTTCCAGACTCTGGAGATCAGTCTTGATGTAGAAATAATTCCCTAATAGGTATGGCGGCCACTTCTGTACTGCATGCAAAATAGCCATCATTTCCTGTTGAGATGTAGTTGTGGCTAAATTCTTACCGGAAAGGTGTCTTGAAGGCGACAAGCCCACTGGTTCAGCAAGGACACCTGCATATCTATCCAAGGAAGTAGGGGAGACCGTTGATGGGTGCATCTGAATGGAATGGAGTTGAGCAATGACACCATGTGAATTCTTCTTAAGGATCTTTTCCAGGCGATGTGAAGTGATGATGCGGAGAGACCCTTGTTGCAAGCCCTTAAATTTGTGTTGTTTCCCATTGAACGAAAGCTGCATCCAAAGTTCAGCAAAATCCCATAAGATGGGTCCAAGTGTGCGTAACGGTATTGAAGGCCCAAAACCACATCACATCCACCTAGGGAAAGGAAAACATGTCAGAGCAAATGTTATAATATTCCAGAGAGATACGCACATTCTGACACTTCCCCTTGCAAGGTAAGGTGCCCCCATTGGCAACCATGACTTCAAAGTTGGAGCAAGGATGGACAAAAAAATCAACATGTTTGGCGATCCGAGGGTCAATGAAGTTATGAGTGCTACTAGAATCAATGAGTATTGTAAGAGGAAGCTTCTTGAAGTAACCCCTGACCCACATTGTTTGGGGGGTGGTGACGCCAGATAAATCATGGATAGATATCTCTGGTTGTTCATCCTGAGATGGGGGGTCAATAGGCGGCTCCTGAATGTCGACCTGATCATCCATTGTATCTGGAGATTCTTCACCAATTTTAGAGGCAGGCGGAGAATCCATATCCAATAGATAGTGTTTTTGTTGAACACATCTATGTCCCTAACTGAATTTCTCATCACAATTATAACAAATCCCTTTTTCTCCGCGTGCTTGCATCTTTGTTTCAGACAAATGCTTGATAGGAGTTGGTCGAGGAGCTGGAGGGATGGGAGGTCGTGGAGAACCCATATTTCGGAAGGGAACAAAAGTGGGTTTGAAGCATTGTTGGGCTGCAATCTTGTCTTCTGCCAACTTAGCCAACCCTAGGACTTCTATCATTGTGTTGGGACAAAACATTTTAACCTCTGACCGGATTTCATCCTTAAGACCACTAATAAAACAACTCCTATAGAATTCATTAGACAATCCTTCTATGTGATTGGCTAGTTTCTCAAATTTTGTTTGATACTCTCTCACAGTGCTACTTTGATGAAGTTTAGTGAGGGCTTCGGTGAAGTCATCAGAAGCACTAGGACCAAATCGTTACAAAATGAGTTGGAAAAAAATTGTCCATTTTGGCTCGTCACGAGCCTTGATGTATCAACGGTACCATTGAAGGGCTTCCTGTTCCAAATGAAAGGATGTAAGTGGAACTTTTTGGACATCAAAAGTATTATGTAGACTGAAATATTGTTCTGCATGATAGATCTATCCAGTCGGATCAGTACCATTGAAGCGAGGAAATTTAAGCTTCGGACCACGAAAATTGCTGGAAGAAGAGAACCCTTTGGCTGAAGAAGATTCTTGCTTTCGGTTATTGTTGATGGCTGAATGTTGAAGATGGAAGCTGAGAAATTTTTCATCCAGATCTTGGAGTTTGGTTTTGATGGCCACAAGTGCTTCCTCCATGGTTTTTGCTCCAGCGTGAGTGACAACCATAACCAAAAGTTTTTTTGGGGGGCGGGGAATGGATATAAAATCATAAACAAAAGCTTACTTAGTAAAGGGAAATTTGGATTTGGGAAAAATTCGGATGGTTAATTGGGGTTTGATTAGGTTTTGGACACTTTCTAATGGACAGATAAGCAAAAAATGGGGATTTCAGAAGCAGGGTGAAAGAATGAGAAATTTTTTCAAAGAGGGACAAAGAAGCAGCAATAGGGAATGAACATGGTGGAAAAATTTGGAGGCGAGTGGGTGCAAATTGAAGAAGTTATGGAAAACCCTAAAAATAGACAAATGTGAGATTTCTGGCTTTGGGAAGTAGAATTTGAGATAGGGTCCTCATGAATCGAATATGCAGAATGGAATTGTAGGGGTGTCCGGGAAGTTTCAAGGGAAACAGAGTTAAAAAAATGGAGATATGGTGATTTTTTTTTTTGGCTTTGGGAAGTAGAATTTGCGACAGGGTCCTCATGAATGAAATATGCAGTTTTTTTTTCTTTCCAGAAATGGATCCGCAACAGCGTGGAAGGGATTAGAACAATTGGATTTGAAACGACGCAGAAGGGATCGACAATAGATGGATCTGAAACGACACTGAATGGATCGAAAACGACTGGATCTGGAACGGTTGTTTTTTTTTTCCAGAAATGGATCCGCAACGGCGCGGAAAAGATCATAACAATTGGATCTGAAACTGCATGGAAGGGATCAGAACAATTGGATTTGAAATGACGCCGAATGGATCGAAAACGACTGGATCTGGAACGGCTTTCAGAATGGATCTGAAATGGCCGAAAGTGTTCGGCAACAGTTCAACTGAAAATAGATATGGACCCCAAGTGTGTGCAGCTTCCTAACGGTTCAGGGGTTTCACTCGGCCACCAATGCTGTCTGACGGCTTGCGTATTGGGGCAGTACCCCTCACTCCATGGCTCAAATAAAACTGATAACCACTTTGCCAGAAACGACAACTCTTGGTTTACCTCATGGGTGGGAACTAGTCAATCAGGTAGGGGTCGTTTCCCTTTTTGCGGGTAGGTCCTCTCAATGGGCCAGCTACTTTAGGGTTCCTGTGGTACTCCTCACAATGAGTTTTAGGGCTTATGCCCAAGTAATCCCCACAGTTAAGTGGATAGGGATTATTCCTAGATCCGAACTTGCAACAAATGCGAAAAAACAATTTGGCAGAAATTCCACCCAACGAGCCCAAGAAAGTGCTTTGATACCAAATGTGAGGAACCTGCAACAATTAATTGATAAAATGCACAATATATTGGATCACAGAATATTTTTATTGATCACGGGCCACTTCGAGGGGAAAACCTCCTTTGAGCAAGCTCAATACAAATAACTTCACCGTATCTTCATTAGTCTCAACACAAACTTATATACTAAGTCTAGGCGCCAATACCATGGGTCAATACCATGTGTCAATACAAACCATGGTTCAATACAAACTATGGATAAACAATTACTACGGGACGACTTACAAAGCATATGCATCCAACATCAATAAGACAAACTATGGATCAACAAATACTACGGGACGACTTACAAAGCATATGCGTGCAACATCAATATACTAACAAAGTAAATAGAAGGGTTGACATGGGTTCCTAAAAAATGTTGGCTATGCTTCGGAGTAGTCAAACCCAAGTACCCGGTACCCCTACAACATGTCTCTGCATCGCCTACAGAATATGCTCTACCTCTATGACCGGTACCCTAATAGTCATGCGGGTCAGGTTGAATTGTACTGTCTCTAAAGTGCCCTCTGCTACTGCGCCTACCACCTCTCCACCCTTTCTTCTATGACGATTTTGTGGGAAGCCTTGTCATCTTCATGGACCTGCATCTATGAGAAAACAGTCAACCATCAATATATGATACCACACCAAAAACATTTTTGCATTCACTTATAATAAAAAATACAAAAAAATTAAATATTCCAAAAAGAGTAGCTTGACAATCTCTCCGAATGCGGCCCCTAGAGGAAGCAACATGTATTGGTCTCCTTGGTAGTCTATCGCCTCATATGGGTAGTCATCGATGGCGATGACTTGTTGTACCCACAAGTGGAAGAAATCCTCACAATACGGGGAAGCCTGTTGGCCACCCCCATGCCGTGTTAATACTTTCGCCCACCGGGTCTGGGCAGGATCTTGGAGACTATGCAGAGGGTTTTCAACCCTCGAACTCAAGCCCGACACTCTCTCAAAGAAAAATCTACATAAGATACTACCAAAACCGAAGTTTTTGGCCTGCCCTAGCTTGCACTCCGTCAGCTGGGTCTTCATAGTGCCTAACAATGTTGTGCACCAGTCATATACCGTTGAGATCCAATGTTTACATCAAACGTTTGGAAGGGATTGTTCAAAAGATTTGGGACAAATTTGAATTTGACTACATTATATCATCCACAGACAAATGGGAAAACTTAAGGGGTGAATCAAGTTTTTGAGGATACGCTAAGCATGTATGTGATGGATCAACCATGTAAATGGAGATGTTATTTCTATTTAGTGGATTTTGCTTACAACAATGGATATCATGCTTCTTTGAAGTTTTGTATGGAAACAAGTGCAATACTCCAATTAGTTGGAACAATCCAACATACATAATAGCAGTTGGGATAGAGTTACTTAAGGAAATGGAGGACAAATTATTATGATCAAGTATAATCTAAAGAAAACATAGAACATACATAAAGTTTATGCAGACAGGGGTAGGGTATAAAGAGAATTTAGATTTGGTGAACATGTGTATATAAAATTTAAGCCAAAGAAAAGTTTTCTATGCTCAGAATTGTCATAAGCTAGTGCCTAGATATTGCGGGTCATTTGAAATTTTAGCTAGAATAGGGTCTCTTGCACATTGAATGCCTACATTAAAGTGCATAATGCATTTCACATGTCACTATTTAAAAAGTACATATACCCGATCCTAACGACATTATTGATTGGGTTGTGATTCAAGTGGAATAGAAAGGACATATTTTGGTGCATCTAGCACAGATCCTCGACATGAAAGTTACATTGCTAAGGAATACAACCATAGGAGAGGTAAGGGCCCAATGGATGCATTATGGCCCCAAATAAGAAATATAGGAACTAGAGGATATAACGTGGGAGGCATACCCACAATTATTTTGAAATATTTTGTTGTAAAATTTTGCACATGTACATAGTGTTGATATGCACCAAGAATGGGGTATAAATTAAAGGGGAGCGGAATGTAACATCTTTTATCTTCACCCCAAGATGTGATTCTGTATGTAATGGAACAAAGGATAGTTACCAGAATTATACGGTTTAGGATACCATGGATATTGTAAATATTGTACATATTAATATAAAAATCCCTAACAACTGCAAATAGAAAATGATGAAGATGAGATGGGGGCCATTGATTCTAGAAGTGGAGGGAGTGGGAGGGGAAAAGGGGTGATGACCCTAGATAATTTCCTTATCCTTCATTAACATTTTAAACCCAAATTTCCTTAACCTTATTTTGAGTGTCACTTTAATGAATGATGATATTAATTATCCAATGGGGTATCAAGAGGGAAATTGTGCCACTTCTAGGGGAGCCACTTTTATATATGACTATGTGCATATATATTCTTGTAAACACATTCATGGGTATTTAATTCATTCCATCATGGATACTATCCATTTTCTTGACCATCATGATATTTTCAACTAGATAAATAGAACGAGAACTACCATAGCCTTCACACAAAAAGTGCCCTGATAAAATGGTGTGAATGGGATTGGTTCCCATTTGAGAGAGACATGGCTTGTAGCTAGATTTCCTAGGAACCTGACATAAATATTTCATGGATTTCCTATGATCGATCACTATAAGGGAATGAGGATCACTTAACAGATTGTGGAGTAAAGAAGGGGGGTACCATCCCTTATGTTGTGCAAGTTGATGGGGAATGAGTGCAGGGGTAGGGGAAACTATGAAGGGTAGTGCTTCACTTTTTTCTAGTGTGAATGCAGTTGAGTAAATGGTTTGTAAATTCACCCCTTGTAGACTAATAACCCTAGATTGGATATAGCCTCTGTCAAGGAAAGAATAGGCTTGACAAAGTGCCTACAAATAGTAGGAACATCCTTCATTTGCAGTTGGTTGAGGACATTATAAATATAAGTTCCAAATGTGTTTGCATGCCATGGTTTTTATTTATGTTATGTGCTTGTCAAAATTCTTGTTTATGGAAATGATTATGATCATGAATTTACTGAGCATGGTTTGACCCATTCATGTTAGGAATTATTGCATAAATTAGAATGGGAAATATACATAATTGACTACTATATAAATATATGCATATTATTCCTCTATTAAAACTAATAGAGTGGCAAGTTGATGAACCAAAAAATCAGGACTTGGTATCAGGGACCAAATTTATTATGTGGATTTGGTACCCCATGGTCTCCATAGTGGAAATAGTTTTTTGGGTACATTACACTGAACACCAATGCCTAGGCATTTGCTATAAATATGATGAAAAACATTTCAAAGGGAATAAATGAAAAGAACATAAGTTATTCCAAATCAAGTAATATTTCATGTGACACCCGTGGGGGACAACCCCATGGAATTTTCTCTTGAACCAGAAGTGGATGATACTATGGCCCCCCACAAAGATTCTCTTGATCCGCTAGTTCCTTAAAATAAACCCCAAATTTCACTTGATGCTCCATTAGGATTTTCCACACCTGTGACATTGAATTTGATTAGCTACATGAAGCAAAAAACAATCTTCATATTAATTGATAGAGGCACCACCCATAATTTCATTAATTGGTGAGTGGATGAAGAAAATCATTTTTATATCCACTCCATCTTCAATTTCAAAATTATGATAGTCAATGGGGGTACAATGAAATGTGGTCTCCATTCCGAGAATGTAAAAATCGAAATGTGTGACTACCATCTCAAAACACATATGTTTGACATTGACATGGGTGGTTGCGATATAGTTTTGGAGGTAAAATGGTTTTAGACTTTGGGACCTATCGTTATGGATTTTAAAGTACTCTCTCTCATATTTAATCAGGTTAGGAACACACATCGCATCCATTGAATTATACCTAGTTCTGCATAGATTATACCATCCCATCATATGGATAAATTATTGAATAAAGGACACTCCAACATCATTTCGTAGATCCATGCAGTACGACTCATGGAGATTCCCACACTGGATATTCACTGTGACTTGTAATATGTTCTCTCCCAATGTCAATGGGTTTTGAGAAAACAAAGGGTTTACCTCCATCTAGTGGGGAACATGCCTATGGTATTGCTTTAATCCTAGGTATCCAACCCCCCAATTCCTTCCTTTATAATAACCCTTTTGCATAGAAAAATGAAATTGAAAAAATCATTGAAACATTATTGGAGGTAGGTGTCATTCGTCCTAGCACAATGCCTTATTCTTTGCTAGTGGATATGGTCGTAAAAAAGGAAGGAGATTTGTGCATGTGTCCTGAATTCCAGGATCTCAACAAATTAACCCTAGGATATAAATTCCCCATTTAAGTCACTGATGATATCAGAGACAAATTGCATGGATCCAACTTCTTCATGAAACTTGACCTTCTCTTGGGATACCATCAAATATGAATGAAATATTTGTATATCCCCAAGACATCCTTCCACAATCATGAAGGTTAGTATGGGTTTTAAGTCATTCCCTTTGGCCTCTACAATGCCCCCTCCACTTTTCAACTATCATGAATAAGATCTTTTACCCCTTCCTCTCCTATTTTTTCCTAGTTTTCTTCAATGATATCTTTCTCTACAACCCCTCCTAGGAAGGCCACCTACAACAAGTTGTTCATACATTTCAATTATTACATGATCACAAGTTAATTGTGAAATGCTCTAAGTGTTCTTTTGGGGTGATAGAGGTTAAATACTTGGATCATATTGTGAGTCAAGATGGTGTATGGGTGGATCCCAAGAAAGTAGAAGCTATGTAACATTGTCCTTACCCAAAAACTATTAATATATTGAGAGTATTCCTTATAATTACTTGCTACTACCATAATTATGTGCAAAACTATGGGAATATTGCAAATCCTCTTCCAACATTTCCCAAAAAGAATGATTTCTATTAGAATGAGGCAATGGAGCAGGCCTTCTCTACCCTAAATAAATTTATGTGCACTACAAATGTATTATCCATGATAGGTTTCACTAATACATTCATCATAGAATATGATACCTCTCCTCGTGTACTAGGAGCAGTCTTTCTACAAGACAAATTCCCATCGTCCTTCACTACTAAGCAGATATGTGATCGTAACTTGGAAAATACACCTATGAGAAAGAAATGATGGACATACTTCATGCAGTTGATACATGGTGGGCTTATTTAATTGGGAATCACTTCCAAATCAAGACCGACCATCATAGCCTTAAGTATTTCCTAGAACAATAATTGTCCTCACTAGATAAACATAAACGGTTCACTAAGATGCTAGGCTATGATGATGATATCATATTATATGAGAAGGGTCACAACAATGTGATGGTAGATGATTTTTCTAGGAAATTTTAAGAGGATCGTCCATATTTCCCTTATCCTTACCAGTTGTAGGCTGGTTCGACAAGTCTTCATGGATCAAATTTTTAAGCTCCATGGCATGTCAACTTCTATTGTATCTAATAATGACACCACTTTTACTAGCAAGTTTTGAAATGAGTTGTTTAAACTTCAAGGAACTTAGTTGAATCTCAACACAACATATCAGCCCCAAATGGATGGTCAAATGAAAGCGACCAATAAAATCTTGGAAATCTACTTGGATTTGTTTGCATCATACATGCCATACCATAACCCAATGGATTTATTTGGCCAAATAGTGGTATAATACCACTTATCATAGCTCCACCAAGGTTACACAATATGAAACAATATATGGTTGAAATCCCTTATCTATGAATTACTATCTACTAGGTACATCTAGGGTTTAGATAGTGGACACCACAGTCCACATAAGATATGATATATACACCCTTAAATAAAATATAGTTATGGCTCAAAATAGAATGAAACAACAATTCACCATTGCTCCTAAGTGCTCCTTTGAAGTTGGGGATCATTTTTTTTTATTTTAATCCAACCTTATAAAAAACATCCCTCAAGGATCATCTCCACCAAAATATTGCCTCAATGTTCTATGGACCCTACACCATCCTCCAACGCATTGGATAGGTGGACCACAAACTCTATAGCAGTGGAAGCTACAATAATAGAAATATTTTGTAAATAGAGTTGAATTGTATAAAATATTTTATTGAATTAATTATGATACAATACCTTCGTGATGGTTTACGCATTGCTTGGCCACGAAGGTGAACATGAATGTATATTGACCTTTCATTAATTACTAATTGTTATTTACTTATATTATTAATTATTAACTATGATTATTATGTAATATTACTCTTTTATTTATATTTGTTACATTTCCACCCTCTTAAGGAATGCTTTGTCCTCAAAATATAATAAATTGGGTTGTATGTAGCTGAGGATGTTCCCATTGTGTCTTCATACTTGTCCATTATTATTTTTGGGAGTTTGATTTGCTCCTTCATCTGAGTGTTAGCAAGGCTCCTTTGTAATATATGAATCATACATTGAAGTTGTTTGACTTGGATGTTTAACATAAAACCTTGAGGACTATTAGGTACACATTTTCCTTGCTTATGTTGTTATGTGTTTGTATGAACTTTTTTCACTTTTGTCCTTAATGGTAATTTATCACCTTTTAGGGAAAACCCTTCAATACCATATAATTTATAATGTTGGACTTGCCAGTAAAACTCCATAATTTTTTCTTTAAGGTTGGTGGTATAAGTTCCAACTATATCAACCATTCTGCACCTAGCACTATATCCTTCCCATCAAACAGTAACACACAAAATCTTGATTGTAGTTCTAGTCCCTATATGTGAATTGGGATTTTATGAAATATTCATTTGTTGTTGATGTCATGTCCGTCAACGACCTTAATAGTGAGGTCCTTGGTAGGGTATACATAAATATTTAATTCCTTAGTGACATTGATGTCTATGTAGTTATGAGTACTAGCTGAATCTACAAGGATTGTTTGTTCCTTATTTTTACACTTCACATGAGTTTCAATGTCTTAGTATGTGATTTTTGTATCAATTGTAGATGAATTTGGAATTTGTTGTGCCTCTTTTTTTGGAATCTCAACCTCAATAGTTTTTCTTAGATGAGAGATATATTTTTTCGTTTCTTGTATTTCTTTTTGTATTTTTTTCCCTTGCAACACATGATCATCACTATTATTCGGTAATGTGCATGAAATTGATGATAGTAATACTTTTTGTGGTGATTCATCACTATTCGAATCAGTAAGTATAGGCTACTGTGATTTCATTTTCTAGATTTGAGGCTTCTACTTGTTTTGCATCCACTATTTGATATTAGCGTAATGATGCATCCTCACATATATTCCCTAGAGTCCAATGTTTCCCACATTTACGACAAGGGTTTTTTTTTTTTTTTGTCATTTTCTAAATGGGAATATTTCTTGTAATCTATTGATGTGCTATAACTAGTTCTCTTTTTATGGGTTTTAGGGTCCATCTCATAAGGAGTATTAATATTTTTATCAATCATTTTTGCTAAGCTTCTGGATTCCACCAAATTCTTAGGTTTTGATAGTCTTAGCTCACTATGGATGATGGGTTTTAATCATGAAACATACAATTTGAATAATTGATCATCTGTAAGATTCAAAAATCTGGTAGCCAAGAATTCACATTCATGTGTATACTCATTTATTGTTCATGTTTGTATTAGATGAGTAAATTTGGTAAAGGTATTGTCTTCTTCATCATCAAGAAATATCTCAAGAAATATCAGTGAATACATGCCAATTAATGGATAGACCATTAATTTTTTGTACCACTAGGTGAACCAATCATAAGCATTGCCTTCTAAATAAAAATATCCCATCAATATCTTCTCCAATTCATTCGTAGGTGGGTTCTTAGCAAAACTTCCTTCGATTTTATTAATCCGTGCACGATATATTTTTTGTTATCCAACCCGTCATATTTTGGGATCTCAATTTTGATCCTATTTAAATAATTTGTGGTATCTAGGCATCTTTGATAACTTGTGTTTTTCAGTTATGGGATTGGTGTAGGATTTCGATGGATTACGAGTTTTGTGGATAATGCATCTAATCGTTCTGCTAACTTCTCAATTCTTTTCTTATGATCATTGAGTACCTTTGAGTTTTTCTTATTATCATCATCTCTTAATCTTAGTAGGGTTTTCCATTGAGTATCAGACTCTTTCGTTATTTTGTTAAGACACTCTGCAAATGTCTATGTTATCTTATTAAGATTATTCGTTATCTAACTAACATTTTCGTTAAATGTTTTCGTTTGCTCTTTTAGTGTTCTATTTATTTTTTGGACCCCATGTTTTTTATTCTTTACATACATTTTTGAGGAAATGTGTAATTGTATGGACAAGTTCATGGGCATTAATTGTGATGGTATGATCAAGTACAGACAGAATGTTAGGCCTCTCACCACAATGTACATATAATACAAAAGGTTGATGTCAACAACGTACACAATCGGGGTGATTTTCAACATACACCTTATATGGAACAATACGGAGGACAAGAACCGACGACTAAAATACAGACGTGAAAAAAAACAACATCAACAATACAGATTATTGCAGCGTATGAATTTTTCACTAAACAAACTGTATGGACTAGATTGGATTGTTTGAAATTAATTATTGTACAAACTGTATGGAATGCTTGTTTGTCTCTAATACCAATGTAGTAGAGGAATCTATAATAATAGAAATATTATAAAAATAGAATTGAATTGTATACAATATTTTCTTGGAGGAATAATGATACAATACCTTCATGACGATTTACCTATATATGTATTGCCTAGTTGTGAAGGTGAACAAGTATGTTTCTTGACCTTTCATTAATTACTAATTATATTTATTAATTGTTATTTACTTATATTATTTATTATTATGTAACACTAGAATTTTATTTATATTTTTTACAAACTCACTTTGCTAGAACTCTTCAAGATTCACCCCATCTTCCATGTCTCTTTCCCCAAAAAAGTGGTGGGGTCTAATTGTAAAGTGGAGACCAACTTGCCCGAATTGGATGCGGAAGGCTCCATTCAGGTCTAGCTGGTAGAAGTATTGGCTTCTAGGGAACACCATTTGCACAGGTGCACAATCAAAGAGGTTTGTATCCATTGGAAAGATATGATGCCAAAAGATGCAACTTGGGAACCAACATACATTTTTATAGCAATTTTTGCACCTTCAACATTGAGGACAACACTACTTTTGAAGGGGGAGGGCATGTAAAGTACTACCCTAATCCTCATTACATTAGGATTAGTCATACATTTTATAAGGAAATCTATTTTAAATAAGGATGAGTATGTTAAAGGTCAACAATCAATGTAAAAACATGGGGCTTCACCTTGTTGATCAATATTTGATCATGTTCATTCATAAAGGGTTTTTTTCTAATTGCAAAAGATAAGGTCAATATTTTATAGGTGGGGGGGGGTGTAGGGTATGGGTGTTTATAGGTATCAGGTATCGGGGATGTAAGGTGTGGGGGTTTATAGGTATTGGGGGAAGGGGATGTAGGGTATGGGGGCTTTATAGGTATTGGGGGGTATAAAAAATGATATCTAGTGAAAATAATGTTTTTTAATTGGAAAGATGTATTGGGAGCCACGTTACACAAAAGGATTTTGGTAGGTATTTATCAGTATGTAGTGAAATTAGGGGTATTCTTTAATATCCCATGAACATATGCAATACATAATAGTTTCATTGAGTGAATACTCTATGTGTAAAAATGTTATATTTATTAATCTAGACCCACTAGGAATTTTGTGCTTGTTAATTACTTGACCATGTCAAAGTAGTTAGGGTTTTGGCTCTGGGAAGATGTAATATCCTAGTCAAGATCTGACCAAAATATTAACTTCCACTTCATAGTTTTAATGAAAATTTACTAGCAATTTTTAAGTAAAACTCTCAGACTGTGCAGGATGTAAGTGACAGGGATGGAAACTATGAATGGGGATGGTAGGAAAGAGATTAGGTTCTGGAAATTATAGGTGAGAGTGTGCAGCAGCATCAAAATATGGTTTCAGTAGAAGTCCTTGGCACAAAGTACTAGATCCATTCACTTTTCACCAATAGAGCAATTCTATTTCCTACTTCGAGGCTTCCTGGGATTCTAGCATATTCCAACAAGACTGGGTGAGGATTAACAGTGTTTACGACAGAGATATATCAGTCATCTAACTCATAAAATATGTTGGAATAAATACTGGGTGAAATTGGAAGAGTTTGGAGTAATTGGCTGGCTAAATGCACACGATGTATTGCTGAGCTAGTTAAGTTTCTGGCTTTCCCAAATCGAGTTAAATGAAACCATATTATTAATACATGGGATGATATGTAAATTATATTTAAATATGAACCTTATACAACTGGAATGGATTTAAACTGATACTCATAATGGATTCAACAGTTATTTTGGTCAAACTAGTCTAGAATAAGCACCCAACTAGCTAATCTTGCACTTTAACTCATCAAAATGCTTCAAAACTTCATATACTTTGTTCTGATATTAAATAAGACTTTGATATATGATATTAAATAGAAATAAGTTTATATATGACTTCATAACACTTCTTTTCTCATTAATTGATTGTCTTCCAAAGTACAATGCCTCACAGGCTAGATTTGCATTACAATAGTGGGAGAATGAATATGAGAAGAAAGAAATTACTTTGGCTTTGTTCTGGAATATATTATAATTCCATATACCGATTAGATGTCTGATATTGCTGCACTCTGAGCTGCTAGTCTTCATTTGGGCACAATCGTCAAACTAGCTATCTCCTCTAGGGGAATCACCTCCAAAACTAGTTGAGGGAGATGTAGAAGTAGAAGAAGAGTGGAGATCAGGTCTGATATTGATATCTGGACATCAAAATCCCCTGATATCTAAAAACATTAGCTCAATGATTTCACTGGAGGTCCTGGGCGCATTTCTCCATAATTGTCTTCATCTTCTAGTGTTCCTCCACCAAATCTAGCTGCAAATCTTCTGTACGAGTGATCTCCTCTTCAAACTGATTGTGTATATTCAATGCTGGACTGATATGAATTTTATTGGCTGCAATAACATATTCCGGACCTAAATATCACTCACTGAAACTCAAGGGGCCTTGGGGCACATCACCCAAGAATAATTGTTGAAGCACATCACTCAACTAGAGAGGCTTAGAGCTCTCAATGCAAAAATACAAATGACAAAAGTTCTTCCATGGAGTTGAGAACATTCTTAAATAGATGAGTTGACTTGTTTCCCAAGCTAAGCCATGCATGTGGATGAGGGAGGGCACATTCCTTGAGAGGAATAGCAACTCTCTGCTTTTCCAAACTTTCTTTCCTTCACCTCCTTCACTGAATCTTGGCAAGTGCACCTAAGGTAGCTTTTATGGGTGTTTCCATTTTCCTTCTGACTTCTTGTCTTAATCTTTCCACTTTCTATACTTTCCTCTTTTCTGCTTTTGTCAGTTTTTTTGTTTTCTTTTGTCAGTTTCTAATTTGTTTTCCATGTCTTCTTTTGTCCTTTGGACTCCTTGCTTTTCCTGAGATTTTTCACTAAGGAAAGAGTGGTCCACATGACCAATTCGACCTCCTACCCTAATCATCACCACTTGCCACATTTTATTAGAAATAAAAATTTAATAAAAATAATACAACTCATAATTAATTCCAACTTCAGCATTTAATTAATTAATTAATGATTAATTAACTCCTATGGTATAATTGCCTCAAAAATAGCCCCATTAATTAAATTTTCATTTAATTAATCACTTAGACCCCCTAGGGATGGGAGGATCCAAGCAGTGACCAAGGCCACTAGGGAGGGGACATGACAGTCCTCCCTTCCCAAGACTGCTTGTCCTCAAGCAGTTTCAAATCAGGATGCTGCATAATCTTTTCATCTTCCCAGGTGGCATCTTCACTGGGAAGCCTCCTCCACTGAACTAGATATTCCTTGATAATTCTTCTCCTCAACTTCCTCTCTCTTACCTGCAAAATTTCTTCTAGTTCTAAAACGAGGTGTCCTTCATCATCAAGAGGAGGAAATATTTATGAAACCTTAACTTGTTGGCCAACTACTTTCCTCAAGCATGACACATGGAAGACATTATGTATTTTGCTCCCTGTTGGCAGATCCAACTCATAGGCTACTTCACCCACCTTTCTTATTATCTTTTAGGGCCCATAGAACCTTGGAAATAATTTTTCAGTCCCCTTTGTCTTAAGAGTGGTTTTCCTGTATGGCTGCAATCTCAGATAAACCAAGTCTCCCTCTTGGAAAGTTCAGTCTGTTCTATATATATCAGCATTGATTTTCTGCAACCTGCAAATTTTTTTAAAGTGATTTAAGGATATCTTGGCTTTCTTGCAGCCAATCCTTTCCCTTCTGTGCTTTACAATTCCCAAAAACCAGATCTACAAAAGTAGAAGGCTTGTACCCATACAAGGCTTTGAATGGGGTCATTCCAATGGACATGTGGAATGTAGTGTTATAGTAGAACTCCCCCAGATGTAACCAAATGACCCTTGCCTTATGTTTCCCTCTAACATAGTTCCTGAGATAACCTTCCAGCCATTGGTTAACTCTCTCATTTTTCCCATATGTCTGGGGGTCATAGCTTGTACTGAGGTTTAAACTAATCTTTACCAATTCAAACAAAGATTGCCAAAAAGCACTGGTGAAATTGCTATCCCTGTCACTGATTATGATTTTGGGAAGCCCATGCAATCTTGAATACTTCCTTAAAAAATAATGCAACAACTTGACTAGAAGAAATAGTAGATGTGACAGCAAAAAAGTGAGCAAATTTAGTCAAACTGTCAACTACTACAAAAATACTGTCTTTACCCTGGGATTTGGGAAAACCTGTGATGAGTTCCAATGATATGCTTTCCCATATCCGTTTAGGAATTGGCAATGGTTGAAGGAGACTAGCAGGATGAGTGTGTTCAACCTTATTCTGCTGACATGCAGTACACTCCCTCACATGTCTTAGAACATCCTCCTTGAGGCCCTTCCAAGTGAACCTCTCTCTTACCTTCCGGTAAGTTTTCATAAATCCGGGATGGCCCGCTACTGGTGCATTGCGGGAAGCCATCAAAATCTTCTCTTTCAACTTGGATTTAGGAGTTAGAAAATTTATGTTGTTGTAATAAATAACATCATTGATAACTTGGTAAGAATCATCCTGATTTACTGTATCCAATAATTCACAAGCAAACTGATTTCCTGCATATTCCTTAACTAGTTGTGCCTTCCAATCTGTGGGTACTTGCAACAAAGAAAAAGCAGGTTTTCTAGAGAGGGCATTAGCAACTACCGTTCAACTTACCCTTTTTATATTCAATATCAAAATCATAAGACTGAATTTTACTTACCCATTTCTGTTGTCTATCATTTAGCTCTTTTTGGGTCAAGAAATGCTTCAAGCTGTTGTAATCAGTCTTGACTATGAACGTGCCTCCCACCAGATATTGTCTGAATTTAGCCAAGGCATGCACGATGGCTAACATCTCTTTATCATAGATAGAATACAGCTTCTCATGGGGCTGCAATTTTATGCTCTCATAAGCAATAAGATGTTTGTTCTACATTAATACTGCTCCAATGCCTTCATATGAGGCATCGCACTCCAATATAAAAGGTTGGATGAAATAGGGAAGTGCAAGTACTGGGAAGCTGCTCATAATTTCCTTCATTCTGTTAAAATCTTTTTCAGCCTCCTCATTCCAACAAAAAGCACCCTTCTAATTGGTAAGGTCTATCAAGGGAGAAGTGAGTTTGGAAAATCCTTTTACAAACTTCTTGTAGTATGTGCATAAGCCAATGAATCCTCTTAGAGATGTTATGTTCTTTGGGCTTGGACAATCAAGGATGTATTGGATCTTCTCCATGTGTACCTTGAATCCTTCTTTCCCAATGACGTGGCCAAGATAGAGGAGCTCCTTCAACCTAAACTCACATTTGGACAGTTTAGCATAAAAAATACTATTCTGCAAGAAGAGTTAGAACATTGTCCAAATGCTGCAAATGCTCTTCCCATGTCCTACTATAAATTAGAATGTCATCAAAAAATACAAGTACAAACTTACGGAGCTGTTTCTTGAAGATTCTGTTCATGCAAGACTAAAAAGTTGCTGGTGCATTTGTCAAGCCAAAAGGCATGACTAGGAATTCAAAATGCCCAAAATGGCACCAAAAAGCAGTTTTATGAATATCTTCACTTTTCATTCTGATTTGGTGGTAACCAGATCGAAGATCAATATTTGAAAAATATTTAGCTCCATGTAGCTCATCCATCAGCTCATCAATCCTTGGAATAGGATATCCATGCTTGATGGTTTTCTTATTTAAATCTCTGTAATCAATGCACATGCACATTGTTCCATCTTTCTTTTTGACCAAAACCACCGATGAAGCAAAGGGACTTGAGCTTGGTATTATGAACCCCATCTCAAGCATCCCTTTGATGGTTTTATCTATTTCATCATTGAATCTCTTGGTATGTTTGTAGGGGTGGATTTTTATAGGAAAAGTACCAGGTTCCAGCTCTATCCAATGCTCAGTACTCTTGTCAGGAGGCCTTCCATGTGGCAGATCTTCAAACACATTTTTTTGTTTGTGGGGCAATCTTTGGATATCTTCTAGATGTTGTGACACATCAATGGTGGTACCTTTAGTGGTGATAAAAAATTCAACAACCCACTCTATGTCACCATGCCTCAAAATAGATCTCATACTGTGTGCAGAAATAACTTGTTTTGGGTAGGTGTTGACACCTCTCAAAACCACTTGTTTTCCTTCAATATTGTTAAAGCACATCTAAGGGATATGGTACTTTACCACATGATCACCAATGGAAAACAACCATTTCACTCCCAAAACAACATTAGTATTAAGAAAATCAACAATATAAAAACTATCAGTCACAGTATGGTCACCAATAGTTACCTGTAGCTTGGGAATCCACCGGTCGCACTACATAGTGTTGATTTTTCCTGGGATAATGACTGTGAAACCTTCAAATTTTTTTGATTTGAGTTTCCTTCCCTCTACCATGGTTGCATCTATGAAATTATGTGTGGCACCCCCATCCACCAAAATTGAAACTTTCTTCCCTTCTACAATTCCCATAAATCTCATAGTGTGGTAGCAGGGAACTCCACTCAAAACAACAATTTTTCCTTCTGGTTGTGAGGGATCTTCTTCTTCTGCTATATCATACACTTCCTATGCTTGTTCTTCTTCTCTAACTTCTACACTCATTTCTTTCTCATCACTTTTAGAAAAAAAACTTCTATGTAATGAGCCTTACCCCTTGCACATTTGTGCCCCAGAACCCATGGTTCTTGGCAGGAAAAACACAGTTTTTTCCTCCTTAGCTCATCCCGGTCTCGGAATGAATAATGGCTTATGTTTGGGGAAGCCACATTTCTGAATGGTGGCCTTTGGTTCTGATTTTTAGTAGGTGCATTAAAATTTGGTGGGTATCAGGTTCTTGGGATTGCATCTTGCAGATCCCTAGTTCTGCTCAATGCTTCTTGGAGGGTAGCTGGTTGTTAGGATTTAACCAATCCTTTTAATGGTTCTGCTAAACCTTCTGTGAATAGAAGAATCAAGCGGACTTCAGATATATCAGTAACCATTACAACCAACTTTTGAAATTCAGATATATAAGCTTCGGGAGTCTCGAAATGCTTAACATGTGCTAGTTCCCTGAAGGCAATTTCAGGATCCCTTCTATCAAATATCTCCATCAGTCTTCTAGTAAATTCTGCATATGAGGTCACTTGGTCACGGCCCAAATTCCTCATGCCATGGAACCACCAGTCATTAGCTTCATCTTGCAAATGCATATTTTCCATTCTGATGGCATCCCTTTCAACCATTGGATTCAGCTAAAAATAGGTGTTTATCTTCTGCACCCATGAGCTAGCAGTGCATTTTGTTGACCCATCAAAGTAGGGTAGCTGAATCTTACCAATTGCATAAATCTCATTTCATAATTATATGCTGGCTACCTATGCCCACCCCTTGGCTGATTTCTGTATTGTGCTTCACAAAAATCCTTGAAAGGCAGAGCCCTTCTGCACTCTTCACTCAAAGTCTAGTATTCTACATACCGGTCTTCCCATGCATTAACTGTTTCAGTAGGAATCTCAGGTTGTTCTTATCTATGTTCATCAAGGATTTTTGGCATGGTCTGTCGGGGCTGATATTTGGATTCATCTTTGAATTCATTGGGCCTATTATAGGGACCAGTCTTGGAAAATATGATTCCACTAGGGATCTTCCTATCATCATTCTGGGAGCCACTTCAGCTCGCTTCTACCTCTTTCTGTCCTAACTGTTTAGCCAAAAATTCTCTAGTTTCTTGCCCAAATTGAATGATATTATGGGATATGTCATGCAACCCCTTTAACATACTCTACACAAAAATTCTAAACTCCTCCTTATCATCATTTTTAGACATGTTCTTCCCCCCTTGTATTTTCCCTCCTGTGGATTCTAGCTCTTCTTCTACAAATGGATCTTCAGGGTTCTTTCCTTTGGGGATTGGTGTTATTTTAGGACTCGTAACCCAAAAATGAGAGCAGGTTCAGAGGAACATGCTATGATACCACTGTAATATCCTAGTCAAAATCTGACCAAAATATTAACTTCTACTTCAGAGTTTTAATGGAATTTTACTGGCAATTTTTAAGGAAAACTCTCAGACTGTGCAGGATGTAATTGACAGGGATGGAAATTCTGAATGGGTATGGTAGGAAAGATATTAGGTTCTAGAAAATATAGGTGAGAGTGTTCAAAACAATAAAATATGGTTTCAGCAAAAGTCCTTGGCACAAAGTAGTAGAGCCATTCACTTTTCAGCAATAAAGCAATTCTATTGCATACTTCGAGGCTTCTTGGACTTCTAGCATATTCCAACGAGACTGGGTGAGGATTAATAGTGTTTAGGACAGAGATATATCAGTCATATAACTCATAAAATATGCTGGAATAAATACTGGGTGAAATTGGAAGAGTTTGGAGTAATTTGGGGGCTAATTGCACACGGTGGATTACTGAGCTAGTTAAGTTTCTGGCTTTCCCAAATCGAGTTAAATGCAACAAAATTATTAATACATGGGATTATATGTAAATTATATTGAAATATGAACCTTATACAACTGGAATGGATTTAAACTGATACTCATAATGGATTCAACAGTTATTTTGGTCAAACTAGTCTAGAATATGCACCCAACTAGCTAGTCTTGCACTTTAACTCATCAAACTGCTTCAAAAATTCATATACTCTGTTTTGATATTAAATAAGACTCTGATATATGATATTAAACATAAATAAGTTTATATATGACTTTAGAACACTTCTTTCTCATTAATTGATTGTCTTCCAAAGTACAATGCCTCACAGGCTAGATTTGCATTACAATAGTGTGAGAATGAATATGCGAAGATGGAAATTACTTTGGCTCTGCTCTGGAATAGATTATCAGTCCATCTATAGGTTAGATGTCTGATCTTGCTGCACTCTCAGCTATTGGGATTCACTGAAGCACAATCATCAAACCAGCTATCTCCTCCAGGGGAATCACCTCCAAATCTAGGTGAGGGAGATGTAGAAGTAGAAGAAGAGTGGATATCAGGTCTGATATTGATATCTGGACATCTACAACCTATGATCTCTACAAATATCGGTTCAATGAGTTCACTGGAGGTCTTGTGCGTATTCCTCCATAATTGTCTTCATCTTCTAGTGTTCCTCCACCAAATCTAGCTGCAAATATTCTGTATTAGTGATCTCCTCTTCAAACTGACTGTGTATCTTCAATGTTGGACTGATATGAATGTTATTGGCTGCAATAACATATTCTAGATCTAAATATCACTCATTGAAACTCAAGGGGCTATGGGGCACATCACCCAAGAAGAACTGTTGAGGCACATCACTCAACTAGAGAGGCTTAGAGCTCTCAATGCAAAAATACAAATGAAAAAAGTTCTTCCATGGAGTTGAGAACATTCTTAAATAGATGAGTTTAATTTTTAACCAAGCTAAGCCATACATTTGGATGAGGGACGGCACATTCCTTGAGAGTAATAACAACTCTCTGGTTTTCCAAACTTTCTTTCCTTCACCTCCTTCACTGAATTTTGGCAAGTGTGCATTAGGTAGCTTTTCTGGGTGTTTCAATTTTCCTTCTGACTGCTTTTCTTAATCTTTCCACTTTCTATACTTTCCTCTTTTCTGCTTTTGTCAGTTTTTCTGTTTGCTTTTGTCAGTTTCTAATTTGTTTTCCTTGTCTTCTTTCCTCCTTTGGATTCCTTGCTTTTCCTGAGACTTGCCACTAAGGCAAGAGTGGTCCACATGACCAATTCGACCTCCTAGCCTAATCATCACCACTTGCCACATTTTATTAGCAATAAACATTTAATAAAAATAATACAACTCATAATTAATTCCAACTTCAACATTTAATTAATTAATTAATAATTAATTAACTCCTATGGTATAATTGTTTCAAAAATACCCCCATTAATTAAATTTTCATTTAATTAAGCACTTAGACCCCCTAGGGATAGGAGGATCCAAGTAGTGACCAAGGCCACTAGGGAGGGGACATGACAGAAGCTTGTGTAAAGAGATACAAGGCTACGAAGGATTTTGTTGATAATTATTGTAATAGATATTTTCTCAAGTGAAAGGTTTCCCTACCACAAGAGGCCTATGAATATTGCTTCCTGATTAAGTTATTCTCATAATATAAAGCTTTTTTCCTACCATATTTATCTTTCTATTGTCTAATGTTTTCAAGTTCTCCTCTATAAATTTTGGTTTATTGCATCTTAACCTTTGTATATCCTATGTTGTTCTAAGTTCTAGGGCTAAAGAATACCACACATTTTAAATAAACACCAAGCATACTTAAATGAGAATGAGGGTTCCTTTTAACTACTCATTGACACCATTGAAACTGTTTTTTTCTTAAAATATAGAGTTGCTACTTGGAAATCATTTTTGTATCACAACTAATATTATGTAATTTGGTGTATTGTTGTGTTTTGGTTGTTCATGTAAAGGAATTTGTTCCATGAAACTTCCTTAATTCAACTTTGGGAAAATGGATACCCTTAGGAACCTATCCATGATTTACTTTAATATTTAAGTTAGATCCTCCCATGATATGCCTATTGGTGTAAGGTTGATTAACTTGGATATTTGTACCTTTAGTTTCATGAATTCCTTAGGTCACATTATCACTTGAAGCCTCTCCGGTAGGACATAAGTAAGCTTAGTTTCCATTTGTTCCATCTTCTTTTCCAATCTTATTGGAAGCATAGATAGTCACTTTCTTTGAACATTATACCATCAAGTACTTTAAATTGGATATGCAAATTGGATATTTAGTTCTAACTCTTCGTTTTCTTTATAAGTAAGAAGAATTCTAAACCTCATTCATAATTAATATCTTTATTATAATTAAGTCAACTTAATATACATAATACCCAATTTATAAGAACCTAAATTCACTTAGATTATCATCTCATTTTTTGCATTGGTTAGATTTGTAAAAGTGAATTGCCTTTTAAAAGGAGATTCGTATTCATTGGCTCTTCATTATTATGAAAGTGTGAAATTATTTATTCTTTCTATTTTTGATACATACCTTTTGATATCAAAATAATAAATAAATACCTTTTTGGAAGATGTGTCAAGTTACCCAAAATTGTGCGGGTGTTTGGAATGGACTTACTTTTCTAGAAACTATGAGTAATTGGTTTCACCTGAAGTCTTCATTCCGCGAGCTCCCTCTTTCTGTTATATGGGAGGCATGGAAATGCAGGAATTCAGTTTTTTTTGATGGCATTCACTCCAATCCCCATTGGGTAGTGTTCAAAGCAATGGCTTCTACTTTGATTTTGGCATTTTTGTTGGTTTTTTTTGATGGAACACAGCAACGTGGATTATGTGGGGTTGGAATGGTTCTACACATCAGGATGGGTCATTATCTCTTTTTGCTGATGGGGGCTGGTTCTGGTTCGAATACTTAGGCATAATTTCTGGCCCTTTGGGGGATTCTATGGATTGCTCGTTGTCGTGACTTACTCAGACTTCAGGTGGCTGGCGACTCTCTCTGTATTATCAATTGGATTTGTGGAAAGTCCTCCTTTAATGTTATTCACCTTGGTCAGTGGATATCCCGAATCCTGGAGTTAAAGGCCTCTTTTGAACGGATCTCTTTCTCACATATTTATGGGGAGTTCAATTATGAAGCCGATCGGTTATCGAAGCTGGCTATTGGTGCATTGGATGGGATTCTCCACTATGTTGAGTTTGTGGATTATGCTCGGACGAGGGAGACTATCATCTCTTCTAGTTGGGCTTTCCTTTATGGGTAGTGCAGGTGGTTTGCATTCTTGGAGAGTGTTTTATGACTCTCTGACTTTTTGATGAAGGTATATATTGTACATGTTTTTTGCTGGATCTTATTATGTTGCTGGTTACTCTGAAGTTACAGCTACATATATACTATTTGCTGATATTGTAACTAGGGCTTTTAAAGCATACTATCCTTGAATTTATATAATGTAATTTTGATTCCATAAAAATAGTAAGTTAAGGCTTGAAAAATAAATACATATATAACTCCATACTAAAACATTCCATTCCATTTGAACACATTAAATAAAGAGATATCTGCACTCCATAAAAGTATTTGAAAAGCAATTAGCCTAATTTTTAAAAACCCTAGTACAGACTTAATGTGAAAAGATAGAAAGACCGTAATTAGCCTAATTTTTAAAAACCCTAGTACAGACTCCATAAAAGGACCATCGACCGACTTGACAAACCAAACAAAAACCCACATATTCTCAAGTAAAGAGAAACCTAATTGTTTCCTCCAAAACCATTCTTCTTAGCTAATAAGTCTACCAGCAATAGGCAGTGAGGTGCATACTCAATAACCTAGCCAAAGAGAGGGAGATTCAAGAACGTGAAGAAGAGGTATCAACTGTGTATCCAGCCTGCCTTCTCGTTTTACAGTAATTTTCAATTTCCTCAGGTCTTCTCCATGGAAGACGCCCCGCAATCAGTGCCCACCTGCCATACAATAGTCATATGATTCAATTTCAATCAACAAATGAATAACAACATAGAAATTGTATCTATGATTTATGACCTACTTGTCACCCAGAAGATTGTGAAGTCTATTTATCAAATCTTGTTCATCAGCAGAGATATCATGAGCAGCACAAGCGCTCTTGTTGCTGTATTCCACGCTGCTCCCACCTGCAATAACTCGAATTCTCTCCATGAATTACCACAATGACAAAGCCATTACATAACTAATTCAATGAATGAACGAACGAAGAGGAGGAGAAATGCATTCAGATTCAGCATACATAATGATATTGGTTCTCCTCCCGGTGTAACGTTGCAGTCTCCCTGTGCTTTTTCCTCGGATAACTGTTGCCTGCTATCCATATTCATATCCAGGGGCATATAGCTATGGATGATATGATTATGAATATGGGTACGAGGAATTGTGTAAAGTAGTGGGTATTTTATACAAGGAATGAGATTCTCCGCCGAGAGTAGAGAAGGCGGAGGCTACAGACCAGGACAAAAACAGCATATTGTAATAATCCTGTTGAGGTAGGTAAATGCACATGCTCTTCTCGGTGCACATGGTTTATGTTTAATTTTGATCAAAATGGGATTGTGAAAATCCATGTATAAGACTGAGGAAGACTTTACCGTCACGTCCTTTCCCGTTTTGTAGTTTTAAACAAAATGGCACCGTGGATGTCCTTTTTCTTTTCTGTCTTTGAAGTGGAAATCGAAGGCAAGCTGTCTTTCCACTCCAAAGATAACGATGGAGAACGACTGATGGGATTGGCAGGTGATGTTTCTACTAAGCTAGGGATAATGCTTTTTCTTAACCTAACTTGTACGTTAAAGTTAACTTAGTGAGCTCACAAAAATTTTAGTACACGTAAGGCTATATCAACCAGCTGTGTCACAATTGTGAGACCTAACATGGAAACACTCCACTTACCTCCAACTTCCAATTATTACTCTTGGGTATGTGTTATTATCAAATATCAAACTTAACAGTGCATTATTATAGCCCAATGACCGGGCCTAAGTAAACACCCCATTGCTTAGATGCTTTATGATAGGCAGTTCATTATTGGACCAAATAATAACACTATACCAGCCACTTCCTTTGTGGTTAAAGATTCAATTTTCATTTTGGTGTTGTTATTGCTTAGAGGAATGGTTGGTTTTCACGTGCCTTTAACTTCAAAAACAAATATACTATGATAAGCATTTCATTATTGGAGTACCAAATAATAACACTATAGCAGGCACTTCCTTTGTGGTTAAAGATTCAATTTTCATTTTGGTGTTGTTATTGCTGGGAGGAATGGTTGGTTTTTATGTGCCTTTAAATTCAAAAACAAATATATCATTCCAAATTATTCAAATTCGTGTTTTCTACTGATAGTGTTTATATAGTGGAGGTAACCATGGGGTTGAGGGTGGCTGATCCAAGGGAAAGGTTCGATTCCATGCCCGCGTAAAATAAGCCATACAACACCTCATGCAACTCTAGTGAGGGTTCTACTCGGGCTCAGCAGGTTGTTGTTCCATCCAACATTAAGGCTTGCTTGTTCTTCCATCCAACACTAAGGCTTGCTTCGCCAATAGTTTTCATTCGAGTTGTCAAATCAAGTGTTTCCATTAGCACAAGTGAGATAGTCGCAAGGTGGCTCCGGTTTCCATGGATTGTAAAACAATAGCGGAGGTAGCCCATCTACATTTAATATTTGAAAAGATGTGATTATTTAAATATTAATGGATATTGGTTAAAAAATAAATATACCATTGCAAATGTTTTGTAGTGTTTTTCTATTCCTATTGCTTATATAGTGGATGTAATCCATCTTCATTCAATATTTGAAAAGTTGTGGTAGTTTGAATATTTAATGGATATTGGTCTCCTACATGGACTTTGGACTTTGTAGCAATGAATCTATTCAACTTGGACAAATAGTTTTGAGATTTGTCTTTGCTCCAAAGGAATTTTTATTGTTTAGTTTTACTATCATGGGATTATTATCAAAAAGTGCTTAAGGAGGGTCCCTAGTTTTGGGGAAACACATAACCTTTATAACCCTTTAGTTCCTAGAATTTGATCTCAGCCTTATGTCAATTACTAGAATGTTAGGTTGGGTTTGTCTCCCCATTTTGTCATTACATTTTTGGTATTTATTAGTTTTTGAGGATATTAGAAATTCCTTGGGCACCTATACAAAGTGAGATCATGAGAGTGATATAGCAGGATTGTGCACATATGCTTGCATCTATGTTGAGATAGACCTTAATTAAGGGTATTCTGGAAAAAATGATTCTAATATGGAAAAAAAGGTAAGCGCATTGAGGTCTTATATTATGAGAACAAAACATTCAGGTGTAGGATGTGCCTACTTTGAGGACATATACAAGCTACATTTCCCCATGCTTGAGCTCATTCTATTAAGGAAAAAGGGGTCAAATCAAACACAAAAAGCTCAATTTTTTTGGAGAAACTAATGATAGATAATAATGATGATGATAATGAGGTAAATCAATGACTGCATGTATCAATTGAGAAACCACTCCATCCTTAAAGGATATAGTAGAAGATATGAATACCAAACTTTCTTCCTTAAGGAAAGTAGTTGTACATGGTTCCTCTCTAGATAAAGCAAAGAGACTTCATGGAATTGATACCTCTAATTTATATAAGGAATTGGTTCCTCTATGAATCATTATCTCTTGAGTTTTGACATATAGTAATAGTTATTGTGGATCCTTCACTAAGGGATGTCAAGAAGTTAAACGAAGACGATTGGAAAAATGGAAGGATGGAGGATTTTTTAAAGTACTAAAAATGACATATACATTAGTTATGTACAAGGAAAATTTTAAGGATCCATAATTATTTTAAGATGAAGAAAGTTTGGCAAATCATAGTAGTTCTTAAATTTCCCACCATGAAATGTTTGGGGATATTTTTGTAAAGATATTCAAAATTTTAAGGATTTTATATAGTTTCTAGATAAATTTGGCAATCATTTTAGAAAAAATGGAAATTAGTGATTTATTTTTTGGAAAAAACCCTCGAAAATTAGCACATGGGCTAAATTTTCACCATTGAAATTTTCCTTAGTTATGTACTTTTAATCTTGTAAGTGCATAATGCATCTTACTCTTATAAGTGCAATATGCGTGAGTATTTTCTTTTTGCATTGTGCTTTGAGTACCTACAAAACATGGTTTCATTCTATAATGGAATAGAAATTGTCATTTTTATAAACAAAATTAATTGTAAAATTAATTGTGAGAGAGAGCGAAGGTGTTTCACTTACCAAAGTTGGTTTTCCTTAATGAACAAAGAAGCTTAACACATATTGTACAGACCAAATTAATTTAAATACACGTACAAATAAAAGGAGATAAATAGTTAAATTCAACCTCTTTTCACTAAAATTCTTTTTTAATTCGAATATAAATTTTATTTAAAATTATAATTTTACTTTATTAATAAAATTTTACCATAAAACTTTATTATTTAAAAAAAATTGATCCAATTTAAAATAAATTATTTTATCCAAATTGAAAAAAAAAATCAAATAAATTTTACTTTATCTTTAAAAATAAATTCATACAAAATTTCATTACATTACTTAACCTTAAATTTATTTCATCTTTAATTATCAAACCTAACTATAGTAAATGATCTTACTTACATCAAACTTCATTATATCAAACCTAACTATAATAAATGATCTTACTTACATCAAACTTCATTATAGTCATACTAATTATTACCAAACCATAACCAAACCAAAAACCAAAATTGATTACCAAACATTAAACTTCATTATAATCATAATGATTATTACCAAACCATATTATAATCATACTAATTATTACCAAACCATAGCCAAACCAAAAACCAAAAATTGATTACCAAACATTTAAATATTGACCAAAACCCAACTAACTCTAAGGAGAATATGGAATTGAATAAGATATCATCATGGTGGATTTCGTAGTATCCTAGTGTGATAATTTCAGTCCCCACCTCTATGTACTTCATGGACCTCACCCTTTAAATGCACATGCCTTTCAATTTGTAGTTCTAGTAGTTTCTATAAATAAATATGGAAGTACTAGGAAATTTAGAAATCACATGGGCTTTCCTCGCTAGTTTCGTACTAGAAAAGTTCATGTTTTCTTTACTCAAATTAAGTTTAATTCTCATGTTTGTCCACCGGTTATTCAATGAAACATAAGAGTACAATGCGTTTAGTTTTCATGGTTATAACCTTTATGGTCACCTACTCAAGGAAACATTGGTCATTTAATGGAACATTTTAAGTGTTGTTTTTTGGTCAACTTATAATAATAAATTTTTATTTTATATATATATATTTTTAGGGATCCTAAGGAGAATGTAATCTTTTATTTGAGAAAATTATATTTAAGTTGAATCATAAGTTATTGGTATATCTGATTTACGAGTTGTTGAAAATACTTTTGAAAATTTGTTGTTTATATGGTAAAAAAAACCTCCCACACATAAAAAAATTAATTTAAAAAAAACCCATACATAGAAAATTACCATCATCTTTAATCTAGCAAATAAATTGTTTTTTTCTATCCTCAATAGTATTGGCTAACAATGAATAAACTTTGACTTATGCACCCAACAAATAGTTAACATATATAAAATATTAACATGAAAGTTGGTTAAAAAATTGCAATGGATATTTAAATATAAATTTTCCATATTTAATAGAATCGTCAACAGTGAACATATTTTGACGTATGCATCCAACAAATTATTAATATTTTTCCATATTGATATTAACATGCATCTTGAAAGTTGGTTAAAAAATGGTCATGGACATTTAAATAGAATTTTTAGAATAAACAACTTTGACTTATGCGTCCAAAAATTATTAATTATTAATATTTTCTAAATATATAATTTTATATAATCATGTACAAAAAAAATGAATTTTTAAAGTAATTGGTATAAAAAATTAACGAAGAATTTATTTACATATATTAAATAGAAATTAAAATATTGAAATATAGAATAAAATATTTATATATAATTTTTTTTTAATATTCATATTTTATTTATAAAACTTACTTTAAAAAATGATTCACTTTCCAACTATAGCATTTGTTGTAGACTTTACATTTCTAAGCTGAGTTATAACATCATATTGATGAAGACAATATTACTAACTCTAAATCCCTCTTAAACCAACTCACAATACTTAGTTCCAGCTCTAGTAAAGACAACTCCAATCACCACATCTAAGTTTTTTCATATATGGACTTTTTCCATTCAACCTAAACCAACATAAACTCAAGACATCTTCTTCTATACTACATGGTCACTTAGTAAATGCAACCCTGCAAATAGTAGGGAAGAAATCTACTATTGTTGGATGATGTTTGAAGAATGGTAGTCTCATATTTAGTGTGGAATTATTTTTTATCATAAGTACATGGGTTGCAAGTTTGTTAACTTCCCCAACATTAGTGATCATTGCAACCATGGATCTTCCCTCAAAGTCAACACATTCCTTCTGTGGTTAACAATAAATCCCTGTACCTTACCATAAGGTTACAATATTCTTGCATAGGTTGCACGTACGGGAAGATATGGGGAAGCATATGTATGGATATTCAAGTTAAATAGTAGCCAAATGGAAGAAGAAACTCCCCAATTTAAAATTATTAATTATATATTTTATTTTGCATGGCACATACGTTCCTTCAAAAGAGCACAAAGTATTTTTCATCAGACTATTAAATAGTAAAAAAAATGAAGCAACTCCCTAATTTACAATTTTGATATATAAGTATTTTGTATGATAAATGGGTTCCTTCACAAGAGTATGAGGTATTTTTCAAATTGGACTCCTAAGTGAAAGGGTTTATGGAAAAAATGCGGAGAGTTTTTAATGAAATATAATAACAATAGGGAAATTTTTAAGGATCCATAATTTTATGAAAGTGTAGAAACCTTGGTGAATCTAACTAATTCTTAAATTTCCAACCATAAAATATTTGGTGATATTTTTTTAAAACTATTCAAATTTCTAAGGGTTTTATATAGTTTCTAGACAATTTTAGCGATCTTTATAGTAAGAAAAAAAATCCTATAGAATTTGGGAGAATCATTTTAGTAAAAAAGGAAGTTGGTGTGTAATATCCCCAATTTTGACTTGGAATGCATTTAACCAAAGTTATGTAAATTATGTAAATATGCTAGTATGGATTCCTACCGTGGAGCTCAATGCCAAGACCCGACTAATGAATGGCTAGGCATGTACGATGTAAATATTCTTATTTGGACCATATGGTTTTCAAGCTATCTTAAAATATTTGTAATTATTATGTTGCATAAATAATAAAATGGTTCAAGATGGTTGTGTAAACAACACTAGAGAGGCTATAATTCCACCAGAGGGGAAGAGGAAAGGGGTCCTATGGGAGTGTTGGGCATGGCACAAGTTGGCACACTTTTGAAGAAGTACAGTTTTGGTGTTTGCGTAGCTTGGACTGCGAAGCTCAAATGGCACAATTTTGTCGATAGCGCAGCCCGAGGGTGCAAAGTCAGAAATGTGCAACAAGCAGTGCGAAGTCGAGGCACTATGCAATCATGCTGATGTGCAGTGCCAGTGCAACAGTTATTTTGGGTAAAGAGTATAAGGGAAGGTCGAGCTATTGAAAGCGACTTGTTTTGGGTAAATGACTCCAGGATTCCCGACAGTTGGGTAACGAGCAGAGTGGAGATAGAGGAAAGCAACCTGTCAGTCGGAGTGGCAGAAAACTGTAAGAGGCTAAGCCACGGGTAGACAACGACAACAAGGCTAAAGGGGTGGAAAGCGATAGGCCACGATGCGGTTGCAACCATTTTTATGATGACTATTCATGTTTGAAGGGCGTGTGAGCCACGAGTGGCCCAGCAAGGTGGCCTGAAGCGAGTAGAGGGAAAATTTTGTAAGTGAAAGGGTTAATTGTTAGGTGAGATTGAGAGTATTGTTGGATACTGATCTCTATTGAGAGACTGAACATTGTAAAAAGGCTCTGCAGCAGCGTGCGCAGAGACCTACTGAAGAGAGAAGAGAGTCTACAGCTGAGTGCACAGATTGGAATTGTTGTACCCTTCCCACTGATAATATAACAATAGTTATCGTGGACATAGCTCCCATCCTGGGGGTGAACCACATTAAATTCTTGTGTTATGCATTTGAATATGTGTTTGCATCTAGGTATCTTCTTTTGATGAATGGTTAGTGTTAACACTGAAATTGACCCCCAAGGATGAAAGAAGGTAATTCTGGGTAACCACTAACCAATCTTTGGTCTGTGCTACTGACCCAACACAGACAGAGAGGGATCTCTCTAAAATCTCATGAAAATACTGGAATAATCAAGATTGTCAATAATGAAAAAGAAACACCAGCATTCACGGCCAAGATATTCAATTACAACAATTATACAGAAGATCCGTTTTCTGTTTGGAAATAAAATGATTCAAGCGTTGTTTGGTTGAAAACGTATGAAATTTAGTTTGGGCAATGGAGTCACCTTTAACAAACTATGAAACATCATTCAAAAAAATTCTACAAACGCATTCACAAGGGCAAGGTAGCAAGCAGCTAGTAGTCAAAGAGATTTTAATTTTGTGGAACAAAAGAGAAAAGAAACAGTCCATCAATGGAAGGAATACCAAAATGAATCCTACATCAATTTTAGTAGAATATGTTGGTGAAATACTTGGAAAAAACTAAGCAGAGCATAATTTCTATGAATTCCACTTAATCATTACCCTGATCCAAGCATGAAAGAAATAACACAAAATGGAGTTACGAAGAGAGAAAATACAATTTCACATTGGAAAAGAGAAAATACAGACTACCAGACCAATTACACAGGAATACTTGTCAAAATATAGGCTTCAGCTCTGCAAACTTTATTAAAACAGCTCAAAAAATGTGTTACAGACCAATCCTCAAATTACCAAAAGCTTTTCAACATAAGATTTTCAACCCTTGTGTCTCCGATTACGAACATATTTATAGATCTCTTTGAGCTCGAGGCTCGACTCCTCTAAACCAAAATGTTTTGCAACAGAATGACACTTCATCAAAGTTTGTTTGTCATAATTGCTTTAAAATAGAAACAGGTAGAGCTGGTCTAACTATTTCTTACAATTGCCGATATTATCACAGAATGGAATTAACCTTACAGTAAAAACAAACATAGTAAAGATAAAAGTTCCAGCTGGCTATCCATTTAACCGCCTCAAAGAATATTACAAATTATATCAAAAATTAAAAATGTCTTATGTGTCTTTCAAACCTTTCAAACAAATACTTGACAACTTATAAAAAACTTAGACAGTTACTGCAGCTGACAGAGAGTGCATCTCATATTTGCATATGCATGCACAGCAGCCCAGCGTTCAGCTGAAGGGAGGTCGTAATATGTCATTTCCTTCACCATTACCTAGATTTCAATGTGGTCAGAGTAGGAGGCTGGCGGAAGCCTTTCGCCAATGGCAATTAACTTGTTCAGGATTTCAAAGTCATCTTGGATTGTTTCCATTAACGTTTTACCTATGAGCAGTTGCTAAATGTGTTTGAACTTCGAATGATCCATTCTTATAGCTGAGATCCTCTTTTTGTAGGCGTTTTTAGAGAATAGATCTAAATCGTCATCCCAAAAAGACAACAGTCCCATTTCATTTAACTTACCAAATGAACTTTTGAAGTCCGATACCTGCTTCCTCATGTCTTATGCTTTGGCCTCCACGCTTTCCACCTGAGCATACTTCCTCAAAAATCTTTGAGCCGCGGAGATTGTCATGATCCGGTTGCCAATGTTTAATCGGATCATTTCTTCTTTTGACAAGTCATTTAAAAAGGCCACATCACTTAATCCTGTTTCTTTGGGTTTTTGGGTCAAGGTTTCTCTCGCGGCTACACATCCCGCCAAAGCATCACTGATTGTTTTTTCCTTGACTCTTATGAACTCCAGGTAGGGCCAAAAACTCTCAGCCTCTTTATATATCTTGTCCCACACCAAATGTCTACACCCTTGCATAGCAGCCTGTCCTGCCACTTGGCAAGTGAGTTTTTTATTCTGCTCAATTGACTCTTTCTGCTTTTCCTGAAGGCTGTTTATGTCCTCCTCTTGCTTCTTGTTTTCCTCTTCTAGTTTCCACACTCTTTCTCTTAACTCCCTGATCTCATTGTCCTTCAGGCTGACGTGTGACATAGCCTGTGCCAGATCATTGGTACTATCTTCATCACCCCCTTGACTCACTTCTGTAGGCCGCATGTCCAGACTGGACAAGTTACTTCTTAGGTCTTCAAGTTGCCTTTCTAGGCTAGTTTTCTCCCATTTCCAATTGTCTTTTTCTCCAGCAAGCTTCAATATTTTTGTTTTACAATCATCCAATTCTTTAGATAAAGCCTCCTTTTGTATTTCAAATCTGGTTTCCTCAGGGGCCTGGATTAGCTGGATGTTAGGGACTTTAGCCTTTTTCTGCAGATTTGAAATTAGCTTTTATTTATCAGCCAACAGCTGCTTCATGGATTTTCCTCCCCTGTCAACTCCAACAAGTTCAATTTGTAATCTTTTTACAAGTTGTTGAAGGGCTCGGTTTTCACTCTTTTCCTGTTTTAGCTGATTCGCCAATTTCTTTACAGCAACTTCCAAGTTATCACCTTTCAATGCCGATTTCACAAGATCAACATGGATAAGATCACCAATCTGTTGGTGAAAATGGATCTTGTCAGGTATTGGTATCATATCCCATATGAGCTTCATCTCTTTTAATTTTGCATCTATTGATATGGCCAGATTTAAAGTGTTGTCCTTCTCGTCTCTACTGGTTACTAAGGAAGTCTTAGTTTTGGACAAACTACTAGCTCTCGGCATTAGGTCAAATAGATTTTGGGCTGAGGCTTGCCTAGTTTGTTTATATTGCTCACACAGATCAGATTTAGACCGAAATCTACTGCTGCCTTCACCTTCTTCAACATCCTGAAACTTGCATTCCTTTATTTGAACATTAGGGGTTGGGGACCCCTCATTTTTGGCTTTCTCATTATCCATCTAGATGGTCAACTCTTCCAGAGGTGTCCCATCAACCAACTCTTCTCCATCGAGAGGAATCAATGACTCGACTTGAGTATTTCCATCAAACACCTCAACTGGTGTTATCATCCTAGGTTGTTTATCTTCACCACCCATTTCAGTATCCATATCCTGTATTTCCTCTAGATCTCTCTTCCGGCCCACTTCTCCAGTGTCTGACATCTGTTCGGTATTTATTACAGCATCAGACATTACGGGGTCCCTTTCCTGCAAGTTTGGTACTATTTCTGCCTCGGGCTCCCATTGTAGCAGGTTCTGTCCCCTGAGTGCCCTTTCTGGCTCCTTGTGTTCGAAGGCACTCATATTGCACTCCTTCCTTCTTCTAGAAATAACATGCAGGGGATCGTATTCAACAACTACGTATTTTTTGAACCCCAGGAGTATTGTCATTTCCTCTATCTCCGGTAAATATTTCTTGCTCTCCACAATAAAAGGGCCAACCTTCCAAGGGTATTTTATATTAGTTCCCTTTTTGAATTGTAGGAACAGTGCCTCTTCTAAACTCAATTTTTGCCTGATAAATTCCAGGGAAAAGGTTCTTAATGTCAGAAAGGTAGGCAAGATGTAGGGTTCCTTCACAAAGCCATACAACCTAATGACTGTAGCATCTTCCGAAAGGAACTCGTCTCCAACGGCTACTTCATTCTTTAACTACATCAGGGACTTCATCTCGGGCAGTACTCTCGGCAATCCCTCCCCAAAAATGACTTTGTACACTGGGGGTAAAACATAATTGAAATACTCAAACACATTGTCCATCAGAGCATTTGTCTCAAGCAGAGGGAGAAAATGCGGGCTTTCCACGTTACTATACATGATCATCTTCATGAGTTGTGTCTGGTATCTAAAAAACCTAGTATTTGGGAAATTTTCCAATTGTACATGCATTCTATTAGCCAAAAATTCATCAAACTTAAGAGGAGGGACGAGTCCTGTGTCGGACCTCGCTAAACAAATACTAATCCTAAAGAGTAGACTAAGCTGGACCTTTGTTACCCATTAATCAGTATCTAAACCTAAGAATTGAGCCAACAGTGAGAAGACCAACTGGGAATTGTCATAAAAAAGGTTGACGTCCAAGGGGTAAGACTTTTCGGCAAATTCGGAATGGGGTTTTAGGCATGTGGATAGGAAATTTCGACGACTTTCTGGGGTGATTTGGCGGAATAGGGTGACCACCGACTCTTCTGAAAAGCTTTCTGACTCCTGGTACTGCGGCTCGGGGATAAAAAATAAATTTCTTACAACTGACGTATCTAAAACACAGACCACTTTAGACCTGGGGGCATCCATGATTATCCTTGTGGATTCAGAGTAATTCACGGAGCACCATGTTACAAACTCGGGGAAAGAGGGTACTTGGAATAAACAAAAGTAAATAAAAGATGACCTAAAAACCCCGTGTATGTCCAAACCCTGCTCATGCAGAGCATCTAACTTTGTTTTAATTTCTGGGACAGAGAGCCGAAGGCGTGGGTCGAATACATCTGTGTCCCTATCTTCCAGGGCCACCCTGGCTTTATGGCTGGTAGAATCATGTTCCTCTCCCATTTTATGACTTTAAAGATTCAACTTTCAAGAGAGAGGACGGTTACAAGGCCTTACTTGTCGCTTTAGAAGCTTTGAGCAGGCTTCTGGAGGTTCTGTCGCCTTCGCCATCTGCCACACACCGAGGGAACACTAGACTTCGACAATCTTCCAGAACAAATGTAAACCCTTGCAGTTGTTTCTTATATATATAACTGTGCCAACACAACCTCGGCCCTTCTTCACTTGCTGTCCTTTGATATCCGTCGTTGGTTTTCTCACTTGCCTCTTTACTATCGTCAGATCGACTGCTTCTTTACCTCTCGATTGGACCGCCGAGTCTTCTTTGCCGTTAGATCTGGTTTAACTTTCCATCTATGCCATTCCTTTCATCCATATTTCTCCATAAGACAGCCTCGCATGTAACCAAATGGTCCCTACCACGATCCTCCGCTTCTGTGCGATGGGCTCTGAGGATGACATCTGGCAGGCGGGAAAATGTTATCACATCCACCCCTTTCTTATCCAGTGCACTACTTCTTTATGCGATCTATTGCGAGAGCCGTTGATGTATATCCCTTTCGCATTCCGAATCGTGGATCTTTTCATTAGCTCCTGCCATCGCATGCGCCCACTCTTATATATCACCCTTTGGTCTTTCTCCTTGCGACATCGTCTGCTGCTGACACTTGGCTGGTGCAGAAGGCTCATCGCATCCACCCCTTTCTTATCCCCCTCATAGCTTGGTTGTGTGGTATTCCACATAGGGCCATGGATCTCATCCCCGTGCCAAATCTACGGCTTAGATTGATGTGATGCTTAGCTTCCCATGATTTGACCAACGGACTATAGGCTATAAAGTGTGTTTCTCGTTTATTTATACCTATACTTCAATATTTTCTCATCCTTTGCACATTTGTTTCTCCTTCGACCCCTTAGTATTTCCCATTAGCATTTAGTACTAGAACATGGAGGATATCTCGGTTCCACTACCAGGTACATTTTGACCCTCCATTCCTTCCATTCAACTGCATATAGTAGAAAAATATATGGGTGTTAATAACTGGCTCCAAAGGTGATGCTATCCTCCCGACGAGGTAGCAAAGAACTCTATAGATTAAGTGCCCGATCCATTGGGAGACTCCTTCAAACCCTAGACTGAGACTTCTTTTTAGTAATTGAGGACCATACTTTGCAGCATATCTAGGCTGAACCCCCAAAAATGGAATCATGGCTTCTCCTTCCTAACCTTAGGGTTTTCACTTTCGGGCTTCAAAGCTCTTTGGTTCATCCCAAAACAAAACTTCATAACAACTGTAACAAATAAAAATATACATATATACAAGCTATGGTACATGGGTCTCTTGGCTCCTCTAGGATAGATAGTGCTTTAGGAAATTGCCATTGACCGGTCCCCTGGACCAAGCGGATCCATCCTGCTTTTCTAGGATAAAAGAATTTAATCCTCGATTTGCTGCGATAACAAATGGCCCCATCCACATATGGTCGAATTTCCCATGTTTATCTTCTCTGGGAGTGTCCCATTTCAGGACCAGATCGTTTACCTTGAACTCATCTTCTTTAGCTTTCTTGTTGAAGGCTTCTTTCATCTTTTCCTGGTGCCCCTGCACTTTGTCGTAGGCTTTCGTGCTTAGCTCATTTAGTTTGATTATCTGGCTTATTCTCCTCTGCAAATCGTTCGGCTCTTCTTCCATTCCTTGCAACAATCTCATAACCGACAACCCTAGAGATGCTGGGAACACCACCTCGGCTCCATATACCAATTGAAAAGGGGACATCCCAATGGCTCTTTTCGTGCTTATTCTATCAACCCATAGGGCATATTTCAGCTTTGTATGCCAAGCTTTTTTATTCTCTTCCAACAATTTCTTTATGATTCTCACTAAGCTTTTGTTGGAGGACTCTGCTAGTCCATTTCCCTGCAGATAGTATGATGTAGAGTGGTTCAGACTGATATGGTATTTGTGACAAAAATTAATCATCTTCTTTCAACAAAAGGCAGGCGCATTATCAGTCACAATTCTTTTGGGGCATCCAAACCTATATAGAATGTTATCCTCCAGAAAGTCCATAATAACATTTTTTATTGCATTTTTGGTGGGTATAGCTTCTATCCATTTGGTAAAATAATCAGTAGCTGTCAATATCCACCTATGCTTCCCATAAGAGTTAGGGTTTATTTCCCCAATGAAATCTAGTCCCCATTGTTGAAAAGGAGCTTCTACTATGACTGGGTGAAGGGGTAGTGAGACAACTTTTCTTTTTCCTTCCAAAATTTGACATTGGTGACAAGCCACAGTGTCTTTATATACATCTATGACCATGGTAGGCCAATATAAACCGGCTCTCAAGATCTTATTTACTGTCACTTTCCAAGAATGATGTCCACCACAGTCTCCCTTATGAAATTATTTCTTAGTATGCTTAGCTTCTTCCTCCAATAGACAATTTAGCAACACACCTCCAGGGTCCTTCGAGTATAAGAACTGATTCATAATACAGTATTTCGCAGCTTTTAATTTTATAGCCCAGGACCTGCTCTTGCTTAATCCTGGGGGAGCTTGTAGATTTTGTAACACATAAACATTGTCGTTGTAGCAAGGGGATGCAAAAAATTCTGGACTTATCTGTACTTCAATGTCTAGCTACCGTGGATGTTCTTCTAAAAAATTCATTTATAAGGAATCACAATTGGCCTTGGTCATCAATTTTGCTAATCCCTGCCCTTTCACCACCTTAGTAGGCTTTATCTCTAAGTCGTATTCTAGTAATACAACAATCCATTTTGCCCTTCTACCTTTAGGATCTGCTTGGGTAAGAATACCTTTCACAGCACTATTCGGTACATGGGCGATGATGTGTGAGTGAAGTATGTAAATCCTGAAATCCTTTAGTGATTTGATCAAGGCATAGTCCTGTTTATCCATGATATCATATTTCAACTCTGCATCTCTCAGCACCCTACTGAAAAAAGCAATTGGTTGTTCTGCATTATGGTCGTTCTTTTGTAGCAGCACTCCTGCCACAGTATGCTCAGAAGCATAAGAAAAAATAAAAAAACTTTAGTAAAATCGGGGCTGGCTAATACAGGGGATTCAGTGATAGCACTCTTTATTCCCTTGAAAGAATCTCTAGCTTCCTCCGTCCATTTTATTTGAATCTCCTTGATTAGCATATTAGTGATACTCATCATAATTTCAACGAAACTAGGAATGAATTTTCTTAGAAAACCAACTTGCCCAATGAAAGACTGTACCTATATTTTTCTTCTTGGTTCTCAGACTTTCTGGATGGCACTAACTCTCTTAGGGTAAATCTTGATACCTCCTTTGGATATGATATGTCCCAGGAGTTCAGCTTCTCCTAAAGCAAAATGAGATTTCTTTGGGTTGAGGGAGATACCATATTTTATGCATTTCTTAAAGACCCATTCTAGTTGTTTTAAATGTTCGTCATCAGACTTTGAATACACTGTTATGTTGTCCATGTATACCACTATGAACTTATCCTTCTCTTTAGCAAAGGAAATGCCCATCGCTCTCTGGAAAGTGGCTCCGACATTCATCAATCCAAAAGGCATCTTATCATACATGAAAGTGCCCCATGGAGTGGTGAAAGCATTCTTTTCTTGATCTTCTGGACTGACTTTGATTTGATTATACCCTGAGAAACCATCCATTGTAGAAATCCTTTCTGCCTCTACTACCTTCTGCAAGATGTGTTCCATTTTTGGCAGAGGGTAATTGTCCTTTAAGGACGCTCTGTTCAAATTCTTGAAATCTATACAGATTCTAATTTCTCCATTCTTTTTTCTTATAGGAAATAGGTTTTCCACCCATTGAGAGAATCTCAGAGTGACAATAATCTTTGCGTCGAACAACCTCTTGATCTCTTTTTCTACTACTGGTACCAACTTAGGATTTATTCTCCTCAACTTCTGTTTGAAAGGTTTTTCTCCAAGCCGAATTGGGATGGAATGATGGATTATTGAGGTATCATACTACTTTAACTCTTCATAGCTTCAGGTGAAGGGAACAACATACTTTTTCATCAGATCGGCATACTGCTTTTTCCTCCTAGTCTCCAATTTTTTAGACAACTTCACCATCCGAGGTTCCCCAACAGAACCCAAATTCTGATCTTCTACTGTATCCTTGGGAGGTTTGAATTTGGGATTCTTTGCCACATCGTTTTGGTCAAAGAGCTTTTCTAGAGGTATCAATCCTTTGGGAATATAGTTTCTTTTTAACTGGACAATGTCTTTGCCTCCCAGAGTGTTCTTCCAACCCCTATTTTTATTCTCTTCGCTTTCTGACTGCTCCTGGTCCATTAGACCTTCTACATTCTCATTTTCTGTATTGATCTGAACATTAGAAAACTCATGAGACAGTTCTAAAAACCTTCTAATTTGTAGGTCATCTTCAAACACTTGCCAATACTTGGAATTGTCTGGGATGGATGGTCTGTTTATCACTTCGACCTCATATTTTTCTTGGGAAAAAATGGGTGTTTTAAAACCTCTTGCAGTAGTGGCCAGGGAGTCAGCTACTTGATTGTCACATCTCGGAATTGCCCAGATCTTATGTTCGTTGAAAAAATTCCCAAACATGTCCCAAACTTCATTTCTATAAGCTCTCATCCTGGGGTGCTTTGCCTGATAACTATCATTCACCTGGTTCACCACCAGTTCTGAATCTCCAAATACGTGTACTCTTCTGGCTCCTAGGTCTTTCAGAGCTCTTAGTCCTAAAAGTAGAGCTTCATATTCAGCCACATTGTTTGTGCATTCAAGAGTCAATTTATAGGATAGGGCCCTAGATTCTTGGTCTGGAGGTATGATCCAAACCCCAACCCTTGCTCCATTTTTGCTTAGTGAACCATCAAAGTATATCTTCCACAATCCTTCTTCGTTTTTTCGCCTCTGTAATGCCTCATGCCTTGCTGCAAATTCTTTGTCTTCCTCTACTTCATGAAAAAATGGGGGTTTAGGATCAGTATGTGGACCATCATTGAAGAGGATGGAGGAACCCATGTCTGTATCCATAGTGAATATAGGGTGATTTTCAGGCTTGTCGTCACTGCTGATCACATAAGCCATCCTTTTTTCTCTGTATAACTTCCTATTGCTTCCAAAAAGTGGTATAGTAGCATAAGATAGGTCCATCTGCATGGTTCCTTTAAGCTTTTTTACCCAGGATCTAGATAACAACATCCCAAACTTAGCAGGTAAATTAGCTACCACTATGTCCATCATGACGCTCTTCGCTGGAATCTGGGAGAGGGTTACCACCACATATTTAATTAGTCCTAAACAAGGTACCTTTCTGGAGTCAAAAGAATATAGGTATTTATAAGGTCTAGTGACCTCTAACCCCAACAGGTCCACTACCGACTTTGGCATCAAGTTGTGCGAAGCTCCAGAATCTATCAGGGCGTTGCGTAATAACTTATTATGGATATTCAGACTCAAATAGAAGGGAGGGAATTCTTCATCATCTGGTTCCTCCATTTTGGAACTAAAGATTATAGTGGGGGCATCATCTGTCACTTCCAACATATCTTGTGTATTTCTTGTATGCCCCTTTACTAGGCTATTTATCTCTTCCTTGTATTCATTGACTCTCAATAGTTCATTCAGGGGGATAGAGATCTTTACCTTAAACAGTTCAGCCTTCAAGCTGAATATTGACGCTGGCTTCCCTATTTCAGTGACTTCTGGTTGCCTACCTTCTTTAGAATGTTGCCTCTTATCTTCTGAGATTTTCTGTGCAGGATCCTCTAGTTGTTTCCCCTTCAGCTTATCTGTATTCTATTGAGTCTTAGGGGGCTGACTCTGGGAAGAATTCCCTTCAGTTATTGGTATTTCTCTGTTTCTCAACCTCATATTTCTCTGGATATCGTCCACAGCATTCATGTTACCCATTTGATACTATTCAGAATCAAACTCTGCGACTTTATCAACATTTCCTTTGGTGAAAAAATCATGCTCCTTTTCAGTCAAATGAACTATGTGTTCTAGGGTGTCGAAGAGATGTATCTGGTCAGCAACAGGGTTTTCAGGTCCTTCTTCATCTATCAAATTCTCAGGAAAGGGAGGTCTTATCTAGTGGTATTCTTGGTTTCTTGGATTTCTTGGAGGGGGCAGCCTTCTAAAGTTAGGGTTCCTTATCTGATTTTCAGGTTGTTCCCTAATAGGAGGCTTATTCTCCATGGCTAACCTATCCATCAATTTTTCCATAGTTCTCATCATGGTATCAAATTTAGCATCACTAGAAGAGGCTTGGTTTTCTTGCTTCTTCTTATCTACTTCAGTTTTTCCCTTTATTTTTCCAAAATCCATCATGTTGGCCTCAACCTCCATGGCATCCTTCAGCATAACAGGCAGTGAGGCAGATTTTCTTTCTCTTAATGTGCATGAGAAGTCTCCATCAAAGGCATCTGCATAATGGAGCTTTGCAGCGCCTACCGAGGGTTTTAGATCATCGGGAATATAATTATAAGCTTTCATGAATCTGGCAAAAAACTCATGGACTGATTCAAACCCGCCTTTCTTTAAGTGATTATACTGAGATAAGACTATGGCAGGACTGCCCATGGTTTCCCATCTTTCTAGAAACAATACTTTAACAGCTGTAAAATCTGCTATGGAAGCATTGGGTAACTGTTTGAACCATTTCTTAGGTTCTCCAAATAGGCTTTGAGCAAACAATCTCATTTTAGCATGATCGTGGTCCCCTTCTTCCAAGTCTATAAAATCTTAAAATCTATCAACATGTTGTTTTGTTGACCAGTCTCCCTCTCCATTGTAAGAGACAATTCTTTGAGCGTAGTTCTGAGGGAGGTCATGCAAAGTAGCAGGCAGGATCAAAGGTGTAAATCTGGAAGCCATAGGTCTAGGTGGATTCTGAGCTTGAGGGGAAGTATTCTGAGCAAGATCATTGGCTGGGATTGTAGGACGGTTACAAGGTCCTACCTATCGGTTTAGAAGCTTTGAGCAGGCTTCTGGAGGTTCTATCACCTTCGCCGTCTTCCAGACGCCGAGGGACCACCAGACTTCGACAATATTTGAGAACAAATGTCAACCCTCGCGGTTGTTTCTTATATATATAACCGTGCCAACATAACCTCGACCCTTCTTCACTTGCTATCCTTTGATCTCCGCTGTTGGTTTTCTCACGTGCCTCTTTACTATCGTTAGATCGACTTCTTTTTTATCTCTTGATTAGACCACCGAGTCTTCTTTGCCATCGGATCTGGTTTAACTTTCCATCTATGCCGTTCCTTTCATTCATATTTCTCCATAAGACGGCCTCACATGTAACCAAATGGTCCCTACCACGATCCTCCGCTTCTGTGCAATGGGCTCTGAGGTTGACATCTGGCAGGTGGGAAAATGTCATCGCATCCACCCCTTTCTTATCCGGTGTGCTACTTCTTTATGTGATCTGCTACGAGAGCCATTTATGTATATCCCTTTCGCATTCCGAACCGTGGCTCTTTTCACCATCTCCTGCCATCGCATGCACCCACTCTTATATATCACCCTTTGGTCTTTCTCCTTGCGACATCGTCTACTGCTGACACCTAACTGGCAGAGAAGGCTCATCGCATGCACCCCTTTCTTATCCCCCTCGCAGCTTTGCTGTGCGGTATTCCACATAGGGCCGTGGATCTGATCCCCGCACCAAATCTACGGCGTAGATTGATGTGATGCTTAGCTTCCCATGACTTGACCGGTGGACTATAGGTTATAAAGTGTGTTTCTCGTTTATTTATACCTATACTTCAACATTTTCTCATCCTTTGCATATATGTTTCTCCTTAGACCCCTTAGTCTTTCCCATTAGCATCTAGCACTGGAGCATGGATGATATCTTCGTTCCACTACCAGGTACATTTTGACCCTCCATTCCTTCCATTCAACTGCATATAGTAGAAAAATATATGGGTGTTAACAGTTAGGTTCCTGCTAATGAGTATCTGTATCTTTACCTTCATGTGTATTTACCAAAGAATGTATGATAGGAATAACGTGTTAAGTGTTGACTACATATGAATGAATGTTGAATGTGGAATTATTTCTTACCATGATGGATACATGAGTAAATGGGTAACACTTGAGTCAGCGAAGTCTATATAGTGCAATTCCCTAAATGCTACACCGAGAGTGCATATTGGCATTGTAGTTCATCGTGTTGTATAGGTTTATAGTGTAAGATGCTTGTTGAATGTATAAACTTACACTAAGTAAAGTATATTGAAGTTGTGTGATTGCCGAAGAGGAAGCAAAGTCCTCAGTTGCGCTGTCCTGTGTCTAAGCAGTCATCCTACATCGCCCAGTCCTTGGATGGGCGATAGTAAAAGCATTAACCACAAAGCAGGTGAAATTTGTGCAGTCCACCATTTCATTGAAGTGCGCATCACCCGGTTGTGGAAACCTAATTCCACAACCTCCCCATAACTTCTCCTCAGGTGAGACCTCAGTTTGCTCGCAGACTGTTTCCTAAAGGGCTGATGAAAAGGGGTTTTGTTGGTTCCCTGAACCACACAGAACCAGGGTCTATCTTGGAAAAGCTTAAAGAACATAGTTAGAACGAACAAATGGTTCTGTTTCCATGCTTGAATTGGTGATGAGCACCGAAAATTGGAATCTAGAGAAAACAAAAATATGGAATTGGGTGGACAAGACAGAAAGGGAGTTTGACAGAAAAGAGAATAGACATCCATGTCTCTCTGACATAGAGTGGTTATAGAGATACCTATGGATGGATATTCACGAAATTTTTTTTGCAACCTTTGGAAACGAGTTTCACGAGTGGTTATCAAGACTCACAGAGCGAAAGGACTATTTCCAAGAAGGAGAACCTACCAAGTGGAACCCAGAGCTCATTCAGAGACTTAAAGTAGTAGATAGTCCACTCTCGTGAGCAGTCGAATTTTGGGTTGATGGTATTTTAGAAGGCTTCGTAACAGAGTTCATTGTGGACACATTGAAGTCCTACAGCGCAGTAGAAGCAGAGTTCTTCAAAGGGTTCAGAGGTAAGTATCTAAACAATCAGAGTTTATATATCAAAATGCTTTTAGTTGAGAAAGGAGTTTTAAGAATGCAGTAAGACACATAGTTGTTTGAGTCTATAATGGTCGATAATAGTTACAGTGATACAGAAAAAGATATTCATATATTAAGAAGTGGTAAAAGATATAAGGTTAGTACAGAAAAGAACCTTAGAGAACATGAAATCCACATAGAAACTGAGTTCCAAGTTGAGCTTGATAGTGAAACTCCTCGCGTAGCTACATACCAGCCCATTACTCCATAGAATCCGCCAGTTCAGAACCCTCTAGTTGTCAATACTGGTAATACTTAGACCGTCAATACTAGAAACAACCAAGGAGTGAGTACCTAGAACATTCTATGCAGTAACATCCCTAACACCACATAGACCACTGCACTGAACACTGTACCACCTAGAAGGAGAATGACTGGCAACATAAAACTGTCGATATTTAAAGGAATGGGTCTAGAAGACCCTTAGCAACATTGGTTTCTATGTGAAGCCGTGTGAAATGTCAAACAAGTCAAGGATGATGATGTTAAGTAAGCACAACTCATCACTACATTCAGGGACAGAGCATTAACTTTGTTCATGAAATATTCTGTCGGACAGAATAGGACCCTACCAGATATCAAGGCTTCCCTCTTAAGAGAATTCAAGGAACCGAAATCTGAATCACAATGTATAACAGAGATAAAAGAGATTAAACAGAAAACAACTGAGTCAATATGGGAATTTGACCAGAAGTTTAAAGCATTAGTAGACTAAGTAAGTTTCGACATTGCACTGAAACACCACCAAGAGTGGTTCATAGCTGCGCTGTTGCCTCATATGAGATTGTCGTTGATGCAACAGAAGGTTGCGTCGCAGACAAAAGCATTAGAGATCACGATGAAGCTAGAGGCTTTGTTGATAGGAGAAACAATTCAAGGAATGATCCATATCCAAAACAAGTTAGCAACCCTAACGTTAAAACTCCAGAGCATTAAGAAAGGGAAAGAAGTTAGAGAAGAAATTTGGTGTACAAAATGCAAAGTAGAGGGACACTCAAAAGAACACTGTCCAGTTTTCAAAGATTATATTGATAGTGGAGCACCAAATACACTAAATCAGCAGCAAGGACCATGGTGTGAAATCTGTCGATGCAGAGGACATCGGCCAGAGGATTATTATTTGATCCATAAATATGTAAGAACACCAAAGAATTTGTATTGCAATTTCTGTAAGTCAGTTGGACATGATGATTCCAACCGTAGAGCATATGAACTGATGATAGAAATGAAGCATGATGTATACAATGTTCAAGAAGAAACACTGTAGCAACATGATAATGTGCAGTATGATCAAGGCGCATATAGAGGCCATTTTCTGTTTGGAAATAAAATGATTCAAGCGTTGTTTGGTTGAAAACGTATGAGATTTAGTTTGGGCAATGGAGTCACCTTTAACAAACTATGAAACATCATTCAAAAAAATTCTACAAACGCATTCACAAGGGCAAGGTAGCAAGCAGCTAGTAGTCAAAGAGATTTTAATTTTGTGGAACAAAATAGAAAAGAAACAGTCCATCAATGGAAGGAATACCAAAATGAATCCTACATCAATTTTAGTAGAATATGTTGGTGAAATACTTGGAAAAAACTAAGCAGAGCATAATTTCTATGAATTCCACTTAATCATTACCCTGATCCAAGCATGAAAGAAATAACACAAAATGGAGTTACGAAGAGAGAAAATACAATTTCACATTGGAAAAGAGAAAATACAGACTACCAGACCAATTACACAGGAATCCTTGTCAAAATGTAGGCTTCAGCTCTGCAAACTTTATTAAAACAACTCAAAAAATGTCTTACAGACCAATCCTCAAATTACCAAAAGCTTTTCAACATAAGATTTTCAACCCTTGTGTCTCCGATTACGAACATATTTATAGATCTCTTTGAGCTCGAGGCTCGACTCCTCTAAACCAAAATGTTTTGCAACAGAATGACACTTCATCAAAGTTTGTTTGTCATAATTGCTTTAAAATAGAAACAGGTAGAGCTGGTCTAACTATTTCTTACAATTGCCGATATTATCACATAATGGAATTAACCTTACAGTAAAAACAAACATAGTAAATATAAAAGTTCCAGCTGGCTATCCGTTTAACCGCCTCAAAGAATATTACAAATTATATCAAAAATTAAAAATGTCTTATGTGTCTTTCGAACCTTTCAAACAAATACTTGACAACTTATAAAAAAACTTAGACAGTTACTGCAGCTGACGGAGAGTGCATCTCATATTTGCATATGCATGCACAGCAGCCCAGCGTTCAGCTGAAGGGAGGTCGTAATATGTCATTTCCTTCACCATTACCTAGATTTCAATGTGGTCAGAGTAGGAGGCTGGCGGAAGCCTTTTGCCAATGGCAATTAACCTGTTCAGGATTTCAAAGTCATCTTGGATTGTTTCCATTAACGTTTTACCTATGAGCAGTTGCTAAATGTGTTTGAACTTCGAATGATCCATTCTTATAGCTGAGATCCTCTTTTTGTAGGCGTTTTTAGAGAGTAGATCTAAATCGTCATCCCAAAAAGACAACAGTCCCATTTCATTTAACTTACCAAATGAACTTTTGAAGCCCGATACCTGCTTCCTCATGTCTTATGCTTTGGCCTCCACGCTTTCCACCTGAGCATACTTCCTCAAAACTCTTCGAGCCGCGGAGATTGTCATGATCCGGTTGCCAATGTTTAATCGGATCATTTCTTCTTTTGACAAGTCATTTAAAAAGGCCACATCACTTAATCCTGTTTCTTTGGGTTTTTGGGTCAAGGTTTCTCTCGCGGCTACACATCCCGCCAAAGCATCACTGATTGTTTTTTCCTTGACTCTTATGAACTCCAGGTAGGGCCAAAAACTCTCATCCTCTTTATATATCTTGTCCCACACCAAATGTCTACACCCTTGCATAGCAGCCTGTCCTGCCACTTGGCAAGTGAGTTTTTTATTCTGCTCAATTGACTCTTTCTGCTTTTCCTGAAGGCTGTTTATGTCCTCCTCTTGCTTCTTGTTTCCCTCTTCTAGTTTCCACACTCTTTCTCTTAACTCCCTGATCTCATTGTCCTTCAGGCTGACGTGTGACATAGCCTGTTCCAGATCATTGGTACTATCTTCATCACCCCCTTGACTCACTTCTGTAGGCCGCATGTCCAGACTGGACAAGTTACTTCTTAGGTCTTCAAGTTGCCTTTCTAGGCTAGTTTTCTCCCATTTCCAATTGTCTTTTTCTCCAGCAAGCTTCAATATTTTTGTTTTACAATCATCCAATTCTTTAGATAAAGCCTCCTTTTGTATTTCAAATCTGGTTTCCTCAGGGGCCTGGATTAGCTGGATGTTAGGGACTTTAGCCTTTTTCTGCAGATTTGAAATTAGCTTTTATTTATCAGCCAACAGCTGCTTCATGGATTTTCCTCCCCTGTCAACTCCAACAAGTTCAATTTGTAATCTTTTTACAAGTTGGTTAAGGGCTCGGTTTTCACTCTTTTCCTGTTTTAGCTGATTCACCAATTTCTTTACAGCAACTTCCAAGTTATCACCTTTCAATGCCGATTTCACAAGATCAACATGGATAAGATCACCAATCTGTTGGTGAAAATGGATCTTGTCAGGTACTGGTATCGTATCCCATATGAGCTTCATCTCTTTTACTTTTGCATCTGTTGATATGGCCAGATTTAAAGTGTTGTCCTTCTCGTCTCTACTGGTTACTAAGGAAGTCTTAGTTTTGGACAAACTACTAGCTCTCGGCATTAGGTCAAATAGATTTTGGGCTGAGGCTTGCCTAGTTTGTTTATATTGCTCACACAGATCAGATTTAGACCGGAATCTACTGCTGCCTTCACCTTCTTCAACATCCTGAAACTTGCATTCCTTTATTTGAACATTAGGGGTTGGGGACCCCTCATTTTCGGCTTTCTCATTATCCATCTAGATGGTCAACTCTTCCAGAGGTGTCCCATCAACCAACTCTTCTCCATCGAGAGGAATCAATGACTCGACCTGAGTATTTCCATCAAACACCTCAACTGGTGTTATCATCCTAGGTTGTTTATCTTCACCACCCATTTCAGTATCCATATCCTGTATTTCCTCTAGATCTCTCTTCCGGCCCACTTCTCCAGTGTCCGACATCTGTTCGGTATTTATTACAGCATCAGACATTACGGGGTCCCTTTCCTGCAAGTTTGGTACTATTTCTGCCTCGGGCTCCCATTGTAGCAGGTTCTGTCCCCTGAGTGCCCTTTCTGTCTCCTTGTGTTCGAAGGCACTCATATTGCACTCCTTCCTTCTTCTAGAAATAACATGCAGGGGATCGTATTCAACAACTACGTATTTTTTGAACCCCAGGAGTATTGTCATTTCCTCTATCTCCGGTAAATATTTCTTGCTCTCCACAATAAAAGGGCCAACCTTCCAAGGGTATTTTATATTAGTTCCCTTTTTGAACTGTAGGAACAGTGCCTCTTCTAAACTCAATTTTTGCCTGATAAATTCCAGGGCAAAGGTTCTTAATGTCAGAAAGGTAGGCAAGATGTAGGGTTCCTTCACAAAGCCATACAACCTAATGACTGTAGCATCTTCCGAAAGGAACCCGTCTCCAATGGCTACTTCATTCTTTAACTACATCAGGGACTTCATCTCGGGCAGTACTCTCGGCAATCCCTCCCCAAAAATGACTTTGTACACTGGGGGTAAAACATAATTGAAATACTCAAACACATTGTCCATCAGAGCATTTGTCTCAAGGAGAGGGAGAAAATGCGGGCTTTCCACGTTACTGTACATGATCATCTTCATGAGTTGTGTCTGGTATCTAAAAAACCTAGTATTTGGGAAATTTTCCAATTGTACATGCATTCTATTAGCCAAAAATTCATCAAACTTAAGAGGAGGGACGAGTCCTGTGTCGGACCTCGCTAAACAAATACTAATCCTAAAGAGTAGACTAAGCTGGACCTTTGTTACCCATTAATCAGTATCTAAACCTAAGAATTGAGCCAACAGTGAGAAGACCAACTGGGAATTGTCATCAAAAAGGTTGACGTCCAAGGGGTAAGACTTTTCGGCAACTTCAGAATGGGGTTTTAGGCATGTGGATAGGAAATTTCGACGACTTTCTGGGGTGATTTGGCGGAATAGGGTGACCACCGACTCTTCTGAAAAGCTTTCTGACTCCTGGTACTTCGGCTCGGGGATAAAAATTAAATTTCTTACAATTGACGCATCTAAAACACAGACCACTTTAGACCTGGGGGCATCCATGATTATCCTTGTGGATTCAGAGTAATTCACGGAGCACCATGTTACAAACTCGGGGAAAGAGGGTACTTGGAATAAACAAAAGTAAATAAAAGATGACCTTAAAACCCCGTGTATGTCCAAACCCTGCTCATGCAGAGCATCTAACTTTGTTTTAATTTCTGGGACAGAGAGCCGAAGGCGTGGGTCGAATACATCTGTGTCCCTATCTTCCAGGGCCACCCTGGATTTATGGCTGGTAGAATCATGTTCCTCTCCCATTTTATGACTTTAAAGATTCAACTTTCAAGAGAGAGGACGGTTACAAGGCCTTACTTGTCGCTTTAGAAGCTTTGAGCAGGCTTCTGGAGGTTCTGTCGCCTTCGCCATCTGCCACACACCGAGGGAACACTAGACTTCTACAATCTTCGAGAACAAATGTCAACCCTTGCAGTTGTTTCTTATATATATAACTGTGCCAACACAACCTCGGCCCTTCTTCACTTGCTGTACTTTTATATCGGTCGTTGGTTTTCTCACTTGCCTCTTTACTATCTGTTTGTGTCAGAAATTGTTACTAAGGCTAGGGTAACAAGCCAACACAATCTCAAAAATAAAATCAATCCAAACTAGGTTTTTAGGGTTTTGTTTTGTAGGTTTTCGTTAGAAACTTCAAGAGCATAAGGGAATACATTCAGCAGATAAGTAAAAACTAATTCATACACATATATCCATGAAGATGCATATATATCTCAGGAATCCAACAAAAGATTGCAATGAAGTTCATACAATAAAAGACAAGCATCACTGGAAATTACACATAAAAACAGAAATGAATTTGTCAATCAAGAAACTATATAAGTTCAAAATGAAGCCAATACATATCAGAAGTGGGATAAGGAGTCATATATTCATAGTTTCATCAAAAATGCATATGAGAGTTTGCAATACTTAGCAGTGAACAAGTCTGGAAGAATCAACAGCTTGCAGACCTCCTAAAGCTCTCCAAAAATTCGAACCCTTTCAATGACTCTTTGTCCCTCTTTTATCATTACAAAGAAATGGTTCTATTTCCCCTTCATTAGGTCGAAATTGAAACCACTGAGCAGTTACATTAACTAACTAACTCAACTAATTAACTAAAAATAGTAAATCGGATTCCTGGCAAATATGGCGAATTTCTGGAAAATAGGTGTCAAATAAGCTTCCATATCTCTTAATTGGTGACACCTGTGTAAAAACTGAGAGAGGTTTTTGTTAATGGGTCCGTGATGGACAAAAACCTCTCTTGGTTTTTCAAAATTCATCTCCAATCAATCAGAATCGGCCCCGCAAAATGAACACTAAAACAGGAAAATATTAAATATTTAAAATCCCTGGAAAATAGGCTGCAAAGATTAAACCGAATCTTTCAAACCTTGACAGCTGTTGCAAAACTGAGAGAGATTTTTGTAGATGGGTATCTTAGGAACAAAAACCTCCTTCGGTTTTCAAAAATTCTTCTCCATCAGCTCGCGGTCTGCATTTGACTTCAATCACTCAAACAGGACTGCAATGTCCAGACTATTCAATGTAATGGAAAACTGTCAGTGAATATGGCTGTTTTATATCAGTCTTCCACTTTAATCTCTGTGTATCAACCAGTCTAGATTTTCAAGCTCTAAAACTCTCACTGCTTCCGATTTTCCAACATAACATTAACCACAGGCTTATTTGACCAACTGGAGACTAATAGCATGAGAGGAGAGAACAAAAACACCACTGTCTGCAATATATTCGCCCTAGCCAAAAAACTGCCATTCAAACTTGTATATGAAAGCCAACATGTTCTCCAAGCAATTGAACATGGTTCTCCAAGCAAGTGATTTCATAAATCATAACAATTTTCAACAGCTTTCAAACCACTTAAACCAACCAACAAAACACCTTCTGTGTAAAAGATGAGCATAACAAATCAATCTATGAATCCTCTCAATGCTATTTCCTGTAGGTTCTGATTTACAATGACATTAGGTTATGAGAAGAATCCATTCAATTAGCTCATTATAACCAATCTGCATCACTTTCAGAGTTTTTTGAATGTATAGGAGAGCAAATGATAAACAATCTTCGTTCAAACTGTCATTAAAATTTCACAGGCTGAATACTTTGCTGCTCTGTTCATGCAAATTCCTCATAATGGCTTCAGATAGCTATTTCTGTGGTGAAGTGTTTATTATGTGAATCAACGGTCTCTTCTTATGAGAATAGGTGTCTTCATATAATTTCTTTGACTGTCAACTTAAATTTGAAGGTATCGAAAACCACCAAATCATTCTTTAAACCCTGAGCAAATCTGCAGGATACCTGTGCATTATATCCATCAATTTTTTCTGAAAAATTTCAACCAGCCTGCCTGTTGGAACAGCTCTGCACAATCTGGAAGTTTCTGAATCCATGTCAAGTCTGTGGGTTCAGCCCTGTTAACCTTACCACTTTTGCTACTTTTTCCCATATCCTTCTTTTCAGGGAACAAGCACAGTCTAGTTTCAGGTTTCAAAAATGTTTTATAAGCTGTTTTCTGCACACTCCTGAACAGTCTTTTAAATCAATGTTTTCTGAGCAAGTAATTTTACAGGTTATAACAATTTTCAGTGATATTTAACCACTTGCACAAATTAACAGACCCCTTCTGTGTAACACCTGTACCAACTAGCAAACTTCCTTCTGTGTAAAAACTGAGTACTACAGATATCTCTGTGAGTCTTTTCGACGCCCTATTCTGTATATTCTGATGTTTAATGACATTAGGTCATGAGGGAAACATTCGTGCACATTTCTCCTAACGGGCTTCAGGTAACTATTTCTGTGGTGAATTTCTCATCTTACGATCTATTACATCCTCCTCAGCAACCAATTTTTTCAGAAAATCGTGCAGCAGCAAAAACCCAAATTTTCCAGCTATAAGGGTTATAACGTAATACCTATCAATTACTCGTCCATTGTGGCTTAATGTCTTCAATTTGGGGTGTCAATGATGTTCTCCTTCGAGCACAGGTGTCCTCATATCGATTCTTTAGCCACAGGTGAATGAATTCAAAAGCCCTAATTTTCGCTGGCGCTAGAACACAGCTGTCTCCTTTCCACAGTAACACAATCCACCGTTCAACAGTGAACTCTCCAGAAATGATGCGTGTAACAAGAGGAAACTGACAGCTAAACCCGGAATTTTGCTGGTTTCTGTGCAACTGATCCCGCATACCATGCAATGATGAACTCGTTTGTCTTCGTGATTAGCAACCAACAAAAATCATGCTCAAATTGCTGCAAACACGTGTTAAAACACTCACACAAGGCGATTAGACACTCCCATTCTGCATCATGATTGAAAACAGATCGAAAATTGCAAAAAACTCAAGCCACGATATTCCTGTAGCGCGCTCTTTGTTAAAATTTTGCCCAGCGCTACAGGAATAACTGCTATGCCAAAATTTAGCATTTTTTTCACTTTCTGCTAATTTGTCGGAGGTTTTAAAAGCTACTTGATTTAAGGAATGATTATGACTGCTCTCTCAACACACTAATGAGTCAATCTTTGAAAATATGACCTTCTTTAACCCCTTTAAAGCATAAAAGATCACCAAAATCAAATAAAATCAATAAGGGATGTGTTCAAAACTTATTCAATCACCCATATAGTTTCTAAGGAGACTAAAACTAAAACTCAAAACCAAAAATTTAACTGAGGTGGATTCAAAAACAAACCAAAATTGGAGAAAATAACTCAAAAATGAAGGAAAATTTACTGACTTAACACTATCGTCAGATCGACTGCTTCTTTACCTCTCGATTGGACCGCCGAGTCTTCTTTGCCGTCAGATCTGGTTTAACTTTCCATCTATGCCATTCCTTTCATCCATATTTCTCCATAAGACGGCCTCGCATGTAACCAAATGGTCCCTACCACGATCCTCCGCTTCTGTGCGATGGGCTCTGAGGCTGACATCTGGCAGGCGGGAAAATGTTATCACATCCACCCCTTTCTTATCCAGTGCACTACTTCTTTATGCGATCTATTGCGAGAGCCGTTGATGTATATCCCTTTCGCATTCCGAATCGTGGATCTTTTCATTAGCTCCTGCCATCGCATGCGCCCACTCTTATATATCACCCTTTGGTCTTTCTCCTTGCGACATCGTCTGCTGCTGACACTTGGCTGGTGCAGAAGGCTCATCGCATCCACCCCTTTCTTATCCCCCTCACAGCTTGGTTGTGTGGTATTCCACATAGGGCCATGGATCTCATCCCCGCGCCAAATCTACGGCTTAGATTGATGTGATGCTTAGCTTCCCATGACTTGACCAACGGACTATAGGCTATAAAGTGTGTTTCTCGTTTATTTATACCTATACTTCAATATTTTCTCATCCTTTGCACATTTGTTTCTCCTTCGACCCATTAGTATTTCCCATTAGCATTTAGTACTAGAACATGGAGGATATCTCGGTTCCACTACCAGGTACATTTTGACCCTCCATTCCTTCCATTCAACTGCATATAGTAGAAAAATATATGGGTGTTAACAACTGGCTCCAAAGGTGATGCTATCCTCCCGACGAGGTAGCAAAGAACTCTATAGATTAAGTGCCCGATCCATTGGGCGACTCCTTCAAACCCTAGACTGAGACTTCTTTTTAGTAATTGAGGACCATACTTTGCAGCATATCTAGGCTGAACCCCCAAAAATGGAATCATGGCTTCTCCTTCCTAACCTTAGGGTTTTCACTTTCGGGCTTCAAAGCTCTCTGGTTCATCCCAAAACAAAACTTCATAACAACTGTAACAAATAAAAATATACATATATACAAGCTATGGTACATGGGTCTCTTGGCTCCTCTAGGATAGATAGTGCTTTAGGAAATTGCCATTGACCGGTCCCCCGGACCAAGCGGATCCATCCTGCTTTTCTAGGATAAAAGAATTTAATCCTCGATTTGCTGCGATAACAAATGGCCCCATCCACATATGGTCGAATTTCCCATGTTTATCTTCTCTGGGAGTGTCCCATTTCAGGACCAGATTGTTTACCTTGAACTCATCTTCTTTAGCTTTCTTGTTGAAGGCTTCTTTCATCTTCTCCTGGTGCCCCTGCACTTTGTCGTAGGCTTTCGTCCTTAGCTCATTTAGTTTGATTATCTGGCTTATTCTCCTCTGCAAAAGGTTCGGCTCTTCTTCCATTCCTTGCAACAATCTCATAACCGACAACCCTAGAGGTGCTGGGAACACCACCTCGGCTCCATATACCAATTGAAAAGGGGACATCCCAATGGCTCTTTTCGTGCTTATTCTATCAACCCATAGGGCATATTTCAGCTTTGTATGCCAAGCTTTTTTATTCTCTTCCAACAATTTCTTTATGATTCTCACTAAGCTTTTGTTGGAGGACTCTGCTAGTCCATTTCCCTGCAGATAGTATGATGTAGAGTGGTTCAGACTGATATGGTATTTGTGACAAAAATTAATCATCTTCTTTCAACAAAAGGCAGGCGCATTATCAGTCACAATTCTTTTGGGGCATCCAAACCTATATAGAATGTTATCCTCCAGAAAGTCCATAATAACATTTTTTGTTGCATTTTTGGTGGGTATAGCTTCTATCCATTTGGTAAAATAATCAGTAGCTGTCAATATCCACCTATGCTTCCCATAAGAGTTAGGGTTTATTTCCCCAATGAAATCTAGTCCCCATTGTTGAAAAGGAGCTTCTACTATGACTGGGTGAAGGGGTAGTGAGACAACTTTTCTTTTTCCTTCCAAAATTTGACATTGGTGACAAGCCACAGTGTCTTTATATACATCTATGACCATGGTAGGCCAATATAAACCGGCTCTCAAGATCTTATTTACTGTCACTTTCCAAGAATGATGTCCACCACAGTCTCCCTTATGAAATTATTTCTTAGTATGCTTATCTTCTTCCTCCAATAGACAATTTAGCAACACACCTCCAGGGTCCTTCCAGTATAAGAACTGATTCATAATACAATATTTTGCAGCTTTTAATTTTATAGCCCAGGACCTGCTCTTGCTTAATCCTGGGGGAGCTTGTAGATTTTGTAACACATAAACATTGTCGTTGTAGCAAAGGGATGCAAAAAATTCTGGACTTATCTGTACTTCAATGTCTAGCTACCGTGGATGTTCTTCTAAAAAATTCATTTATAAGGAATCACAATTGGCCTTGGTCATCAATTTTGCTAATCCCTGCCCTTTCACCACCTTAGTAGGCTTTATCTCTAAGTCGTATTCTAGTAATACAACAATCCATTTTGCCCTTCTACCTTCAGGATCTGCTTGGGTAAGAATACCTTTCACAACACTATTCGGTACATGGGCGATGATGTGTGAGTGAAGTATGTAAATCCTGAAATCCTTTAGTGATTTGATCAAGGCATAGTCCTGTTTATCCATGATATCATATTTCAACTCTGCATCTCTCAGCACCCTACTGAAAAAAGCAATTGGTTGTTCTGCATTATGGTCGTTCTTTTGTAGCAGCACTCCTGCCACTGTATGCTCAGAAGCATAAGAAAAAATAAAAAAACTTTAGTAAAATCGGGGCTGGCTAATACAGGGGCTTCAGTGATAGCACTCTTTATTCCCTTGAAAGAATCTCTAGCTTCCTCCGTCCATTTTATTTGAATCTCCTTGATTAGCATATTAGTGATACTCATCATAATTTCAACGAAACTAGGAATGAATTTTCTTAGAAAACCAACTTGCCCAATGAAAGACTGTACCTATATTTTTCTTCTTGGTTCTCAGACTTTCTGGATGGCACTAACCCTCTTAGGATAAATCTTGATACCTCCTTTGGATATGATATGTCCCAGGAGTTCAGCTTCTCCTAAAGCAAAATGAGATTTCTTTGGGTTGAGGGAGATACCATATTTTATGCATTTCTTAAAGACCCATTCTAGTTGTTTTAAATATTCGTCATCAGACTTTGAATACACTGTTATGTCGTCCATGTATACCACTATGAACTTATCCTTCTCTTTAGCAAAGGAAATGCCCATCGATCTCTGGAAAGTGGCTCCGACATTCATCAATCCAAAAGGCATCTTAGCATACATGAAAGTGCCCCATGGAGTGGTGAAAGCAGTCTTTTCTTGATCTTCTGGACTGACTTTGATTTGATTATACCCTGAGAAACCATCCATTGTAGAAATCCTTTCTGCCTCTACTACCTTCTGCAAGATGTGTTCCATTTTTGGCAGAGGGTAATTGTCCTTTAAGGACACTCTGTTCAAATTCTTGAAATCTATACAGATTCTAATTTCTCCATTCTTTTTTCTTATAGGAAATAGGTTTTCCACCCATTGAGAGAATCTCAGAGTGACAATAATCATTGCGTCGAACAACCTCTTGATCTCTTTTTCTACTACTGGTACCAACTTAGGATTTATTCTCCTCAACTTCTGTTTGAAAGGTTTTTCTCCAAGCCGAATTGGGATGGAATGATGGATTATTGAGGTATCATACTACTTTAACTCTTCATAGCTCCGGGTGAAGGGAACAACATACTTTTTCATCAGATCGGCATACTGCTTTTTCCTCCTAGTCTCCAATTTTTTAGACAACTTCACCATCCGAGGTTCCCCAACAGAACCCAAATTCTGATCTTCTACTGTATCCTTGGGAGGTTTGAATTTGGGATTCTTTGCCACATCGTTTTGGTCAAAGAGCTTTTCTAGAGGTATCAATCCTTTGGGAATATAGTTGCTTTTTAACTGGACAATGTCTTTGCCTCCCAGAGTGTTCTTCCAACCCCTATTTTTATTCTCTTCGCTTTCTGACTGCTCCTGGTCCATTAGACCTTCTACATTCTCATTTTCTGTATTGATCTGAACATTAGAAAACTCATGAGATAGTTCTAAAACCTTCTAATTTGTAGGTCATCTTCAAACACTTGCCAATACTTGGAATTGTCTGGGATGGATGGTCTGTTTATCACTTCGACCTCATATTTTTCTTGGGAAAAAATGGGTGTTTTAAAACCTCTTGCAGTAGTGGCCAGGGAGTCAGCTACTTGATTGTCACATCTCGGAATTGCCCAGATCTTATGTTCATCGAAAAAATTCCCAAACATGTCCCAAACTTCATTTCTATAAGCTCTCATCCTGGGGTGCTTTGCCTGATAACTATCGTTCACCTGGTTCACCACCAGTTCTGAATCTCCAAATACGTGTACTCTCCTGGCTCCTAGGTCTTTCAGAGCTCTTAGTCCTAAAAGTAGAGCTTCATATTCAGCCACATTGTTTGTGCATTCAAGAGTCAATTTATAGGATAGGGCCCTAGATTCTTGGTCTGGAGGTATGATCCAAACCCCAACCCTAGCTCCATTTTTGCTTAGTGAACCATCAAAGTATATCTTCCACAATCCTTCTTCGTTTTTTCGCCTCTGTAATGCCTCATGCCTTGCTGCAAATTCTTTGTCTTCCTCTACTTCATGAAAAAATGGGGGTTTAGGATCAGTATGTGGACCATCATTGAAGAGGATGGAGGAACCCATGTCTGTATCCACAGTGAATATAGGGTGATTTTCAGGCTTGTCGTCACTGCTGATCACATAAGCCATCCTTTTTTCTCTGTATAACTTCCTATTGCTTCCAAAAAGTGGTATAGTAGCATAAGATAGGTCCATCTGCATGGTTCCTTTTAGCTTTTTTACCCAGGATCTAGATAACAACATCCCAAACTTAGCAGGTAAATTAGCTACCACTATGTCCATCATGACGCTCTTCGCTGGAATCTGGGAGAGGGTTACCACCACATATTTAATCAGTCCTAAACAAGGTACCTTTCTGGAGTCAAAAGAATATAGGTATTTATAAGGTCTAGTGACCTCTAACCTCAACAGGTCCACTACCGACTTTGGCATCAAGTTGTGCGAAGCTCCAGAATCTATCAGGGCGTTGCGTAATAACTTATTATGGATATTCAGACTCAAATAGAAGGGAGGGAATTCTTCATCATCTGGTTCCTCCATTTTGGAACTAAAGATTATAGTGGGGGCATCATCTGTCACTTCCAACATATCTTGTGTATTTCTTGTCTGCCCCTTTACTAGGCTATTTATCTCTTCCTTGTATTCATTGACCCTCAATAGTTCATTCAGGGGGATAGAGATCTTTACCTTAAACAGTTCAGCCTTCAAGCTGAATATTGACGCTGGCTTCCCTATTTCAGTGACTTCTGGTTGCCTACCTTCTTTAGAATGTTGCCTCTTATCTTCTGAGATTTTCTGTGCAGGATCCTCTAGTTGTTTCCCCTTCAGCTTATCTGTATTCTATTGAGTCTTAGGGGGCTGACTCTGGGAAGAATTCCCTTCAGTTATTGGTATTTATCTGTTTCTCAACCTCATCTTTCTCTGGATATCGTCCACAGCATTCATGTTACCCATTTGATACTATTCAGAATCAAACTCTGCGACTTTATCAACATTTCCTTTGGTGAAAAAATCATGCTCCTTTTCAGTCAAATGAACTATGTGTTCTAGGGTGTCGAAGAGATGTATCTGGTCAGCAACAGGGTTTTCAGGTCCTTCTTCATCTATCAAATTCTCAGGAAAGGGAGGTCTTATCTGGTGGTATTCTTGGTTTCTTGGATTTCTTGGAGGGGGCAGCCTTTTAAAGTTAGGGTTCCTTATCTGATTTTCAGGTTGTTCCCTAATAGGAGGCTTATTCTCCATGGCTAACCTATCCATCAATTTTTCCATAGTTCTCATCATGGTATCAAATTTAGCATCACTAGAAGAGGCTTGGTTTTCTTGCTTCTTCTTATCTACTTCAGTTTTTCCCTTTATTTTTCCAAAATCCATCATGTTGGCCTCAACCTCCATGGCATCCTTCAGCATAACAGGCAGTGAGGCAGATTTTCTTTCTCTTAATGTGCATGAGAATTCTCCATCAAAGGCATCTGCATAATGGAGCTTTGCAGTGCCTACCGAGGGTTTTAGATCATCGGGAATATAATTATAAGCTTTCATGAATCTGGCAGAAAACTCATGGACTGATTCAAACCCGCCTTTCTTTAAGTGATTATACTGAGATAAGACTATGGCAGGACTGCCCATGGTTTCCCATCTTTCTAGAAACAATACTTTAACAGCTGTAAAATCTGCTATGGAAGCATTGGGTAACTGTTTGAACCATTTCTTAGGTTCTCCAAATAGGCTTTGAGCAAACAATCTCATTTTAGCATGATCGTGGTCCCCTTCTTCCAAGTCTATAAAATCTTAAAATCTATCAACATGTTGTTTTGTTGACCAGTCTCCCTCTCCATTGTAAGAGACAATTCTTTGAGCGTAGTTCTGAGGGAGGTCATGCAAAGTAGCAGGCAGGATCAAAGGTGTAAATCTGGAAGCCATAGGTCTAGGTGGATTTTGAGCTTGAGGGGAAGTATTCTGAGCAAGATCATTGGCTGGGATTGTAGGACGGTTACAAGGTCCTACCTATCGGTTTAGAAGCTTTGAGCAGGCTTCTGGAGGTTCTATCACCTTCGCCGTCTTCCAGACGCCGAGGGACCACCTGACTTCGACAATATTTGAGAACAAATGTCAACCCTCGCGGTTGTTTCTTATATATATAACCGTGCCAACATAACCTCGACCCTTCTTCACTTGCTATCCTTTGATCTCCGCTGTTGGTTTTCTCACGTGCCTCTTTACTATCGTTAGATCGACTTCTTTTTTATCTCTTGATTAGACCACCGAGTATTCTTTGCCATCGGATCTGGTTTAACTTTCCATCTATGCCGTTCCTTTCATTCATATTTCTCCATAAGACGGCCTCACATGTAACCAAATGGTCCCTACCACGATCCTCCGCTTCTGTGCAATGGGCTCTGAGGTTGACATCTGGCAGGTGGGAAAATGTCATCGCATCCACCCCTTTCTTATCCGGTGTGCTACTTCTTTATGTGATCTACTACGAGAGCCATTTATGTATATCCCTTTCGCATTCCGAACCGTGGATCTTTTCACCATCTCCTCCCATCGCATGCACCCACTCTTATATATCACCCTTTGGTCTTTCTCCTTGCGACATCGTCTACTGCTGACACCTAACTGGCGGAGAAGGCTCATCGCATGCACCCCTTTCTTATCCCCCTCGCAGCTTTGCTGTGCGGTATTCCACATAGGGCCGTGGATCTGATCCCCGCACCAAATCTACGGCGTAGATTGATGTGATGCTTAGCTTCCCATGACTTGACCGGTGGACTATAGGTTATAAAGTGTGTTTCTCGTTTATTTATACCTATACTTCAACATTTTCTCATCCTTTGCATATTTGTTTCTCCTTAGACCCCTTAGTCTTTCCCATTAGCATCTAGCACTGGAGCATGGATGATATCTTCGTTCCACTACCAGGTACATTTTGACCCTCCATTCCTTCCATTCAACTGCATATAGTAGAAAAATATATGGGTGTTAACAGTTAGGTTCCTGCTAATGAGTATCTGTATCTTTACCTTCATGTGTATTTACCAAAGAATGTATGATAGGAATAACGTGTTAAGTGTTGACTACATATGAATGAATGTTGAATGTGGAATTATTTCTTACCATGATGGATACATGAGTAAATGGGTAACACTTGAGTCAGCGAAGTCTATATAGTGCAATTCCCTAAATGCTACACCGAGAGTGCATATTGGCATTGTAGTTCATCGTGTTGTATAGGTTTATAGTGTAAGATGCTTGTTGAATGTATAAACTTACACTAAGTAAAGTATATTGAAGTTGTGTGATTGCCGAAGAGGAAGCAAAGTCCTCAGTTGCGCTGTCCTGTGTCTAAGCAGTCATCCTGCATCGCGCAGTCCTTGGATGGGCGATAGTAAAAGCATTAACCACAAAGCAGGTGAAATTTGTGCAGTCCACCATTTCATTGAAGTGCGCATCACCCGGTTGTGGAAACCTAATTCCACAACCTCCCCATAACTTCTCCTCAGGTGAGACCTCAGTTTGCTCGCAGACTGTTTCCTAAAGGGCTAATGAAAAGGGGTTTTGTTGGTTCCCTGAACCACACAGAACCAGGGTCTATCTTGGAAAAGCTTAAAGAACATAGTTAGAGCGAACAAATGGTTCTGTTTCCATGCTTGAATTGGTGATGAGCACCGAAAATTGGAATCTAGAGAAAACAAAAATATGGAATTGGGTGGACAAGACAGAAAGGGAGTTTGACAGAAAAGAGAATAGACATCCATGTCTCTCTGACATAGAGTGGTTATAGAGATACCTATGGATGGATATTCACGAAATTTTTTTTGCAACCTTTGGAAACGAGTTTCACGAGTGGTTATCAAGACTCACAGAGTGAAAGGACTGTTTCCAAGAAGGAGAACCTACCAAGTGGAACCTAGATCTCATTCAGAGACTTAAAGTAGTAGATAGTCCACTCTCGTGAGCAGCCGAATTTTGGGTTGATGGTATTTTAGAAGGCTTCGTAACAGAGTTCATTGTGGACACATTGAAGTCCTACAGCGCAGTAGAAGCAGAGTTCTTCAAAGGGTTCAGAGGTAAGTATCTAAACAATCAGAGTTTATATATCAAAATGCTTTTAGTTGAGAAAGGAGTTTTAAGAATGCAGTAAGACACATAGTTGTTTGAGTCTGTAATGGTCGATAATACTTATAGTGATACAGAAAAAGATATTCATATATTAAGAAGTGATAAAAGATATAAGGTTAGTATAGAAAAGAACCTTAAAGAACATGAAATCCACATAGAAACTGAGTTCCAAGTTGAGCTTGATAGTGAAACTCCTCGCGTAGCTACATACCAACCCATTACTCCATAGAATCCGCCAGTTCAGAACCCTCTAGTTGTCAATACTGGTAATACTTAGACCGTCAATACTAGAAACAACCAAGGAGTGAGTACCTAGAACATTCTATGCAGTAACATCCCTAACACCACATAGACCACTGCACTGAACACTGTACCACCTAGAAGGAGAATGACTGGCGACATAAAACTGTCGATATTTAAAGGAATGGGTCTAGAAGACCCTGAGCAACATTGGTTTCTATGTGAAGCCGTGTGAAATGTCAAACAAGTCAAGGATGATGATGTTAAGTAAGCACAACTCATCACTACATTCAGGGACAGAGCATTAACTTTGTTCATGAAATATTCTGTCGGACAGAATAGGACCCTACCAGATATCAAGGCTTCCCTCTTAAGAGAATTCAAGGAACCGAAATCTGAATCACAATGTATAACAGAGATAAAAGAGATTAAACAGAAAACAACTGAGTCAATATGGGAATTTGACCAGAAGTTTAAAGCATTAGTAGACTAAGTAAGTTTCGACATTGCACTGAAACACCACCAAGAGTGGTTCATAGCTGCGTTGTTGCCTCATATGAGATTGTCGTTGATGCAACAGAAGGTTGCGTCGCAGACAAAAGCATTAGAGATCGCGATGAAGCTAGAGGCTTTGTTGATAGGAGAAACAATTCAAGGAATGATCCATATCCAAAACAAGTTAGCAACCCTAACGTTAAAACTCCAGAGCATTAAGAAAGGGAAAGAAGTTAGAGAAGAAATTTGGTGTACAAAATGCAAAGCAGAGGGACACTCAAAAGAACACTGTCCAATTTTCAAAGATTATATTGATAGTGGAGCACCAAATACACTAAATCAGCAGCAAGGACCATGGTGTGAAATCTGTCGATGCAGAGGACATCGGCCAGAGGATTATTATTTGATCCATAAATATGTAAGAACACCAAAGAATTTGTATTGCAATTTCTGTAAGTCAGTTGGACATGATGATTCCAACCGTAGAGCATATGAACTGATGATAGAAATGAAGCATGATGTATACAGTGTTCAAGAAGAAACACTGTAGCAACATGATAATGTGCAGTATGATCAAGGCGCATATAGAGGCCATGGTGGATTCCGAGGAAGAGGAAGAAACACTGGTCTAGGAAGAGTAAGAGGTTAGATGATTTGTTATAACTACACTCAACTTGGCCATCTTTCTAGGGACTGTACAAACGCTTGTACTACATGCAGATACTATAAATATTTTGACCATTTTATTGAAGCATGCCCAATATTGCAAGCGAAGATGCGAGAAAGAATAACGTAAGCACCAAACCCGAATGTTTAAATGATCACAATAGAGAAAAGAGATCCAAACGTCAATGTTGTGACATGAAGTGGCACTGTGACAGGAAGAGATAAAGAACTAGAAGATTTGACTTCTGGATAACACCATGCTAAGAAGACACCTACTGATGGGGTCTAGATTAGAAAAGAAATTGGGAAAGCACCTACTTTTAATCTAGAAAGAAACAAGGAAGTCTTCACAGAAGCAATGGATACCTTCAAAGAACCAGCACCTGTAAGTCCAAGAATCAAATTGCGAAGTGAGACTTCATCGATAAAAGATATGCCGACCTCATATGACCATACACGAACTATGACCACAAGCTCTATTGTGTAGTTGTTACAGAGCTGCCTGAAGCTATTAAAGCATGAGAATGCCTTAGAGGAAATAGAGAGTCTGTTAATTCATTATGAGAAGTACAATCTAGCCAATGAAGAAAACCGAGTGGTTCACCATATCAAGGGCCACAAAATAACTGGAAGAGAAATGCAACTGAATGCGCAGATTGGAGATTATGAGATGGATGAGATCATCCTTGATTTAGGTTTCGAAATGAGTTTCTTGACTAAGCAGACATGGGAACAGATGGGGAAACCAAAGTTGTAATGGTCACCCATACAATTAAGACTAGCCAATCAGTAGAAGGTCATACCCTTTGGAAGATCAGCCAATTTTCTTGTTGACATTGATGGAGTGCGAAGTCATGCAGACTTTGAGGTTATTGAAATTGTAGATGATATTCAACCTTATCCTGCACTATTGGGGATATATTGGGCCATGGATAACCTCACGATCATCGACTTGAAGAAAAAACATATGATATTTGAAGGGGCAGAAATCAGGGTCATCGTGCCCTTGGACCCGTTACAAGGACTGAGATACACTAAGCTGATCAGAGAAGAATGTAGAGCTCAGGACCTTGATCGCATCTATAAGATGACAAAAAATCATGCCGACTACATCAATCCTACAACTGATGGAATGCTTAGTTGGCGATGTGACAGTTCTTGCGTATCAGACTCCGACGCAGGACTGGAGAACTGGAAAAGCAGAATGCATGAAGTGTCTGCAAGAAGATGCACGCGGATCACCAAATCACTGTGTTGGATTGGAACAAAGGTAATTCCAATCCCCACTTATGATGGTTCAACTAAAGTCTATACATTTCTTCAAGAGTATATTGTATCAGTTTCAGCTGAACATCGGATACCAACATTGGATATAGCACTGCATGGTACACTTGCCAGATGGTGGGTCGCACATAAGGACACTCTGACCACATGGGAACAGTGCAAACGCATAATGCAAATCAGATTCGCAGAGAAATCTACGCTGACAATGGTCAAGTATAATGGACAAACAGATCTGAGAGATCGCACAAAGACTTGTTCACAAGCATGGATACACAGACCGTAGACAGAATGGGCTCATATGTTTGTGCACACACTAGAGAAAATTCCAAAGAATTGGTACACAGACGTAGAGCTTTGCAGAGGAACAACAGTTTGGTCTGTCTTAACTGCAAACTTCCAGAGAACCTTCAGCTTTGAAGATGATTGTATAAGCATAAATGAGGCTTTGCAGATCATCAAAGAAAGTATATTCAAAGAAGAATTCCCAAGTACAAATGAGGCATTAGAGGCCATCAAAGACAAGATAATTGAAGACGTCAAGGTACCTATGAACCTACAACCAGAATGGGAAATAACGATAGAACATGCCCTTGAATGTTATAACCTCACTGAGGATGAAGAAGATGCATAGGAAAGTGATGAGGAGGATGCACGCACTGTTAATATACCTGAATCAGAAGGAGTGCGCGATGTGGAGGGACCTCCATTAGAAATTCCAGACATGAGTGGCCCTGTAAAAAAAGAAAGGTTAACATTGGAACAAGCGAAGAGCCAAAGTTCGCATCTATTGGGGACTACTGGGATGATGAAATGGTCATGCAGATCGTAGACCTTCTACATGAGTATTAGGATTTGTTTCCAACGAAGTTCGCCGAAATGTAAGGCATTTTGGGTGACTTGGGAATCATGAAGATACCTCTCAAGCTAGGCGCGAAGCCTATCAGACATAGGCCTTATAGACTGAATCCCAGATACAAAGAAAGAGTTAAGGTAGAACTCGACAAGATGCTCGATGCAGGGATCATCGAGCCAGTGGAAGAATTGGAGTGGAGAAGCCCTATGGTTACCCAGGATAACAAAAGGAGAGATAAGAATCTGTGTAGATCTGAGGAAGCTGAATGATGCTTTGCTACATGACCCGTTTCCTACTCCTTTTATAGATGAAGTACTAGATAATGTTGGAGAAAATGAGGCCTACTCATTCACCGATGGATTTTATGGTTAGCATCAGATCAAGATTGATGGGCAAGATAGGCATAAAACAAAATTTGGTATTGAATGGGGTTCATATCGGTATACAGTTATGCCCTTTGGCTTGAAGAATGCACATGCCATCTTTTCCAGAGATGTTGTTGCATCATTTAAAGACTTTATCCATAAATTTTTAGAAGTCTATTCTGATGATTGGACTGTCTTTTTTTTATTGAAGAACCATTATGAGAATATCATAATGATGTTAGCTAAGTGTAGGCAACATCAAATCTCCTTGAATTTGAAGAAATGTATTTTTTGTGTACCCTATCGTATACTACTGGGACACATTATGTGAAAGCAAGGTCTGATGGTTGATCCTGCGAAGATCGCAGTGATTGTGAATTTACCTACACCTAACTCAGTAAAGCAACTACGCACAACTTTGGGACATATAGGATATTACAAAAAATTTATCAAGGGTTATGCACCGATAACCACGCCAATGGAGAAAATTCTAAAGAAAGAAGCGTAGTTCATCTGGAACACAGACTACGAGAAGGGACTAGACACATTAAAGGAGAAAATGGTAACTGTGTCGATCCTAGTCTTTCCAGATTGGAATAAACCATTCCACATACATGTTGATGCTTAATCTATAGCGTTGGGCATTGTGCTCGCTCAACCAGGTGAAGGGGGCATTGATCACCCCATTGCATTTTCAAGTAGAAAGCTATCTTCAATCGAAAAGAACTACACAACTACAAAAAAAGAGGGTCTAGCTATGGTTTACACGCTCAAGAAATTCAGACACTATTTGATGGGTACGCACTTCTCCATATACACTGACCATTCAACTTTAAAGTATCTGGTCAATAAACCAGTGTTAGGGGGAAGAATCTGCAGATGGTTGTTACTTTTCCAGGAATATGACTTTGAGATTATTGTCAAGCCAGGTAGACTGAACCTAGGACTTGACCATCTCTCAAGGATTGAGTCAGCAGAAGAACACACTAATCTTGAAGACAATCTTCCTGACACGCAGTTATTTTCCATACAGATTGCAGATGAGTATTACAAGGACATTGTAGAATTCTTGACTACAGGTTTGGCACCCACAGAGTTTACTACGTAGCAGAAGAAGCAACTGGTAGTTAAAGCCGTAGACTTCACTATCATAGCAGGCCATCTATACAAGTTAGGACCAGATGAAGTGCTGCGCAGATGCGTGTTAGAGCATGAGAAGCCATTTATATTGGCTGAGGCACATTCAGGTGTCTCTGGAGGTCACTATGCAAAAAGATCCACTCCGTAGAAGATATTAAGAGCAGGGCTATGGTGGCCAACACTACAAAAAGATTCCAAGGAACATTGCCAAAGTTGCGATGTTTGCCAAAGGACTAGAAAGTCGTCGCGCAGAGACAAAATGCCATTAAGACCACAATTGACTTTACAGGCATTTGACAAATGGGATATTGATTTTGTGGGACCTATTAACCCACAAGGGAAAAGAACTGGTGCAAAATATATTATCATAGCTACATATTATGTCACCAGATGGGAATAAGCAAAACTAGTGAAGGACTGTAGCACATTTACTGCCACGCAGTTCATTTTTGAGAATATCATTACAAGGTTTGGATGTCCAAATATCTTAATGAGTGATTAGGGTACTCACTTTCTGAATAAGACAATTGCAGCCCTGGCAAAAGAATTTCCGATCTATCATCAGAGGAGCATGCAATATCATCCACAGTCCAATGGCACTGTTGAGGCTTTCAACAAGGTGTTGGAAAATGCGCTCACTAAAGTATGCAACACAAACAGGGATGATTGGGACCTGAGAATACCAGTTGTCTTATGGGATTATAGAACATCTTGCAAGAAGTTGACTGGACATACACCTTTCAGGTTTACATATGGACACATCATTTGGGACATCAAGTTCACGAACAAGCAAGTCCAATGTGTAGGTAATAAACTCCAAACTCAATTAATAAGCTAATAACATTCAATATCATCATTTCCAAAAGAACACCTACTCAGTAGGAATTTATATATGACAAATTGAATTCCATGTAGGTTCTTTTGGGATGTTTCCCTTGGTGATGTGAATAGATCCATGCCGTTGTATTGTGAGACCATACCTGTTAAGAGGGAACTATATTCTGTTCGGAGTAAATACATGGGTGACATATTTTCCATTGAAACGAGGAAGTATGCTTGTTTTTGCGATTTTTGCATTGATGCAAATGGATGCGGGCTTTATCATTGTGAAAATGATGTGTATTTGAAACCATGGAAATATGTCCCTCTTAATCCAAAGGGGCCACATCCAATTCCAACATGGAAAGAGATGCACACTAGCGAGGCAATGGTCTCACTAGATCATGATCGAGTTTCCAATGTGGTTAGGGAAGGTACAAAACTTCATTAAGTTAATTAGTTCACTATATATTACACATATACAAATCTTGTAGAAATGAATGTAGGATATTTGAATAATATTTGTAATTTATTTTGCAGGTGATGTATTCATTGTCATTACAACCCTTCACAATCAAGAAAATGTGACATATTATTTGATGCGGTGCACACAAATTAAAAGTAGGTTGGTGCGACCCTATCAAGATGGAGAGTTCACATACCAAATTGGAGACTTGGTTCCAATGAGACACTTTTTTTAGAGTAAAAAAATAGGGTGCTTATACTATTTACAGAGATTTTATGCTTGAATATATATCGTGCCAATACGGTCATTTGGTGGTGGTAGCCCGGATACATCTAACAGAAATCAAGGTGAGGAGAGGTGAGCCAAAGAGATGGAAGATGACAGAAGATGACCATGATCGTATTATGGAGACTTGAATTACTATAACCCATTGGCCAGATTAATGAGTTACATGTATGCCACTTACATCATTAGCATAATTGTCATGTTGTCTTGTTGAAGATTTTATTGGAGATTTTTGTGGAGGTTGTTTTTCCCTCATTTATATAGGGTTTGTTTTGCAAGGTGGCCAATAGTTTTATAAATGTATTTCTTTAGATTCTTTAATTCCAATATTAAAAATACTAGATGGGAAGGTTTTTGTGAAAATTGGGTCATGGTGCTCCAATGGGACAAGCACATTGATAATTTGAATACACTTGAATGTATGGTCAGTCCTCCATGATAGTTCTATAAATATTTTTTTAGATGCTTGAAAACCAATATTAGAGATCTACTTGATAGTTGAATATTATCAATATCTAGGATAAATATGTGTTAAAAAGTCTGAATAGTCTCTAAAAACCAAGAATTATAATTTAATACAGTTCCATCTAGCCTTGTAAAATGAGTAAATTTTATTTGATTGTAGTTCTAGGAAACAATTTTTTATTTAAAGTTTAAGTGGATGGATAGAAACTAAATCCTCCAAGAAAGATCCCTAAGTTGCATGTATCCATTCATAGAATGTTTTATACACACCACAATTTTCTATATTTGATAGAAATAAGGATATGCGACACCTATACAACCTTAATATAATTGTAATTTAAAATACATCTATACAATGTAAAACTGTAATTTAAATTTTAAATTGTGATGTATTCTAAGTTTAAATTTTGATTTCAAATGAAATTATAATGTAATTGAAATTGAACTTTTAAATTGTAACTACACATTGAATTTTCAATTGAAATTACACATTAAATTTGAAATTTTAATTTTAAATTTTAACTTGTACTTGAATTGGAATGTGTAAATTGTAATTGAATTGTAATGTGCAGACAACATAATGTAATTGTAATGTACAATTGAATTCTAAATTTTGACTTTGCAATTGTAATGTAGTCGAAATTGAACTTATAAGAAGTAACTACACATTGAATTTTCAATTGAAATTTCACATTAATTTTTAAATTGTAATTGAATTGGAATGTGTAAAATGTAATTGAATTGTAATGTGTAGACAACGTAATGTAATTGTAATTTCAATTTTAAACTACAATGTACAATTGAATTCTAAATTTTGAATTTGCAATTGTAATGTAGTCGAAATTGAACTTTTAAATTGTAACTACACATCAAATTTTCAATTGAATTTACACATTAATGTAAAATTGTAATTTAAATTTTAAATTGTAATGTAATTTTAAATTTTGAATTTGCAATTATAATGTAATTAAGATTGAACATTTATATAGTGTAATCACTGTACATTAAATTTGCAATTGAAACAACAAAACATAAATGTAGCTATAATAATTATATCTAGATGTAATATAAAAGATGATCAACTTCAAATCAGGATACAAAATACACATGAAGACATCAATATGATAAATATACAAATTATATAACAAAATATCTGGAAAAGTCCATATACAAAGTCCATATATGATAAAATTCAATATATATGATAGAAGTCCATATCCAAAACATGAAAACGTATACATAGATAATCCAAAACATGAAAATATTCAAAATACGAAAATATCCAAAATATGAAAATATCCAAAACATGGAAATGTATACATCATCAACTCATTGGACGCTACCCCCATGAGGCCCTTGATCATCCCTGTGAGCACCTGCACTTGTAGTAGACCCATGATGGCCTTGAGGCGGTAAACTATGAAAGAAGGCCCCGATCTCAACATATTGTAAAAGTTAAAATTCTGAACTCTGTAAGTTAGTTAGATTTTGACCAATGCATAATATTCAACAATAAGTGAAAAATTTTAATGGATGGATGCGAAAATCACCTGAGTCAAGTCAAGGGTGATATCCGGCATCTAGGTTGGAATATGGGTAGATGGGCCCTCATCAGGACCATGTGGTTCGAGCTGCATCCCAATCATCAGAGAAAGTGATTGCAGCATCAACACCCACCTATAGTGATGCCTGTGTAAGATGCCATCACATGCAATAAGTTAGATTTATTAAAAATTAAAACTAAAACATAAAAACTATAATTCAAGAATTAAAACATAAATTATAAAATGAAATTACTAAATGTGAAATGAATTGGAACATAAATTAAAAAACACCTCGGTGTCTAGGCTTGGCTGGTTACGACCTTTGCGGTCCTCATGTGTATCATCTTGAGAAATAACCTTTCCTTTTCCCTGTACAATTTGAAATTCAAAGTTAGGATCTAAAACGTAAAATCTCAAATTAAGAATTAAAACATAAATTATCATAAACTGAGATTAATAAACAAAAATTAAATTGGAACATAAATTATAACTTACCTCGACTATAGTGTCCGACCGGTTGGGACAAGCGGATGGACCAACCAATGGATCACTATGAAAGAGGTCATCCATGTATGTGGTCCCCTGCATGGAGCAATAAAATACACCCATTAAGTATTATTGAGCATTAAATTTACGACATATAATATGATGTAATATGAAAGCATATATACATAACTATACAAAAATATACTTGTCCTGGAGCGCCATATCTACGATACATGCAAAAGTATGCATCTCAGGCTAACCGAGTATACCCCCTTTATGGAATTATCATCCAAAAAATTGAGGAGGTGATCATCGACCCACTTTATCCCTGGTTGTACAGGTGCAGGGGGTGGTCTAAACGTCTCTCCCTGCACAACAACAATAGCACTACCCATGGCAGTGGAAATTGAGTATGCGATCCCTTGTCTATCCTTTGTGGCAAGGTGGGATGACTATGTCACATCCTATGACCTCATAACCATCCTATATGGAATGGGTGCCAACCTCGGAGGGGGTGGCATGAAAGTAGGGTCTCTGCGAGCTCCAGGACATTGGTAGGAGCGTCCCCTAGCAGCACCAAAGAACTTAGATCATGTGCTGGTGTAGTCTGAGTGCATGTCTAGAAAAAACTCTGCATATATTTTTTTTTCAAAGTACAACGACACCTGGTCATGGTGGGGGAACATGCCCCATGATCCAACGAATCTATCATACACCTATGGTCCAGTTCCCTCAAGCTTAAACTCCTTCAATCTAAGCGGTTGACTAACAGGGCGGTCAGGAGGGATGTCAAACAAAGTACCCTTGACGTCATTCCCTCTTTTGGCTCCTTTGACATCCACCCATTTAAGGGGGCCCATGACATCTTGTCTTCTCCGCTGGTATATAAAATTCCATATGTCACTAAGAGGTCCCACTTTCTTATAGAGGGACAACATATCATCAACTTTTGATAACATCATGAATAGTGAGAATCTAGTAGGAGAATCCTCCCTGAGTGTGCACACGCACGAGTGCACCCACTCTTGCTGGCTAGTAATATCAGCAAGAGTGATGCCCAAAACCTCGTTGTCATATGATCCACTCGATGCACCTACAATCCAAAACAAAACAAAAATGTTAGTGAAAATATATATTATAACTTGTAAGTGAAATTCAATGCATTCTATATTAAAAATTTACTAAAAATGTATCTAAAAAAAATATGAACCTGATGTACCTGTGTCCTGGCATTGATCCTCCTTTTCGAGATCAAGATGTACATTGTTGGGATGAACCGACACACTATCTCTAATGTTGCTTCCACTAGTGGCAACTGAACCCTGTGTGGCCTCGCTTCTCGGTGAACGAGAGCGCTGTCGATGGCCACCATGTTGGGCGACGTCGGATCCTCGATGCTCCACCGAGAATGAAGCAATGAAGCTCTCTCTTGATAACTCTCTGCATCACATTTCAATTTCAATTTCTAAATCTATTTCAAATTTTACATTTCAAATTAAAATTTAAATTCAAATTCAAATTGCACATTAAATTTTAAATTTTAAATTGTAATTGAATTGGAATGTGTAAATTATAATTGATTTGTAATGTGTAGACAACGTAATGTAATCGTAATTTCAATTTTAAACTATAATGTACAATTGGATTCTACATTTTGAATTTGCAATTGTAATTTAGTCGAAATTGAACTTTTAAATTGTAACTACACATCGAATTTTCAATTGAATTTACACATTAATGTAAAATTGTAAGGGTGATTCCATGAAGATGGGTAACTCTTTTTGGCAAAATATGACGGTGAAAAACATAAATTTTACCCATGTATTAAATTGAAGCCCTCGAAACTCATACTTGCCTTATGAATTTTGACATGCGGTTGAAAAACGAAATGTAAAGAATTATGTTGGCTTTCCAATGATATTTTTTTTGAAATATACCAATGCCATTTATCGTGTCAAATTTTTATTTAATGAAACGTGTGTACTTAAAAATTTGAAGAGCAATTAACAAGTAGTCTGTGTGCGTGCACAATAAATTAATGTTAAATAATAATTAAAAAAAATGAAATATGTGAACATGATCTAGATAGAGTGCACTGGGGCTTACATATTTTTCTTTTAATTTTTCTCGAAAAATTATATTTATTATTATTTTTCGAAACTTACCAATGTATATTTAAGTCGCATTTTGCACACATGTGTGTGCATGCACGAAATCTTATGATTCTTTACATAATTTGCAAAACTAAAACTACCCTTTTAAAGAGGACATGTTTATCTGGGGCTTGTGTATTTTTTCAAATTTTTTGGATGTGTATTTTGAATGTTGTGGATTTATCTTTGAGCTCAATCGAAGTTGTCGGCATGGTTTTTTAGGGCAAGTTTTAGTAGAAAATTAAAAACAACAGACATATGAAGATAAAAATTCGTAAATTTTATATATCTAGATAGAGGATTCGTTGACGAATCCAATGGTATCAAGTCCGCTCATTAATGAGCATTTAATGCCATAGTTCAACTTTGTGGAAGGCAGACAAACATTCCATTTTGTTGAGAAAGGGGCTCTCGGCCTGTATTTTAAGCCCTCGATCGAGCTTTTTCAAAAACCTCGATCGAAGGCTTAACAGAACCTCGATTGAGGGTTTAACGATACCTCGATCGAGGGTTTAATAAAACCTTGATCGAGGTCTTGTTAAACCCTCGATCGAGGTATTTGCTCGATCGAGCGTTTGTCAAAAAGGCTCGATCGAGGGTTTGTCTGTGTAAAAAAAAATATAAAGAAGCCGAGGCAAAACCGCGAAAGGAGTTGGCAACAATTAATGTTGCCAACTACCCTTCCCTCCGAAAAACAACAACGAACCTGTATATAACTAACAAAGAAGGATTCACAAAATACAATTTATTTCCTTTCTAGTTTTTTTTTTTCCATTAGAGATTTAACAATTTGATCATGTTGAATTAGATATTTGTGAATTTAATCTTGTTGAATTAGAGATTTGTCATTTTCATATTCCTGAATTAGACCTCATTAGACATGTAAGATATCTTTGTAGGCATAATTCAAGATTTCATACTAACATTTTATTGTTTGTTATAATAATTTGAAAAAACATTTTGTTTGTTTTCATTGTAAATTGATTCATGTAAGATTTCTTTGTAGGCATATTTCAAGATTTTATACTAACATATTGTTTTTTCTTATAACATTTTGAAAAAAACATTGTTTGTTTTCATTGTAGATTGATGGGGAATAAAAAAAAAAGGACAAAGAAAACGTGCTAGACAACAAAATGCCATTGAAGAACGTGAGTACAATAGATAACGAATGAGACAACAAAGAGCAAGGTTGAAAGAAGAAGAAGATACACATTTGGTGCAACAAATTCTAATGGAGGACAACCAAGGTAAATTATTGAATTACATGCTATCATAATTTAAATATCATGCTACATAATTTAAAAAATTAGTAACAATTTTCCAATAAATCTAACTAAATTTCATAATTTAATTTGTTTCATATTTATTTGTAATTATATTCTTAGTTATTTCATCAATTTGTTATTTAAATTTCAAAGTTTGCAACAATTTCTATGTTAAATGAACAATTTTCAAGTGGCTTTAAACCAAACTTAAATTGGGACAATTTTCAAATGAAACATGTAAATTTATATTCTATTTTCATGTTAAGATATGAACATATTTTTACCTATTTTCAAATTATTTCAAAGTTGCTAACAATTTTCAAATTATTTCAACGTTTGCTTACATTTTTCAATTTTATTGTCCAACAATTTTCAAATGAAATGTACACCTAGATTCTATTTTTAAGTTAAAATGTATATACATATTAACTATTTTGAAATTTCTAAACTTTATTAACAACTTTCAATGTTATTAGAATAATTTTCAAATTAAATGTACACTTAGACACTATATTTTCAATTTAAATTGTACATATTTAACTAATTGCAATTTTTTAAGTTACTAACAATTTCAAGTTAAATGTAATTTCAATTCTTGTTTTGTTAGAAAATTCGATTTCAAAACAAATGAATGAATATTTTGAAATTTACATGTTTGATAGTTATGTATTAGTTAGAATTTATTCAATTTGAAAACAAATGAATGAATATTTTAATAGTTATGGTGGTTGGCAATATTTTCATAGTAATGAATATTTGAATACAAATGAATGTTCAAAGAGCTATTTAATTATAATGTTTACTTTAAAAAAAAATTCATCTATCACATATATTTTTATTTGCATAATATGACATATTACCATGATAAGATTAATGATTAGAACCATATATTTTGTTAGGACAAATTGGAAATAATTAAATTTGCAATGTTTGTAACCTTGCATTGATATGTGAAGCATTATTGATAAAAAATCCTTAAATTGCAATTTATGATAAAATTAGAATTTCCATTTAAATGTCTATTGCTGAAATTGCAAAATCATCAACAAATTAAAATGTTATTTTGCATTAAAAATTATGAATTTCCCCTCTATCATATCACTACAATGTTTTTAATTAAATATCGTATTCATCTCTAAATCAATGTTTTTCTTCCCACATTTAGAGTATAATAGGTATGTTATGATGGGTAGAAAATTAATCTCAAATTTTTATTTCACTTATATACAACATGGGATGCATGATGTTGTCCTTGAAATTCTAGGGTAGAAGTGTTGTAATCATTTATTCTTTGCATGGTGATTTGCAACTTGTATTTTAAATATTTATTTATTTATAAATTATACCATAAAGTTAAAATAACATTTTTCTTGTAATGTAAAAGTAAAATGGACATAAATTGCATAAAGAAAATTTGCCCACAATTATATAATGTGATGATTGTAAATGATATTAATTTTTATGCCCACAATAATTTTTATCAAGTTATTAATAATTATCTTGACTTAAATATATATAGTTGATTTTCAAGTTACTAACAATTTTAAAGTTAAATGTACAAGTTACTACAAATTTTGCATCTGTTGCAAGTTCGGATTTGGGAATAATCCCTGTCTGCTTAACTGTGGGAAGTACTTGGGCATAAGCCCTAAAACTCATTGTGAGGAGTACCACAGGAACCCCAAAGTAGCTGGCCCATTGAGAAGACCTGCAGGCGAAAAGGGCAATGACCCCTACCTGATTGACTAGTTTCCACCTGTGAGGTAAAACAAGAGTTATCGTTTGTGGCCAAGTGGTTATCAGTTTTACTTGATCCATGGAGTGAGGGGTACTACCCCAATACGCAAGTCGTCAGACAGCATTGGTGGCCAAGTGAAACACCTGAACTGTTAGGAATCCTAACATACCTGGGGTCCATATCTATTTTTAGCTGAACTGTTGTCGATCACTTTCGCACCGTTTCAGATCCAATGTCGACATTGCAGTGTTCGTCTGGGGCTTGTACGATGCAGATTTTAAGATCCTAGTGGTCGGCCTTCATTAACACCTCGGGGTTTTGGTGTAATGCTTCGTATCACTTGAGCAATTTGAAATTTCAAGTTACTTGAGCAATTTCAAATTTCAAGTTACTAGCAATTTTGATTTTTACTTAGAACAATTCTCAAGCTAAATATATTAGTTGGAAAATTAAATTCACATGCAATTTTCAATTTTTCAATTTTTCAATTTCCACATCAAATTTCAAGTTACTGGCTATTTTAAAGTTCAATGCACAACTATGAAGTAACCAATTTTCAGTTTGTTTTAATTTACTTGTTACGCAGGGAGAAATTATGGTCAGACATCACATCATGGTGATCAAGAATCACATGACCCTGTGCCCCCTCATGATCCTGATCAGCCATCACATGACACCTTTCCCTCTCACATTGAAAATATAATTGGGAGTTGCAGTGAGGTTGGAAGGGGTGGAAATTTTCTAGAGGATTGTGCAGTTGTTTCTGCACAAGAAGAGATTGGGAACTCGATCCCTGGTCGGCGAGTTAGAGAGCATGTCAATAACATAATCAAGTCATATTTTGAACAACATTCAACGATGGCACAAGCTCAAATCCTACATGGGTTGATAAAACACAAAAAATTGAAACGTGCCACAAAGTTGTTGAGTTTTCAAGATGTTAAAACAAAAAAGACATGCCTGAATGCAATAGAAAATGTAAGAACTGCATTATCTTCATTTGGAAAATCAAGAAACAATGATACCCGAGTTGCTCGTAAGGAAATTACAACAGCTGTTGTGGCACAAAGCACCTCAAGAAATCGAATGGTATCAACAATGGCATTATTGCTCAACGTTTCAAAAAGAACATTGCTCAAATATACTAAATTTAGGGTCCGGATAGATGAAAGTGATGAAGCTGCTTGTTGGGCTCTTATTTGTAGGGAACCCTATCAAGATAGGATGGCAGCAGGCATTAGAGAGAAGGTGATAGAGTTTTGGGATAGTTATTCTCATGCTATTCCAGATCGAAAGCATATCCTGCGACAACGTTTATCCAGAGGCATTTATCAGGAGCACTGTAAGCATGTGATGGAGATGATAGGAGTTGCACTTTACGAGGAATTCCAAGAAACCAATCCTGGTGTTCAAATATCATTTAGCATGTTCAACAAATTGAAACCGTGGTATATTAGGCCGAATATGATTCGCGACACTTGTTGCTATCGGTACCACGTTGAATTTCAACTATACTATGACACATTTCTGGATTTTTGCAAAAGGAACTGGAACAGTGTACTAGCTCCTCACACAGTGCGAGATTTTATTTGTATGATACTATGCAACAAGAATCTTGAACACGTGTTTTTCAATAAGAGGTGTGTAGGTGGGAGAAAATGCCATGAATGCGGTGATTTGACATTGTTCCATAGGAAATTTCCTATCGATCCAACACACCATGGATTGTCAGATATCGCCGTTAGGTGGAAGAGGCACGAGTACGTCACCATGAATCCAAAACCTTCTTCATATGTGCCATCCAAGAGGATCGACTTGCTTGATGATGAGATTCCTGTTTCAGATTTCATGGATAAGTTTCAAAGTTAGATTTATAAATACATAAAGCACTCCCATAGGTCCAGGTGGCAAGCTTCAGAATTCAAACATTCCCGTGAGGTATTTGAGCCAGGCACAATCTTATCAGTGGTAGACTTTGCAGAGAACTACACCTTTGCTCCTTAGAGAGAGATACAGAGTGAGTACTATCCCTTCGACCAGGTTTCTATCTTCGTACATGTGTTGTACAGACATGCTTAGGAAAACATTGATGGTAGGGATAGCACTCCCCATTCACGTGAAGTGATCAAGGAGTACCATTTTTATGTTAGTGATGATTGTGAGCATGACACATTGTTCGTTCAACACTGCTTTGGGTTTATTTATGATTCATTTAGGCAGAGAGGTGTATCATTTACTAAACACTGGATTTGGTCAGATGGGTGTGCAGGGCAATTCAAATCGGCACGCTCATTTTATTGGTTGAGTCGCCTGCACAAACAGACAGGAATATGACACACCTGGAGCTTTTTTGAGACAGGGCATGGGAAGGGTGAACATGATGGCACAGGTGCATGTGTGAAATGAGCACTTCGGAGGTACCGGATGAGTCATGGTGCAACCTGACTCAAATGCTCCACTGAAGTAGTTGATTGGTGCACACGTCATTTGGGACATCAGGATCGCGAACAAGCAAGGCCGGTGTGCAGGTAATAAACTCCAAACTCAATTAATAAGCTAATAACATTCAATATCAACATTTCCAAAAGAACACATGTACTCGATAGGAATTTACATATGACAAATTGAATTCCATGCAGGTTCTTCTGGGATGTTTCCCTTGGAGATGTTAATAGATCCATTCCATGGTATTGTGACACCATCCATATGAGGGAATTGCATTATGTTCAAAGTAAATATATGGAGGACATATTTTCCATTGAAACGAGGAAGTATGCCTGCTTTTGCGATTTTTGCATTAATGCAAATGGATGCGGGCTTGATCACTGTAAAAATGATTTATATGTCAAACCATGGAAATATGTATCTCTTAATCCAAAGGGCCCACATCCAATTCCAACATGGCAAGAGATGCACACTGAAGAGGCAATGGTCTCATTAGATCGTGATCGAGTTTCTGATATGGTTAGGGAAGGTATAAGAGTCTTCATTAAGTTAATTAGTTCATTATATCTTACACATATACAAATGTTGTAGAAATTTGCATGTAGGACATTTGAATAATATTTGTAATGTATCTTACAGGTGATGTATTCATTGTCATTGCACCTATCCACAACCAAGAAAATGTTGCATACTATGCGGTGCACACAAATAAAGAGTAGATTGGTGTGACCCTACCAAGATGGGGACTTCACATACCTGGTTGGATACATGGTTGTAATGGGACACTTTTTTGAAAAAGTGAAAAAACAGGGTGCTCACATTATTTACAGAGATTTTATGCCTGGATATATATCATGTCAATACAATCATTTGGTGGTTGTAGCTCGGATACCTCTAACAGAAATCAAGGTGAAGAGAGGTGATCCAAAGAGATGGAAGATGAAAGAAGCTGACCATGATCGTATTATGGAGACTTGCATTCCTATAACCCATTGGCTAGATGAATGAGTTACATGTATGCCACTTGCATCATTGGCATAGTTTTCATGTTGTCTTGTGTAATATTTTTTTGGATATTTTTGTGGAGGTTGTTTTATAAATGTATTTTTGTATCTATGCTTAATGTCAAGAATACAAATACCAGATGGGAGGCTTTTGTGAAATTTGGGTCATGGTGCTCCAATGTGAATACACTTGAACATGTACAAGTTCTAATTTTAGATTTTGATTTCAAATACAATTGTAATGTAATTGAGAATTTAAAATACATCTATACAATGTGGAATGACGAAATTTAAATTTTGAATTGTACAATGTATTCTAATTTTAAATTTTGATTCCAAATTTGTAAAATTTTATACATTATAATTTCCAGGTTAAACCAAAATCAATAAACTTATATATTTTAGGTTTTAGGTCACTAAATAATTGCTTCAACTAAGTAAAATTCATGATGGCCAAAACTTAATTTCTATTTTCATATTTATAAGAATGGAAATCATGCGAAATGAGTTTGGGTAGCTTGAAAACACATAACTATCATAAGTACCTTGAAAACACAAGAAAAAAGGAATTGAGAGATAACTACCATGGTTAGCATGCAATGCATGCCCACTTAATTCAATTTAGGAGTATGGTGATTAAGGCATACATTGTTTATGCAATTGAGAGTCCCCACACCTTCAAGGAAATTTATATGGATCTAGACTTTATCCTTAAACCTCTAGACTCTTCTATGTCCCTTGTATTCATATGTGATAATGCTCTATATAATAGATACTCAATGTTGTCACCTACCTTGAACTTGAATTTGGTGATCGATTACCATTTTGTGCAACATTCTTTAATATATGAATTTAGAAAAATTTGGGCCTACCTTGAACTTGAATTTGGTGATCGATTACCATTTTGTGCAACATTCTTTAATATATGAATTTAGAAAATTTTGGGCATTATAATTATTGTTTGGACCACACATTCTTGTATTGATAACCTAGAATTTTTGCTATTTAGGACTATTGTGTTTCCCTTGATTGTTCATAGTCTATCATTGAAGCTTCAACCAGAGGTCTCATACATACCCATGTGTGGTATATATGTGATTCTTCCTTAGCTATATTTTGTGTGACGTGACCGCAATCAATCCATAGTTTTTAATTTTTCTTACTAAGGGAAATGAAGGGCACCAAAACACTCCTTCAATTTGGTTTCCTTCCAAAGCGATTGATTAATAATTAGATTGACCTTGCTAGTAGAATTTTTACATTCGTGGGTGACATTTAGTTATGGTGATTTGGTGGTTGAAAATCCCTTCGCTTGACACTTGTTATAATTCACATAATGAATGTTCGTCCATATCATCAAAATGATTTGTAAGGTTTTGTCATAAGTAGTTGGGAAGCATAGTCTCACAAAACATTATTTTGTTTGTTGATGTAAGCATTCATTAACTTTACATACTCACATTCAATTTAAAAACTTATTTTGTACATGTTGATGTGAAATTCAACATACAAGCATAGTACATGGAAAGGTAATAACTTGTACATGCCTTCATATATGCAAATTACCTAGTTGGATCAAACGGTGTCATTATCTCCATTTGTCATCAAAACATAAATCATATGAAATAGTTGTACAAGCATAGTTTCTACCATAGTTGTACATGCATCTGCTATCAACATATTTCCATTTCTTATATTAACTAGGTGGTTATGCCCATTGCCAAGAAAACAAACCATACATTTATGACTTTAGATTAGAGCACACACTTAAAAGAAAATAACACAAAGATTACCTACATACTATATAACTTGTAATTATATAAGTTTGTCTCAAGGGATATTTCACATTCTCAATGGACAAAAACATTCTTATATACAACAACACATTGAATTTTCAATTGAAATTACACATTAAAATTTCCATGTAATTGAATTGGAATGTGGAAACTATAAGTGAATTGTAATGTGTAGACAACATAATGCAAAATGTCAATTTCAATTTTCAATTTCAAATGTATTCTAATTTTAATTTTTGATTTCAAATACAAAATTGAGAATCTAAAATACATCTATATACAATGTAAAATTGTAAAATTTAAATTTTAGATTGTACAATGTATCATGATTTAAATTTTTTATTTCAAATGCAATTGTAATGTAATTGAAATTGAACTCGTACATTGGAACAACACATTGTATTCTCAATTGAAATTACACATTAAATTTGAGATTTTAATTTTAAATTGTAATTGAATTGGAATGTGGAAACTGTAAGTGAATTGTAATGTGTAGACAACATAATGCAAAATGTCAATTTCAATTTTCAATTTGAAATGTATTCTAATTTTAAATTTTGATTTCAAATACAAAATTGAGAATTTAAAATACATCTATATACAAGGTAAAATTGTAAAAATTAAATTTTAGATTGTACAATGTATCATAATTTAAAATTTTTATTTCAAATGCAATTGTAATGTAATTGAAATTGAACTTGTAAATTGGAACAACACATTGTATTCTCAATTGAAAATACACATTAAATTTGAGATTTTAATTTTAAATTGTAATTGAATTGGAATGTGTAAATTGTAATGTGTAGACAACATAATGTAATCAAAATTTCAATTATTAATTTCAAATGTATTATAATTTTACATGTTGATTTCATTTCTGCAATTGTAATGTAGTTGAAAATGAGCTTTTAAATTGCAATTGAATTGAAATTGAAATTACACATTAAATTGGAAATTTTACATTGTAATTGAATTGGAATTGTAATTTCAATTTTAAAACGTAATGTATGTATTCAATTCTAAATTTTGGAAGATGTGAACTCTAATGTAGTCGAAATTTGCATTTTAAATTGAACTAAATTGTAACTACACATTAAATTTGCATTTGAAACGACAAAACATAAATTTGTAACTGTAATAATTATGTCCACATCTAATATAAAAAACAATCGATTTCAAATCATATACAAAATACACATGAAAACATCAATATGATAAAATATACAAAATATCCAAAAGTCCATATCCAAAGTTCATATATGATAAAAGTCCATGTATAAATGATATGAATCTATATCCAAAACATGATAACGTATATATAGATCATCCAAAACATGAAAATATATAAAATATGAAAATATCCAAAACATGGAAATGTATAGATCATCAACTCATCGGCCACTACCCCCAAGAGGCCTATGATCATCCCTTTGACTTCCCTCCTGTGAAGCAGCCCACTGCTGTCTCTGAGACTCTAAACCCTCAAGGAATTGTGCCATATCCGCCGTGTCAATGGTGATATCTAGGATCTGGGTAGGAATACGGGTAGATGGCCCTTCATCAGGATAATGTACTCGAGGTACATCCCAACTATGTGTGAAATCCAATGCAGCATTGGCACCCGCCTGTTGCGATGCCTATGTAATATGCCATTACATGTAATAAGTTAGATTTATTAAAAATTAAAACTAAATTTAACATAATTTAAAAGCTATCCATAAAAAATTGAAACATAAAGTACAAAAATCAATTACTAAATGTGACTAAATAACATAAATTGGAACATAAATTAAAACTCACATGTGTCTCTGGACCCGGCTCGTCAGAACCTTCGTGGTCCTCATGTCCATAATTAGGATCTACCACCTTTCCGTTGACCTGTACAATTTGAAATTCATTTGAAGTTAAGATCTACAACATAAATCTCAAAAATTAAGAAATAAAACACAAATTATTTAAACTGAGAAATAATATTCAAACACAAATTAAATTGGAACATAAATTATAACTTACCCCGACTGGTGGACCAATAGATGGCTCGCTAGCAAAGATTTGATCCATGAATGGGGTCCCCTGCATGGATAAATAGAATACAACTCCCTTAAGTATTATTGACCATTCAATTTGTGACATTGATATGATGTAACATTAAGGACATATATACACGATTGTACAAAAGTATACCTGTTGTGTAGCGATGCATCTACGATATAACTGAAAGTATGCATCTCGTGCTGACTCAACATACCACAGTAGGGTCTCGCGATCGAAACTCCTGAGCATGTCACTAGAGACATGCTCTATCTCTGGCTCTGTAGGTGGAGGGGGTGGTCTAGATGCCTCTCCATGCGCAACAACAGCAACATTGCCCAAGGAAGTGAACAACGAGTCTGTAAGGTTAGCTCTAGCCTCTGCAACAAGCTGGGATGATTGTGCCACATCCCCTGACCTGATAACCACCCTGTCTGGAAGTGGTATCAACCTCGGAGTGGGTGGCACGAAGGCAGGGTCTTTCCGAGCTCCAGGACGTTGGTAGGAGCATCCCCTACCAGCCCCATAGAACTGGGACCCTATGCTAGTGTAATTCGGGTGCATGTCCAAAACAAACTCTGCATAAACATGTTTTTCAAAGTACAATGGGACATGGTCATGGTGGGGGAACATGCCCCATGCTCCCATGAATCTATCATATATATGTGGTGCAACGACCTCCAACTTAAACTCCCTGAGTCTAAGCGGTTGACCGAGGGCGTGGTCAGGAGGGATGTCGAATAAAGCACCCTTGATGTCATGCCCTCTTATGGCGACTTTGACATCCTCCCATTTGTGGATCCCAATGACACCATCTCTCCTCCTCTGGCATGAATGTCCCCAAATGTCACTGAGAGGTCCTACCCTCATGTAGAGGGTCAACATCTCATCAATCACCGATAACATCATCGACAAAGATCGTCGTGTGGGAGAATCCTCCCTCAAAGTGCTCACACATGAGCTCACCCACTCTCGCTGGGAAATGATGTCAGTGAGAGTGATCTGTGCAACCTCATCATCCTACGATCCCCCTGATGGGGCACCTGTGATCCAAACCAAAACACAAATGTTACTAAAAATATATATTATAACTTGCAGCTGAAATTCAATGCATTATATAATAAAACTTTACTGAAAATGTGCTAACAAAAAATACGCACCTGATGCACTTGTGTCTTGTTACACATCCTCCTCCCGGGGATATGCATGTATGTCGTCGGGATGAATCGACACACTATCTCTCTTGCTGCCACCACCAGTGGCAGTCGACCTCATCCTGGCATCACTCCTCGGTGAACGGGAGCATTGCCGATGGCCGCCTTGTCAGGCGACGTCAGATCCTCTCGTACTTCGTGGAGCACGAAGCACTGAATCTCTCTCTTCAGGACTATCTGCATCAGATTTCAATTTCTAATTATAATTTTCTTTCAAATTCTATTCCAAATTTCACATTTCAATTTCTAATCCTATTCCAAATTTCATATTTCAATTTCAAATTCAAATTCAATTCAAATTTCAAATTCTATTCCAAATTTCACATTTCAATTTCAAATTCAAATTCAATTCAAATTTCAAATTCTATTCCAAATTTCACATTTCAATTTCAAATTCAAATTCTATTCCAAATTTCACATTTCAATTTCAAATTCAAAATCAATTCAAATTTCAAATTCTATTTCAAATTTCACATTTCAAATTCAAATTCAATTCAAATTCAAATTCAAATTCAAATTCAAATTCAAATTCAAATTTCAATTTCAATTTCGAATTTCAAATGCAATTCCAAATTTAATTTCAATTCCAATTCAAATTCAAGGCCACCACTAGAATAGAGTTTGCTCCTATTGATCCTCAACCATCGAGTGAAAGGAAGGTTCTTGGAATAAAATAGCCCCACTCATGTCGATGATACAAGTACTAAGGAAATCAATGCTTAATTGAATGAGCATTTACCCTGTCGTGAGAATATTGAGGAGGAAGGAATACAACCGCGTCCTCGTCCAGAGGACGCAATCTAATAGAAGTAGTGCATTGAAGCCAGGGATAATCTGTGACTTGATGGACATGACATAACTATAATGAAAGAAATTAAGGATCAGAGTGGTGACAAGGCTATACATGAGGAAGGAAAGACGGGATCGACATGCAAATTTCCTAGCTTATTCGACGTCCTAAAGTTTTTACAGTGCTTAGTTTTGGAATTCCTATGTAAGGAATATCGGGAAACCTCTTGGAAGGTCGTCATGGCTCCTAGGGGGAATAAGGCTACGAAGAGAGGAAAGAAGGTTACGGAAGAAAATCCCCCGAGGGTGACTCGGGAGCAAAGGCGGGTCTGTCAAGTGGATTGTTTCTTCCGAGAAAGAATCCTCCAAACTATCTGCGGGGATATCGAGAAGAATTTATGGGAACAATTTAAATCCCTCAAGATTGAGTAAGTTAGAGAGGAGTTGACAGAATGGGTGCAAGACCCGAGGACAACTGTTGACGGGATGGAATCCTACGGTAGGCTCATGGAAACCTACTGGGCTACGAAGGGGCTTCTCTCCCATGTCCTCATGGAACGAGTGAAGTTGCGAACAAGGAAATTGGTGACAAGGAGCTAGCGCGGGCTTGGAAAGAACATAATAGAGATTGTCAACTAATGTACAAGAAAATCGACATAATGGCTAGCAAGATGGGGATACATTTCTATCGACCCCCTGCTTTGGGATCTGGTGATCTGGTATTACCTCTGCGGGTGCGACTGGTTTGGTGAAGATCACGGGCAAGGGAGGCCAGGCTGTGGCAGACAACACCTCTGAAGATAGGGCATGTGCGGGAGAAGGCAATATTAAGGAGTTGTGAGGGTCGCGTCCTTCCATCGGTGCGAGTTCATCAAAGCTCGTCTGAATAGATCCTATGGTTCCTCAATCTTTTTGTAATTTGGGTTGGGTTTATCTGTGTCTTGGTTGTTCCTTGGCTAATAGTAGTATAGGTTTCAGTTTAAGGAATCGGTGTATGAAGAACAAATGGCAGTTTTTATGTGTCTGTAGTAAATTCATCATTTTTCTCAAGTTGATGTATGGTGGGGGAAGGGAAGTTATTGAAAATCTGATTGTTGTGCTGTCTAAACACTAACAAAGCCCAATGTAATGAAGCCATGTACTCTTTTTGATATAATAATATGATATTTTATTAAAAAAAACAAAACTAGATTAATATCATTTTTATTTATAATGAAAATTAAAAAATATTATAAATATAATTTTTAATTATTATATTATTATTATTATTATTATTATTAAAATCTAGATAAATTAGGATAAGGTGCACTCTTAATGCAATTTTTTACAATGCTATTATTAAAAAATTTAAAAATAAGAATAAATCACATAAAATAAATTCTTAACACTGAGTGATTTTTTTGGTATTTATTACATCTTAAAATAAAAAGCCACGAGTGCTTAGTCCATGCTATCTTTGCTAAGTGCATAGATAGTGTAGAGATACCATGCTTAAAGTTTCTGTTGAAGCTTTAAGTGATATGAGGACAGATTTCACATGTTAAAAAAAAATTAACCATGAAAAATATATGAAAAATAGAATATAACCGTAATGAACTCGTAGTGATATGTATCTAATTTTTAAATTTCAACATAATTTTTAAATTTTAACATAAGATATCATGTATATAATTATGTAAAGAATAAAAAAAAAAATGTTATTATCTTATGTTTAGTTTTTTATTTTACTAAGTTCATTTAAAGAAATGTTATTGTTTTATGATTAATTTTTTTCATTAATTTCATCTATATATAATAGTTTTTTAACTAATTACATTTAAAGAAATGTTATTGTTTTTATGATTAATATTTTTTATTAATTTCATCTATATATAATAGGTAAAAGATCTCAATATTATATATGATTGACACAAAACATCAAACCTAGACATGGATGGAATATTTATGTCAAATAAAAGTCATAATATAATAGTTAATCATAAAAATCATATAATCAACACATAGACCATATTTAATTATGACACAAAATATCCAACCAAGACATGGATGGAATATTTACATCAAATAAAAGTCATAATATCATAGTTAATCATAAAAATCATATAATCAACACATAGACCATATTTAATTATAATTAATTGTGATTAATTATAATAACTCTTAACAATATTTTACCATAGTCTATTCGTAAGCAATCATTATTAAATACAATGAACTTTAATTAAAGTAATTATTTGAAATATAAACCATTATAGTTTATTATAAATTTAAATTATTTCTTATTTTATTTTAATAATAATAATTTAATTTACTATATGTTAATTTTTTTTATGATATGTTCTTGTCTACAAGAGACTTTCTCTCCACAATATGTCTTTATTTTATTTTTATTTTTATAAATAATTATTGATAGTTTTTTTAATAATGTAAACAATATTAATATTATCATATTTATAAAATGTTTCCTATTTTAATATTAATAATGTTATGTTAGGCCACCTGATCATCTAATGACGTTAGGCCACTTGATGTTGGGAATTTTTCCAAGCTATCCATTATGGTTCCAGGCCAATTTATCTTCATTGATGCTCACATTGTGGACATCCTTTTCATGGCCTGAGAGGGGATCCTATTTAGGACAATTTGGCAAGTTGGTTATGGTTATGGTTATGATTAATAATATATGATTATATATTATTAATATTCATTTTTTAATTTTTTATATTATATTATTAATTTATTAAATATTATTTTTTTAAAATAAATTAAGTAAGAATTAATAAACAATATATGATTATATATATTTATTTTTTAATTTTTTATATTATAATATTAATATTAATATATGATTTTTTTTTTAATCTTCTTGGTGTTCTCAGAGGATTGAAAAAAAATTGGCAGCATTTCTGCTTGCAAATTCACATACCAAATAATTTTTAAACAAATAAATGCAAAATAAATTTAAAATCCTAAAAGTATTTCAAATTTAAAATAGTTTTGGTTTTTGTTTTGAAATGGTTTTCTGTTTTAGGATCAAATGGTTTTTTTTTTCAATTCTCTTGGCGTTCTCGGAGGATTGACAAAAAATGGGCAGCATTTCGGCTTGTAAAATTACATTTTAAAATCAAACCGGTAGCATTTATGGGGTGAAATGCTACCGGTTGATATAAAAACAAAATTAAATTAAATAATTTAAACAAATAAGTGACAAATATCTAAAACCCTAAATCTATTTCAAATTTGGTTTTTGTTTTGGTTTGAAATGGGTTTTTGTTTTGGTTTGAAATAGGTTTTTGTTTTAGTTAAATCAAATGGTTTTTTTTTCAATAAGTTTGGTTTCAATGGCGGTTTTCGGTTTCAATGGTGGTTTAGTTTAATTGCCTACATCCTAACCATTTCTAGAAAACTAAATTAAACCTAGATTTGATAAAAATACACAAATATATACATAAAATACAAAATATATATATTTTTAATAACAAAATGAATGGTGGATTTCCACCCACCTGGTGAAAGAGATGACATGGACTTGCTGTGGGGAGGTGGCGTCACTGTGGGTCGGGCGTGTGCTCGGTCGAGGTCCCGGGTCACTGTTCTCTGTCTCTGTCTCTGTCAAGAACGAAAACAGGGCCGGCCAGTCCCTGTTTTGTTTTTTTTTTTCTCTGTCGCATTCCCCGATCGAGCAAATCCTCAATCGAGGGTTTGTCAACGCACAACCGCATAGACTCTTTTTTTTTTTTTTTTTTTTTTTTTTTTTTTTTCCTGACGGTTCGAACAAACCCTCGATCGAGGGTTTAAAACATCCTCTATCGACGTATGTTAAAGCCCTCGATTGAGGTAGTTTTAAACCCTCGATCGAGCATATAAAACCTCGATTAAGGGCTTGAAATTATCTCAATCGAGGTTTCGAAAAATGAATTTTTGCCTTGCGATCTGCCAAAAATGGTGAACCACATTCGTGGATTCACCCATAATTTAAATTTTAAATTATAATGTAATTTTAAATTTTGAATTTGCAATTATAATGTAATTGAGATTGAACTTTTATATAGTGTAATCAATGTACATTAAATTTGCAATTGAAACGACAAAACATAAATGTAGCTGTAATAATTATATCTAGATGTAATATAAAAGATGATCAACTTCAAATCAAGATACAAAATACACATGAAGACATCAATATGATAAATATACAAAATATATAACAAAATATCTAGAAAAGTTCATATATGATAAAATTCAATATATATGATAGAAGTCCATATCCAAAACATGAAAACGTATACATAGATTATCCAAAACATGAAAATATTCAAAATACGAAAATATCCAAAATATGAAAATATCCAAAACATGGAAATGTATACATCATCAACTCATTGGCTGCTACCCCCACGAGGCCCTTGATCGGCCCTGTGACCATCTTCACTTGTAGTAGACCCATGCTGGCCTTAAGGTGGTAAACTATAAAAAAAGGCCTCGATCTCGCCATATTGTAAAAGTTAAAATTTTGAACTTTGTAAGTTAGTTAGATTTTGACCAATGCATAATATTCAACAAGAAGTGAAAATTTTTAATGGATGGATGCAAAAATCACCTAAGTCGATTCAACGGTGATATCCGGCATCTAGGTCGAAATATGGGTAGATGGGCCCTCATTAGGACTACGTGTCCGAGCTGCATCCCAATCATTAGAGAAAGTGATTGCAACATCGACACTCACCTGTAGTGATGCATGTGTAAGATTCCATTACATGCATTAAGTTAGATTTATTAAAAATTAAAACTAAAACATAAAAGTTATAATTCAAGAATTAAAACATAAATTATAAAATGAAATTACTAAATGTGAAATGAATTGGAACATAAATTAAAACTCACCTCGGTGTCTAGGATTGGCTAGTCAAGACCTTCATGGTCCTCATGTGTATCATCTTGAGAAACGACCTTTCCTTTTCCCTATACAATTTGAAATTCAAAGTTAGGATCTAAAACATAAAATCTCAAATTAAGAATTAAAAAATAAATTATTTAAACTGAGATTAATAAACAAAAATTAAATTGGAACATAAATGATAACTTACCTCGACTACGCTGTTTGGCTGGTTGGGATGAGCGGATGGACCAACCGATGGCTCACTATGAAAGAGGTCATCCATGTATGTGGTCCTCTGCATGGAGCAATAAAATACACACCTTAAGTATTATTGAACATTCAATTTACGACATATAATATGATGTAACATGAAAGCATATATACATAATTGTACAAAAATATACCTGTCCTGGAGCGCCATATCTACGATACATGTAAAAGTATGCATCTCGGGCTAACCGAGTATAACCCCGTATGGAATGATCATCCAAAAAATTGAGTAGGTGATCATCGACCCACTCTATCCTTGGTTGTGTAGGTGCAGGGGGTGGTCTAGACATCTCTCCTTGCACAACAACAATAGCATTGCCCATGGCAGTGGAAATCGAGTATGCGATCCCCTGTCTATCCTATGTGGCAAGGTGGGATGACTGTGTCACATCCTATGACCTCATAACCATCCTATATGGAATTGGTTCCAACCTTGGAAGGGGTGGCATGAAAGCAGGGTCTTTGCGAGCTCCAAGACATTGGTAGGAGTATCCCCTAGCAGCACCAAAGAACTCAGATCATGTGCTGGTGCAGTCCGGGTGCATGTCTAGAACAAACTCTGCATATATATGTTTTTCAAAGTACAACAACACCTGGTCATGGTGGGGGAACATGCCCCATCATCCAACGAATCTATCATACACATATGGTGCAATGCCCTCGAGCTTAAACTTCTTCAGTCTAAGCGATTGACAGACAGGACGATCAGGAGGAATGTCGAACAAACGGTACCCTTGACGTCACACCCTCTTTTGGCTCCTTTGACATCTATCCATTTATGGGGGCCCATGACATCCTGTCTTCTCCTCTGGCATGTAAAACGCCAAATGTCACTAAGAGGTCCCACTTTCTTGTAGAGGGACAACATATCATCAACTGTTGATAACATCATGAATAGTGAGCATCTAGTACGAGAATCCTCCCTGAGTGTGCACACACACAAGTGCACCCACTCTCGCTGGGTGGTAATATCAGCAAGAGTGATTCCCGAAACCTCGTCATCATATGATCCATCCAATGCACCTGCGATCCAAAACAAAACAAAAATGTTAGTGAAAATATAAATTATAACTTGCAAGTGAAATTCAATGCATTCTATATTAAAAATTTACTGAAAATGTATCTAAAAAAAATATGAACCTGATGTACCTGTGTCTTGGCGTTGATCCTCCTCCATGGGATCAAGATGTACATTGTTGGGATGAACCGATGCACTATCTCTCATGTTGCTTCCACCAGCGACAACTGAACCCGGTGTGGCCTCGCTCCTCGGTGAACGAGAGCACTGGTGATGGCCACCCTGTTGGGCGACGTCGGATCCTCTCGTGCTCCGTCGAGCATGAAGCAATGAAACTCTCTCTTGAGAACTCTCTGCATCACATTTCAATTTCAATTTCTAAATATATTTCAAATTTCACATTTCAAATTCAAATTCAAATTCCAAATTCAATTCAAATTCAAATTCAAATCAATTTCAAATTTAACATTTCAAATTTCAATTCCAAATTCAATTCCAAATTCAATTTCAAATTTCAATTTCAATTTCAATTTCAAATTCCAAATTCCAAAATCAAATTTCAATTTCAAATCTAATTTCAAATGTCAAATTTCAATTTCATGTTCAATTTAATTTTCAATTTTCAATTTATTTTCAAATTTGTATTTCAAATTTCAATTTCACATCCAATTCCAATGTCAATTTCAATTTCAATTTCATCTTCAGTTTTCATTTTCAAATTTCAAGTTTCAATCTCGATTTCAATTCTAATTCCATTTCCAATTCTCAATTTTCATGTTCATTTCCATTTCAATTTTCAATTTCAATTTTCAGTTTTCAATTTTCAATTTCAATTTCATTTCAAAATTCAAATTCAATTTCAATATCAATTTCAATTTCAATTTCATTTCCATTTCCATTTTCAATTTCGAATTTCAATCTCTATTTCAAGTTTCAAGTTTCAATTTCGATTTCAATTTCAAATTCAAATTCAATTTCTATTTCAATTTCCATTTCCAATTCTAAAATCCAATTCCATTTCTCAATTTCCATTTCCATTTCAATTTGAAATTTCAATTCCAAATTCAATTTCCAATTTCCATTTCTATTTCAATTTCCAATTTCCAATTTCCAATTTTCAATTTCAAATTTCTATTACAAATTTCAATTTCAATTCTAATTCCAATTCCAATTTCGAATTCAATTTCATTTATATTTTCAATTTTCAATTTAAATTTAAATTTAAATTTCTATTTCTTTTTGAACTTCAGTTTTCAATCTCAAATTTCAAATCAATTTTAATGTCAATTTCAATTTCAAATTTAGATTTCAATTTCAAGTTTCACTTTCAAATTTGATTTCCAATTCTAATTCCATTTCCAATTTCCAATTCCATTTTAATTTCAATTATCAATTTTTAATTTCAATTTCATTTCAAATTTCAAATTTCAATACCAATTTCCAATTTCATTTTCATTTTCATTTTCAATTTCGAATTTCGAATTTCAATTTCATCTTTACTTTTCAATTTCAAATTAAGTTTCAATTTCAAATCAATTTGAAATTTAAGTTCAATTTCTAATTCCAATTCCAATTCTCAATTTCCATTTCTATTTCTATTTTCTATTTTCTATTTTCTTTTTCAAGTTCAATTCTAATTCTAATTCTAATTCTAATTCTAATTCCAATTCCAATTTCAAATTCCATTTCAATTTCAATTTCAACTTTAGTTTTCAATATCAAATTTCAAATCAATTTTAATATCAATTTCAAATTTAGATTTCAATTTAACATTCCAATTTCAATTCCGATTTCCAATTCTAATTCCATTTTGAATTCTCAATTTTCATTTCCATTTCAATTTTCAATTTTTTTTTTATTTCAATTTCATTTCAAATTTCAAATTCCATTTCAATATCAATTTCCAATATCAATATAAATTTCATTTTCATTTTCAATTTCAATTTCAATTTTCAATTTTCAATTTCAATTTCAATTTCATCTTCAGTTTTCAATTTCAAATTTCAAGTTTCAATTTTAATTTCAATTTGAAATTTAAATTCAATTTCTATTTTTATTTCCAATTCCATTTTCAATTTTCATTTTTATTTCAATTTTCAATTTTCAATCTTCAATATTCAATTTCAAATTTACATTTCAATTCCAATTCCAATTTCCAATTTCATTTTTATGTACAATTTACAATTTTAAATTTCAATTTCAACTTCAACTTCAGTTTTCAATCTCAAATTTCAAATCAATTTTAATTTCAATTTCAAAATTTCAAATTTGGATTTTAATTTCAATTTCAATTCCCAATTCTAATTCCATTTCCAATTCCTAATTTTCATTTACATTTCAATTTCAATTTCATTTCAAATTTCAAAATCAATTTCAATATCAATTTCCATTTCAATTTGGTTTTCATTTTCATTTTTAATTCTGAAATTTCAAATTGCAATTGTGATCGGTGAACACCGATAAGTCACAAATTAAATTTCAAATTGCAATTTTCAATTTTCAATTTTCAAATTTCAGTTTACACTTCCAATTTAACCGGGAACGTTTAACTGGCAACGTTTATGTTGCCGGTTCTATTTTGAAATATGTATAATTTTTTTCAATCCTCTTGGCATTCTCAGAGGATTGAAAAAAATGGGCAGCATTTCTGCTTTCCAATACACATTTTAAAATAAAACCTGTAGCATAAACGCTAATAATTGATAAAAACAAAAATATTAATTACTTGAAAAAATAAATACAACATGAATTTAAAATTTAAAATTAAAACATAAAACTTAAATTTAAAATTTCTACACATGCTTTCAATCAGTTTTCAAATGGTTTTCAAATTTATTGAAAAAAAAAAACCGGCAACATTTATGTTGCCGGTTTTATTTCCGACTGTGTAATTTGGAAACATTTCTACCTTCCAATACACATTTAGAAATAAAACCGACAACATTTATGTTGTTGATTGATACAAATTTATACAAGAAAAACACAAGAAATTAAATTTTATTTATAAAATAAATAGGGGGTTTATGGTCCACTTACCAAGTGGAGTGGACGACATGGCGTGGCGTGGTGGCATGGCATGGCATGGCGTGGTCTCAGCTACTCATTCGAGCTAACGGCCTCGATCAATATCCTTTGTTGGGTCACTGTCGTTGAAACAGGGTCGGTCGGCCGCAACCCTATTTTTTATTTTTTTCACTGTCTCAACAACTCGATCAAGGTTTTAACCAAGCCCTCGATTGAGCAATTGATCGATCGAGAGTTTAACTAAGCCCTCGATCAAGGCATTTTAAAACCATCAAATGAGGTACTTTAAAGCCCTCGGTCAAGGTATTTTAAAACCCTCAATTGAAGTTTTAATAGCTCGATCGAGGGTTCGTGACACAAATTTTTGCCACTCCGCTTGCCAAAAATCGTGAACCATGTTCATGTATTGACCCTCATGCATCATTTGAATGTTGGCATGTCCTCCTGGTGGCATAAACACTTGAGTACCAACCTTGTATTGGGCTAGGTGTTTGTCCTACAGTTTTCCCTTGGGGTGGAAAAATCAATTTATGGTACTTAGACACAGATTGCCACTCCTTACCTATTGGGTAGTGGTGTGCTATTAAGGCCTCCAATGCTATCTCAACATTTGTAGTTTTTTCATATGATATGGGCCCTTATCTCTTTAATATATTCTTAAGCAGGATCCAAATTTCAAATTTAGATTTCAACCTATCAATTACTTGATCACCACTTATCACTCCTTATAACACATCAAATTGGACTATTCCATCTCTCTTTTGGATTATCTAGGTTTTATATTCTTCCTCTTGATACATGTCTCAATTTCCATCCCATGGACGTGGTAATCCTAACTTTGTGACATCATTAAAAAGGCCTTTAAATGCATCTATTCCATCAATGAGTTCCTTTATACAGCCCTAAGTTCTATTTAGTAGTGTTTTCTTCATGATCATTTGTGTGGCTATCTTGATCAAATCGGTTTTGTTGGAGATTTGCAATTCTTCTAATTGCCTATTGTCTCTACTATTTAGGTAATGAAGTATCTAATTTGTCTACTTCGGCATGTATCCAAGATCTTTTTCCACTCTCTTCACTTCCTATTGGAATGATTTAGCCATTTCAAGCTCGTCTTGGATCACATCACAATGATCCCACTTTTTCAAGAATGGTTTTTCTATTCTATCCCATTTATGCAATTGTGATATTCTACCCTTTTGCACTGCTTTGAAACCTATTCCCAACTCTCTAAATTTGCAATCTTCTCCCACTCAGGCTTGCGAACATAATTGCAGGGACAATTTTTGTTTGAAATACTTAACTTGGAAATGATATGATGAGGATCACAGGATATTTTCTTTGATTTTTCCAAATTCAATTTCCTTTGGAACTCTTCCATATAGTGCAAGGCATTTAATCCTTTTACTTGGAAGGGTACCATCTCCTTGGGTAATACAAATGTTCTTTATTGTTTGAAATGTAAGAAATGCATCTGGTTAGAAATGAATCTTTTCCTTGTGTACTTCATGTCTAACACCCTTGGTGTGAGGAAAGATGGTAGCTTATAGGGATCCTCCTAAAATCCATATACTCTTAAAATAGTGTAGTTTTCATATATAAACCAATCTCTTATTTTCATATCAAGGCTTAATCGTAACAGTTTCTTGTTCTTTGGGAACATCCTTGGAGGTGATGATTCATGTATCAGAGTGTAAGTTATAGTCATAACCTTGTTGGAAAAATCTATATAATTGGGGTTGCTAAGATTTCTCAAACTTAGGTCATTCCATTCATATATAGGCAATTGATTTCTACTCTCATCTGTGAGTTTCAAATTGAATCCTTTATAGTGCTCATATTTCTCGTATAGGAACATATAGAACAAATAAGAAGGGCATTTGAATTCCTCTATTACAGGGAGCTCTTCCATCTATGCATGGATTTCTTCAGCCAAGTAACTACAAAGATCAAACTTTGGAGGCATAAGCCCAAATTAAAGGGCATAACCCTAAGATTGTGCATAGTAAGGATATGGCCTTCTTGGAACTTTTAAAAGATACCACTGTGTGATAAGGGGAAGGAGAAGTAGGGATTGCAATCTCCCTTTCCAGGTTTTAAGATAAATAATGATTTCTTTCAAGCGACTTTAAGGACTAGTAGGATGTGGAAAGTTTTTTCTCTTGGAGGGATTGTAGGGATAAGAAATCCAGAAAGCACAACATTTTCTGAATGGCATCAACGTTTATCATGCACAAGGTTTTGGAGTAATATGAGGAAACAATTTTCCTTTTTCTAGGGGAATATCGAATGGATCACTACGTCATAAATTTGGGGAAATATATAGTATGCAGGAAAATAGCTCTAGCTATATTTGAATCCCATAGGTGGCATGGGTATTTTCCAGCAATGGCATGGGATCTAGCTTTTTTGATAATGATGTTTAGGTCAAAGGAGATGACTACCGTATCAAAAATATTGGATTCATGATCATATATATGTTCATCCCCAGAAAATATGGGATTTAGTAACTTAATGTTGGACATGGAAGCCATTTTAGGTTAATTGGTAGACTGGTAGGTTTAAAATGGGGTTTAAGGGGCAACTAGAGGTTAAAAGCTCTTTTTTACTATTTATTTGAAGGTAAATAATGGAGAAGTTTTAGTACAATATTTACCCGAAGGTTAAAAGCTTGTCAATGTTTATATTTAGTGTACAAATTTTCACTAGACTGCTACCATAGATGTAGTGCACTTGAGCTTTTCTTCTAGATATAGGAAGAATAAATTTGAACTTTGAAATTCCCATTTTTTAATAGTTGAACCATTTTGAATTTGAACATTTGGAAAATTTTGATTTGGCATGCGTGTATGACGTCATATGGTGTTAGTGGAACCCACATGATACATGTTATTTCATTATTAGTTGATGTGGATGCTGACATGTCTCTCCTTTGCATACATGGAGGCCTTGTCATTTTTCCTTTTCGGGTGAAAAACACCTTGCATTTGTATGGCGGTAGTGGCTCAGGAGCATAGAGGTATTGAAAAAGGGTCTTTGGGGTCATTATCAATCAGAATCTTCCAAATTTCCCCAATGGTTTTGGGGCAAGAACTCCTTGGGAAATTTTTAAACAATGTGCATCTTCCTTACACACTATTGTTGTCAGTTGTTGATCTTTGGGTCCTGCTTCTAATTAGATCGATTACTTTTATTATCCTCCTCGTACTTCATTAAAGTGATAAGTTTCTCCATCATTGATTTTATCATATCTAATGGTTCTCCGCTTGATCAAACTTTAGCATCCTTGTCCTTTAGCATCAGGTCCCTTCCCTTTGGTTTATGCTTCTTTTACCTTTAGGGCCTCGACTCTTTCCCTTTAGCTTACAGTCGCCATCCTGTGGTCATCACGCCTCTTCTTCTCCTACTTCTTTAAGTGCCAATGTGGCTTAGGGACTTTTATGTTAAGCTCCCTCGGGATTAATACAAATATCTTCAACACTTTGAAACCTTCTATGGGCTTGTGGGCCTATGAAAATTTATAATGATAACAAGATAACAAAGAAGGTTCCCCCACAAAACCAAAACAAACAAAGCATAGTGGTTTGTTCCATAGTGTTTTGGATGGCACAAACCTAGTTTTTAAAACCACTATTATCCTCCCTTGAGATCACTTACCTATCCATCAGAAGATTTTGAACCAACATGCTTCCAGGTGGGAGATGATCATCCAATCATTTACCCTCCATCAACATCGATGGTCATAAGGGCCTTAGGGAACATCAATAGTATGTAACTTTAATCCAAGTGAATGTGTGAGAACTAAAATCCTATTGTTGATCATCGCAAGACATTAACAGTCCTAACTAATTTCGGGGGCCCATAGTGACCATGGATTAATAGGAAGGGGTGCCCCTAAAATTGAAACCACTGTAGGAGAATGGTTTTCCCCATAGTTTTATGGGGTCTCAAATGTGGTTTCCAAAACCACACTCAAGTTCCACGAAACCACTCAACTACCCCTCTAAAACCATACCGCCAACAAGTGTAACAATAGGGTGACAACGGGCCTAGGAAGGACAGATAAGCGCCATAGGGACCATCTAAGAGATGACACATGGTCATGGTACCACTATGATGTCATGATGATGATGTCATTTCAATTTTAAAATAAATTACCGGAAAGGGGTAAAATAGTACGGTGAGTGTATAGGAATGATAAAAAATGGTAGCGATTTTGAGTGTTGTTTTTAGGTGCCCAAACTTGAAAACAATAGATGATCTTATGCACCAGATTGCTTCAAGGGGGCAAGCCTCCTTGACCCCTGTCAACCCATTAGGACATTGCCAATTTTGATTAGTTCTTGTGGTGATGACAAGATCAATGAAAATGGAAATGTTCCACTATGCCATTAAATTAGGGAACAACTGTACATACTTAGACTTTGAAGGGGTGATTCAGATGTTTATATAATTTGATAGAATGTGAAAATATGGGTTGTTACCAGAATGTATGAAAAATAATTTTATAATTCTCTAATAATATAATGTATCTAACAAATGTGTTTATATGAAAACTTTTACAGATTCAAAATCATACCAGGGTCTGTTCAAGGTCAGGTTGATTAAAGCTCATGAATAACATAATTATTTGAATGCAAATATTCTTCAAACTTTTATATACATGAATGAGAATATTCACTCTAACAATCACTCAAAAAATCAGGAAAAGAGTGGGAGTAGTTCAAGGAGGAATTCCCATAAGAGGTCCTATAATTCAAGAAGGATTTCTAGAGATAGGACATATACTCCATAAATCTCTTTTAGTGAATCGTATGACTCTAAATACTCCATTGAAGGTTCAATCTCTTCATCTCATAGAAACAAGATGAAGAGGCATTTCAAGAATAGTTCACATGAGGCCTAACCTCCTACATTTTATGGTGAGGTAAAATATGGTCAAGAATCTAAGGCTTGGCTTCTTGGGGATGAGGAAGTATTTCCAAGTCCAATACTACTCAAGAAATATGAAAGAAAGGGTGGCTATATTCAATCTAAATGGAAGGGCATATATATGGTGGGATCACCTTAGGAAAGTAAAGAAGATCAATGAAAGGAAGATTGTGTGGAAGCAGTTCAAGAAGTACTTCAACAAAAGTACCTATCTGATAGGTACTATGATGATAAGATCAAATAATTCCATGAGTTGAAATTGGGACAAATGACTATAGATGAATATGAAAATAAATTCTTGGAGTTGCTGAGATATGTCAAGTATATTAGAGACGATAAGGTGAAAATTCAACATTTTCTAAGTGGACTACCTCAGTCATACAAGGATTGAATTGAGTTTGATGAAAATCAAACTTTAAATGAGACCATAAGGAAGGCCCAGTATTGTTATGATAAAAAAAAGTAGACCAAAATTCCATAAGGCATGGAAGGACAAGAAAAATGAGAATTTTGAACAAAGGAAGGAGTTCAAGCCTCCTCATTTTAGGAATCAGCTAGGTAGCCACCATAGTGTGTGACTAAGATAGCTAGGATGATGGAAGAAAAGACAAAAGAGACGAGATCCACTTTGATGTTGGGGATGTGGAGAGGACCATATGCTTAGAAAAAATCCACATCGAAATGGGAGTGCAAAGAAAGTTCACAAAAATCAAGAAGTTTAAATTGTAGTTAAAGTGGAAAGGACCGTCCCTAGAATTTATGTGTTAAGCAACAAATTTCCAAAAAGAGCATGAAAAAAGGAGAAATAGATCATAAAGAGTACTCCATAACTTTATTGAATAAAATAGATGAATAACAAGTCTCTTCGAGGGGACAACCTCCATATCCAATGTACTAAATACACAAGAAAAGATGAGACAAGATGCCCCAAATGAAAAGGTATCCTTCCTATATATGGGAGACTAGGGATACAATCCCAACTAACTGACCCAAGTCGACATAACTAATATAACCATACTAATTACAATTACCACTAATGGACCAAATACGACATCAAAACTAATGTAATGAACCACAATATAGGGGGAAATGTGCCCATATTTAGGGATTAACATGCCCCTCCCCTTCAACAAGTGTTTTCCTCAATGCTTGATTAGTTGTGGATTCCTGTGTATGAAGGAATCATCTTCCCATGTCAAATATTCAACTAGTAAGTTCTTCCACTTTATGAGGTACTTAGTAATAGCCCAATTTCGTAGCTGTTTGGTCCTTGTTTCAGTGATTTGTTCAGGTTCCAATATGAATTTTTCTTCTTCATCAAGATCCAGCAAGAATGTTTGAATTGAGATATTGTCTTCTATTACCTTCTTTAAGCAAGAAACATGGAAAAATGGATGTACTCTTGAAGATTAAGGGAGATCCAATTTGTAATCCATACTATCAATCTTCTACAATAGTTTATAAGGACCACAATACTTGGGTGCTAATTTATTGTACTTATTTAGTTTATGGAGAGACATTTGCTTGTACGGTTGTAGCCTTAGAAATACCCAATCCCCTTCTTCAAAACTCCTTTCACTGTGATGTTGATTAGCTTGTTGTTTCATCATGTTTTTTGACATAGTCAGGTTGTCCTTAAGTATCTAGAGAACTTCTTCCTGGTGCTCTATGTTCTCTTCCATGGCTTGAAATTTATATTTTCGTCTTAAGGGATATGTGATAAATGGAGGCTGGTACCCATAAAGTGCCATAAATGGAGATTTTTTTTATGATGTGTGGAGGGAAGTATTGTACCACCATTCTGCCAAAGACAACCATTTCACCCACTGTGTTTTTTTATCAGATGTAAAGCAACGGCGATAGCCTTCCAAACACTTGTTCACTATCTCAGTTTGCCCATCATATTGAGGGTGATAAGATGAACTATGAGCCAATTGAGTACCCAAACAAGAAAATAATTCAGTCCAAACTTTTCGAGTGAAAATAGGATCTCTATCACTTACAATAATCTTTGGATTTCCATGTAACTTCTAAACAGTTTCCATAAAGGATGCAACTATTGAACTTGCATTAAAAGGGTGAGAGAGTGCACAAAAGTGTCCATACTTTGTGAGTCTATCAAAAACCGCCATAATAAGATTATTTCCTTCAGACTTGGGTAGACCTATGATAAAATCCATGGAGACTTCCTCCCAGCGCTGACAAGGTATGTCTAATTGTTGTAGAAGTTTTGGGGTCTTAACTGTTTCACCCTTATTCTGTTTGCAAACCAAGAATTCAGCTGCGAACCTTTGAACATCAGATTTAAGAACTTCCCCCAAAAATTCCTTCTTGACTCTGTGGTAAGTTTTCAAGAATCTGGAGTGCCCACCTATAGGAGAGGCGTGTAATTCTGAAAGGACATTCTGGTTGAGTTGGAAGTTTTTGCATAAATATAAATGATCCTTATACCATAGTGAGCCATTTTTCCACACAAAATTATATGATACACTGGGATCATTCTATAGCTTTTGAATGAGTGTCCACACCGATAGGTCATTTTTCCATTCTTCCCTTGCTACTACTACCCAATTTTGTTGTAGAATGGAAATGGAACAAAGTAATGCCCAACATCTTCATATTTTCTGGAGAGTGCATCTACCACCACATTTTGTTTCCCCTTTCTATAGATGATTTCAAATTCATATCCCAACATCTTGGTTACCCACTTTTGTTTCTCTTCCGAATATAGTCTTTGTTCCAAGATGTATTTAAGACTATCATGACATGTTTTGACCTTGAAGTGCCTACCTATTAGGTAAGGACGCCATTTCTTAAGAGTGTGTAGTATTTCCAACATTTCCTTCTCATAAATGGGATTCTTCAAGTTCTTTCCCTTGATTGGATGACTTGTGAAAGCAAGTGGGTGTCCTTCTTGTTGGAATATTCTCACCATCTCATTTTGGTCTTGTATGATTTGCATGCATCCATGCATTCCATGCATTAGCAGTTGAGTCTCCTAGCACCTAGTCCTTACTTTGGCCCCCTCGGAGCTTGTTTTTTCCCATCATTAGCCCTCCTATCCACTCAGAGCACCGTGGTTATATCACTGAAGTCCAAATTCACCCTCATGCATGATTTTAGGAGTTAGCATAGTCAGTTACATGATTTAGGGAACTTTGTCCCCTTGATTGCCTAGTTAATTGACTGTTACATCTAGTTCCATTGCTATTGAGTGTAGGAGCACCTATTTTGACCACTACAAGTATTTCCCCCCCTTGGAGTCTCCTCCCCTATTTTGGTGCCCACATGATTCAGTTATGCTCAGTTCTACTTCAGTTAACTGATTATTCATCATTGGTGGCCACTGAACCTTATCGGGAGATGGTTCCAATGCAAACTAATCCTATACTTGGAATGAATTTGTATCCTCCCAGAGTATAGAAAATTCATTGAAGAAATCCTTTGAGGTCTATCCAGGTGTGAAGGATTCAGATAAAAGTTCATACAGTCCTAAAGTAGTGTTCAATAGATTCAATAACAATCCTCCATATATTTTTCCATTGTTTTTGCAAGTATTCTACAACAGCTTCCATGAATCTGACAGCAATTCCTCCTCTCTCTCCATTCAACTATGATGAGTGGAAACCAAATATGATAGCATATCTGAAGAGACAATGTCTTTTTGATATGTGTATTGGTGTTATGAGAGATTTTGCTTCCTATGAAGAAGAGAATGATTGGATGAATGTGACAGATCCTTTGAATGTAGTGCCCTGTTTTTGTGATAGACTATATACTTTGATTAGATACCATGGATTTGACAATGACTTATTCTTTGAGGGAATTCAATTGTGAATGACCTGGTTATGTGTGGCTTAGACTTAGAATATGTGATGCTTTATTTTGAGGACATTTGGGTTTGGATGATCTAGTTATATGTGTGAGATTGTTACATGTCATTATCTATGTGCTATTGATGATAATTCTATATGATTGTGTTATGATGATGATCATGTTATGATTTCACTAATGATTATGATATGATGTTGATGTAGATAGACAGTTCACATGATCATGATATGATTTGATGCTTGATGAAGTGTTATATGTCTCTGTTATGATTTTGAGATGGTTAAGATGTTATTTGATTTTATCATGATTCGATATGATTGAATGAATGTACAATGTGACAATGTTGATTAATGCTTATGCTTATATATATATTATGTACTCTGATGAGTTGTCGAGTGTGACATGTAGAGAAGTTACATTTGACACAAATAGGCATTGATATGCCATGGACTCAGAATGAGTCACAAATCAGTGAAAAGTATGGACAACCTGGTATATATGTGATTATGTGGAAATATTGGAAAAAGATTGGATGAACGTGATGTGCATGGACTCAGAATGAGTTGGATATATTGATAGGTGATGTCAAACTATGATTAATGTTTTATTGGAAATCTTATTTTATAATATTTGATACACGTGGTGTTTACATGCAGGTGTGGGATGCGATTTCCAATTGATCCACATCAAGGGATGGGGATGAACCTAATACTACTTAAGTCTAGCCAATGTCCACACGATGAGTTCGTAAAGAGTGAGAGAGGCTCTGAATCATCATATGCGTGTTGTCGTGAGGGTCGGCTGTATTACGGTCACTCATGAGGTATATTATTGGGGGGCGCGCAATAAGAACTTGGCCTTACTCCCCAAGAACCACTAGTCCCTCAATAGGGTAGGTAGGTTGAGTTAATGACATCTCAACCGTCGTACCATATCCCCACCTAAGGGAATATCTGAAGGGCATGCGAGAAGCATGGCACCTTGATATCCGTGGTCACAACGAAAATGCGATGGATAATTAACTAATAATTATTGGTCAAAGGAAAAAATGAATTAATAAAATATTAACTAAAAATGAATTAATCAAACAAGTAATAATAACAAACTAAACATTAAATAATGATAATAATAATAATAATAAGATAAACATTAAATCATAATAATAATAATAATAATAACAACAAAAAGAAGAAGATAAACATTAGAAAATAATAATAATAATAACAACAAGAAGAAAAACATTACAAATAAAAATAAAATAATAAAATAATATAAAAATGGGCACGAAAAGAAAATAAAGCACATGGATTACTATAAAAGAAAGGAGGAAGGAGTTTGAGATATCTCTTCCTTCAAAAGAATTTTGGAGGCACCTTGGGTTGTGGCTCTTGTTTAGGTGACTCTTGGAGGGTGTGGTAGTGATTCACTATGATATAAGTGGGGTTGGGATTCTCCCTCACCAAAGAGTCTAGTATCATAGTTCATTGGCTAGCAGAGTATCGTCAGCCCACGTCACAGCTCAGGTTCCTGGGGAAGAAGAGTACCTTTGGGTATGGCAGGGTGGAAACAGGTGGATCATTTGTGATTGGAAGTCTTGAAGACCAATCTTGCCGTGGATTCGGTGGCAGCACCAACCTCACCAACCTTTGGCTTCGTCCTCAACCTTCAACAACTTCTAGCGATTTTTCACGTATTATATTGTTATTGTTTTCTATTATTAATTATGATATTGGATAAATTTTAGATATGTTGGTAATATAGAATTATTCTATAGATGTTGTAGGTGATAAAAGAAAATAAAAATAAATTTAGTTAGATTAAATTTCACATCTGTTTTGTGACTGTGCATCTTAGAATTAGCTAGCCCCTGGTTCAACACTCGAACTTCTGCTCACCACATTGAATTGATGTTGTATTTGTTATGGAAACCATGGTTATTATGAATTTTCTAGAATATTTTGGATAAAATATCAATCTACACTTTTATATCAAGGTTCATTACATTATTTCAGAACTGCATTGCTTGAAGATTGATTATAGATTATAGATCTAGAACTGAGTTTATTTGTTCCTGTCGAATACAGATTGGTCATTGTTTATTGCTTGAATATTGCTTCTAGATTCTAGATTTAGATTTGGGTTCATTTCTACTGTTTAATTATTAAGTATGGGATTCAAGATCCAGATGTAGATCGTTAATCCTTGTCGCAACCCACACCTTCTATGGGGGATCACGTAAATATTACTAGGTTACAGCTTCTCAATTAAAAAATTGATTATTCTTGTTGCAAGGCCGCCCTGGATCAAGGCTCTACGGTTAAGGGAATTAATTTGCATGGGTTGATTCCAAAGCCTAGGATTAGATGTGCATGAGGATTTGTTAAATAGATCCCTAGGGTGCTATTATTGAAAATGTATAAATCAGACTGGGCATATGGATCTGCTTTTATTGTTGTCAAATGTCAAGTGCAGTCCTGTATAATAGGTGATTGCTTACGATATGGACCGCTTTGGAATCTCTGGTGACTACTGTATAGATCCGTATGTCTATCTATGTAAAAGCGTATATGTATGTTCCATGAATGTCTCCGATATGAATATATGTTGTTCTCAATAATATGAATATGCTGTAAACCTGTTAAATCTGTTACTTGAATATATATTCAGACCTGTTGCTTCCATTATTGAGAAATATTAATAGACCAGTTGGTTTCATTATTCGAAAATAACTTTAGATCAGTTTATTACAGAACTGCAATTTATGGTAGATCTGCATTGCATTAAAGGAATGGATTGAAAACAATGGAAACCTTACTAGAAGTCCATATTGTGTTAGCCTTGAGAAGCCACTGGAAACTGCAATTTAACCTTATTGGTTGATCTGTAAAATGTGTATTGGAATACGTGGAGTCAAATCTGAACGTAGATTCATTGAACAAGTTTAAATAGAAGTTCTGTATAGATCTCTGGGTTTAGCATAAAATAAGTCTAGTGCTTTGAGGAATTTGGATTGAATTGGACTGGAATATTTTTACAAGTCAAATGATTCAGTTTAACGAGGAATTTGTGGCCTGGCCAATTCAATTTACTAGGAGTTTACATGTCAGTCAAAGGGTCGATATTCCTCGTTTTATTGGCTATTATCTTGACAAATTATCTGTGTGAAACAATTCTTCTAAGGCACGATAGTTATGGTGGATCCTGGTAAATGGATCGGTAGAATATCATTCCTTAAAAGTGATGGGGGTCACAACTTAGCTTGTTGGTAGACCTACTGCTAAACTCTCTCAGAATATGTGAATAGCTGGACTCATTGACCTCGCTCTCAGATCCAAACCCGAGATAGGGATCTATGGCTAACTTAAATGCTGGTAGTGCATGTTATGGAATCCTCCCAAGAAGCCTTTCGAATTGGTGTCATGAGATGAGGGTTCTATCAAAGAACAAGATCTGTCGAAACAAAAATATATGCTGTCAGGGTAGAATCATGTTAGACATGGAACCTATTGATCCTAAAACATGCATTAAGGAATAAGGCAGGTCAAGTTGCATGAAGCCACTTTTTCGATAGGTTTCTAGACAGAGATCCGACCCCAAGCTTCATCCATTTACTAGGATCATAAACATAGTCTTCTTGGTTGTCTTCCACTTCACTGTGGGATTCCTAGTGCTTTGCATGCCTTGCAGAGTTCAGTAAAGAGGAACTAGTTCACTTTGCAAGGCATGCAAAGCACCAGGAATCCCACAGTGAAGTGGAAGACAACCCAGAAGACTGTGTTTATGATGCAGCCAATGACCAAGTAAGCTCAGCAAAGCTTATTGATCTAGCTAAAACAAATCTATCAATGTAGAAGTCCTTAGTGACGTGAGTGAAAGTCTCTCAGAAAAAAGAGACAGTTGATAGCAGCATATAAGTTGCACCAGTAGAGAGTTCATCAAAGAACCAGAAAACCAGAAGTTTGAAGGAGCTATATGAGCAGACTCCCATTATTCAGGAGCAGTATGAGTATGCTCTGTTTCCCAGTCAGCCCACAGTTTTTGAGGAAGCAGTGAAGGATGCACATTGGGTACAAGCTACAAGAGTTAATGAGAATGATGATGTAGCTCTCCAAGAAGAGCCGAAACTCTTTGAAACAAGAGAAGAAGAAGAAGTGACTACTCTCCAAGAAGAACTGAAATATATGAATTTTTTTTCTGACAAAAATTTTGAGTGTGCAGGTAAAATGGACAGCAACATACAATATGTTGAAACAGAAGAAGAAGAAGAATTGCACTATGTTCTAGGACCAATGAAAAGCAATAACACTGTTTATTGTGCAGAAGACAAAGAAGATGCTGCAGAACACCTACTTAGCATCAAGTTCAAGAAGACAAAGAAGAAGCAGTCCAAGTACACATCAAGGAAGAAAGAAAAGCTTAAGTTTATTTGAATGAAATGTAAGCCTACTTGAGACATACACCAGCAGGCACAACACTTAGACATTGATAGTGCTAACTACACCATCCCACTTGAGATTAAGGGAGAAAGGATCCATCCATTAATCCAATTCCATTATATATATAGACTACTGTATAATTACGATTTGTTTTGTGGGAAAAATAGTGCTCTCCAGACTGGAGAACTGAAATCCATGGTTCTTTCTTTTAGATATATATTCAAGATACTGCTTCCAGTGAAAAGGAGCGGTTTCCAGGTTGGAGGAGCGACTCCATTCCTTACCACTTGTTATCGTTTACATAACAGAAAGAATAAGTAGCCTCCACGAAGCGATTTGGTGCCTTTATCTGTGATCTGGTGCAAGATTGTTTGCAAGACAGAATTCTTTCACTGTGATTGCATGACATAAATCTTCTTTGTGATTGCCTAATGGAAATCCTGGTGCAACTCTGGTGTGATTTTCCTCTCAAGACGGGGATATAATGCAACCTATGATCCATTTTGCAGTTTTTCATGATATGTTACAATTATCCGCTGCATAAACATTGTTCTAAGAGTGGGATATGCTCAGAAGACCCTAAACGTGCACACACCACTAGCAAGAAGAACGTTGATGTGATAATTGCCAAGGAAATTCAACAATTATATGCTGCAGTTTCAACTAAACAGAGATCTCCCCACGTATATTCAAATCTTTTGATCTGCCTTCCTTCAACAGTTATAGTACTAAATTCATAGTTACAAGCTTTCAAGTTTAGCTATGGAATTTTTTTTTAAAGGAGAGCAGGCTATTGATTTCTTGCTATTAGTCCCTAGCATAGGAGAGGAGAAACATAGGACAGAGGGAGACAGCGAAAATTCTCTCCAGCAAGCCATTTCGAAATTCTCTTTCAAAGTTATATGTATGATGGCCTCCTTCTACTTTTATTCGTCTTTGGCGCATTTAATTTTACATATATTTTAGGACGCAAAAGAGGAAAGGAAAAACAAAACCATGGTATTGCTACCTTGTGATAAAAGAGGATACTCCTCATATTTGAGCCATAAACGATAAAAAATCGTTTACAGTTGAAGTATATTAAACCAAACAATTTCTGTGAGAGATTTGATTGTCAACGTACCCAGTTCAACTCGGCTTGTCTACCATTTTGATCCAAGCAGAGGAAAAGGGCTGAGATTTGTAAGGTAAGTACTATTCCAGATTTGTAGATTTGCCTAGTAATTCCTTAGGATATGAACAAAACACTGATCCTGCTTTCAAATCGTTACTACCTTTATTGATGGTATCCTTTGTTTTACTAGATAATGTCAGATAATTCTGCCGATGGTAAGATGGCAACATCCACATCGCCAACTGCTAAAAAGAGTGCGTCTCGACTCTTCAATAGACAAAAGAGTGTTCATGAAATTCTCGGAGGATGAATAGGTCGAGATTCATCCAAGGATCCTATCTCTGATCATTTTAGTTTATTTATTTGTATGATTAGCTATGCATCAGTCCAAGATGAGCAAATTTAATATAATTATTGATGAAAATAAACATTCTATATGGAGCGAACGATTCTGTTACAAGGCGAAATATCCTCATAGTAGTGCATAAACACAGAAATTTGGAGAGCAGTCATGGTGCACATACATCGCGAATATATAGTTAGAGTGAGATCTAACTAACTCTAAATATAAAGAGGTAGATTAAAAGAATATCTCAACAATCTCCTAAAAAATCTCAAACTAATCCCAAACTTAATATGAGCATTATTTCTAACACATAATGTATAGTTTCATAAGAGCATTATTTCTAACACATAATGTAGATAATTTCATAAGGAGTTTAACCTCAGAAACCAACTTGAAAACCCAAGATACCAATGTTTCCATACTTGACAGAACATCATTTACCATGCGTCTGCTAACTGGCGCAGTCACCCACCAGCGCACCGCTCCACGAATGAAAAGTTTTACAAACCCAACTCAATACTCCAGGATGGAATTAAGCTGCTCTTCACTCAGCATAGACTAAACCGCTTCAAATCTTTTTTTTTTTCACACAGACCAAAAAAAGACAGGTTTACATGTTAACAAAAGGCCAAACAAGAGTCTTAGAAATATTTATTGTATCCAAAAAAGATCATAACACTTCGAGTTCACCAGCCAAAACCCATAACACAAGACATCAACCTGCTAATATAAGCAGGAAAACACAGGCAACTTGTAGAAAAAATTCAGTGTGTATGCCGGATCGGTAACGAAATTCTTCAAAACATATGATACCATCCATTTGGTCAATCTGAATTTATTAAACAGGATTCAAGGAAGAATCATACCTCACAGATGTGAACTTGACTTAACTAGTATAGATCTATTTTGAAGGAGATCTATTAAGGGTTGAAAGATCAAAATTTTTCAAAGTGCAAATCTTTTTTAAAATATAAATCTTGAGAAAGAGTATCTAATTTGTATAGTTTTATTATATATATATATACACTATTGTCAATGGTTTAATTAGTAGATATGTTCTTTTTTATAATATTTTATTATTTTATAAAAAAACCACGTGTAAGCTTTAAAATAATCACCGAAGAAGTTACATATATTCTCTTCTCTTCAAATAGTGACCTTGAAATCCTCGCATCAACCTTGAAATCCTGGCGTGGACTATGAAGGAAAAAAGAAACAAAAAAACGTTAAATTTGACAACTAGGCTGTCAACTTGACATCTCAACCCCCAAGTCATGTACATTAAACAACTTGAAAAGGTAGGCGAATGATCACGTTATTGTATTAATCAAGGTTTCGAGTATTAAAAGCCGTATTTCATATATGCCATTTTTCATATATAGATATGTTAAAGTCGTGTACATTAAACCAGTTGAAAAAGTAGGCGAATGATGACGTTATTGTATTAATCAAGGTTTCGAATATTAAAAGCCTTATTTCATATATGTCATTTTTCATATATAGAAATGTTAAATACCTAGGACCAATTATGAGTTGAAGGCCTCGTTAATGGGTCGGAGGTAACATAATTTAAGTATATGTGGAATTTCAAATTTTTTTTTTTGCTATTCATAAGAGTGAATCAAAGAAATTTACAATAAATCTATTCTGTCGATAGTGTATTATTATTCAGTTTGACTATATATCCATGAACTTATTTTGCTAACCAAATTATATATACAGCAAATGCATTCAAGTTAGCTTCTAGAAAATACCAAAATACAAAAAAGTGTCACCAGTAATATCTTGTCCCCAAAAAGATCACATTCCAATAATTCTGAGTATGTTATACAATAACCTTAATAGATCTGAACAGCCACAGTTTCTGGAAAATGAGTAATCTATAATCTATAATATGCCTTCTTTCAGTAATAGATCTTTCTTTGAAAAGTGATCTGCCCTGAGGTTGAATGTACGCGACACATGTTTGATAGTATAGTGCTCCATTTGATCCAATAAACCTCTGACTTTCTTCTTCCAGTGCTCAAGTGAAGCCACAATGAGTACATTTGATTGTAATGCCCATCCAATAATGACTGTTGAATCTCCGTAAATCTGTACATTTGTAAATTTCAGTTGATTCAAATAGTATAAGGGACACCACAGTCCCAAAAGTCCTGCACGGGTGTTGCTACCCATCACACAACCCAGTGCAAATTTGAAATGTTCAACCGCAGAGATAATAATGGGTCCACCCACCCGACACTTGCCAAGTTGTTCAACTCCATCAAAGTAGCCATAAATACCCGACTCCACAATGTTAGGACCATGAAGGATCTTCTCCCTATGAATTGACTTCTTCACACAAGCACCAGAGAGTATCTTCACTATGAAATGTAGAGCACTGCTGAAATTATGAATATAATCCCCAAATAAAATTTTGTTCCGTAGTTTCCAGATTCCCCAGATGAAATATAACAGGAAAGAGAATGTATCACGATGTCGTAGATGCCACTAATGAAGTAGAACAAAAATGGACTTTAGTCCCAATTCTAACCAAGACCTCGCTGTTCCAAAACTAAAGCCCACAATTGTAAAGTGATCTGGCAAGAAGTGAAGAGGTGTTCAACTGATTCAGCATCAAGATGGCATAGTGTGCATATATTGGGATCATATCCCCCCCTTCCAATACAATTATCAATGGTCAAGATCTTGTTATTAAGAATAAGCCAAAAGAAACAACGAATCTTGAGTGGAGCCTGCCAATGCCAGATGCTGTTGTACCACCATTGACTCGGCCCAAAATTTTGTTTTTGAACAATAGCCTAATATGCACTACCAGTATGAATCTCCCCACAATCCTCCTGCCAGCACCAGTGTAGGGTATCCAAATCCTTGGATAATTCAATGCCTGCATGAGTTATCTATTTAACATAGGCGTTCCACTCCAGACCCATTCAATGCCAATGCAAATAGTTTCCATTTACCACAGGACAACGAGCATGATTCAAATAATAAAGTCCCTGCTAGTGTAGTAATGAAATAGACTCTGGAGAAAGAAGTAACTTGTAGCCAATCATAGATTCCACACCCAATCGTACCTGGAGGCCATTCCTCACCTGCCAGCACAGATGTTATTTTAAATCAGGAAGAACATCGATCAATCCACTCCAAAAGTTTGACACACCCACCCATTTCTTAGGCCAAGCTCTAAGCCAGTTTATAATAGTATCACCTTTCAAATACTTATCTTGCATGAGAAGCCCCATAAACCCGGGTGTGTCAATGCTCTCCATAGACTCTTCAATTGAAGTGCCCTGTAAATATAGTGAATGTTCCTTATACCCCATCGACCGTACTCCTTTGGTGCAGTGATGAGTGACCACGCAGTCAAATGTATACCCTTCTTATCCCGTCTACCAGACCAAAGAAAGTTATATGAAATGATTCTAATAGAATTCAGTATTGCAACTGGGACCTTGGCTAGAGTAAGCCAATAGACTGGAAGGTTTGCCAATACTGAATTTAGGAGAATAAGGCGCCCTCCTAGAGACAAACAACGATAGTACCAGCTCGAAATATTTGACTCGAACTTCATGATAAGCCACTTCCAATCCATTATCGAGTAATCATTGGGCTTGATGAAATACCCTAGGTATTTGAAACCGTCTGTCAAAAATTTGATTTCAAATGGAAAGAGCCTCCCAAATTGCAGACAGTCCACTGAGAAAAAATTATGGTGGTAAAGGAAAGACTTTGGAATGCTAATAACCATGCTAGTGGGCTTGCAAAATAGATCTAGAATGTATTTATAGTAATTCCATTCTTCAAGTTGACCAATGCCAAACAGTAACACATCATCTACAAATAAAAGATGTGTAATATGATGGTGCTTAGAAACTTTAATACCTATAATCCTGCCCGCAGATCTTGCATGATTTAGGAGTCTGCTGAGTCCCTCAATAACCAATAAGAAGAGTAATGGTGAGAAGGGACAACCCTGGCATAGTCCCCACGAGCCCTTGAAAAATGAAGTCAGACAACCATTGATAAGAACAATGAAATTAACCAAAGTAATACAACCCAGGATCCAATTCGTGATCGTTAAATTTAAACTAACATTCAGGAGCATGAGCCTAAGGAAAGCCCAATCTACCAGATCGTAAGCCTTAACCATATCCAGTTTAAGTACAATGGATGAAGCCCAAATGAGTTTAGCAGTGTGTAACGTCTCCTGTGCAGTCGCGATAACATCGAAGATCAATCGCTCATGTAGGAAGTCGAATTGTTCTGTAGAGATGCCCCGAGAGAGCCCCCCCTTAATGTGATCTGTGATCACTTTTGATACCACCTTATAGAGTAGGTTGCATAATGAAATGGGCCTGAATCCTGGAATGTAACTGGAGTCGAAACCTTGGGAATCAAAGAGATGAATGTGGCATTAAGTCCCCCACTAATTCTCCCAGTATTGCGAGTCTCCTCTACCAAATGAACAATCTCTGGACCAAACAAGTCTAAAAATTGTAAATAGAATTCAACTGACCACTTGTCAGGCCCCGGACTCTTGTCCTTAGCCATCTCTTTAAGAATACCCTCAACTTCAGTCAAAGTCATCGGTCTCCCAATCCATTCATTATCCTCTGCAGTAAAAATACCAGGCATACATTGTAATACCTCTAGTTGTGCCTCAAGATTATTAACCTCATTCTTAGAAGAGAGTTTCTTAAAATGTTCCACAGTAGCACTTGCAATCTGATCAAGTGAAGAAACAAAAGTTCCAGTTGAATCCTCAATCTCCCAAATCATATTAGTCTTTCGCTGTACATTAGCAAATTTATGGAAAAAACTGGAGTTCGGATAACCCAAGGTGATCATAGAGCTTGGCTCTTTAAACGCCAAAGCTCTTCTTCAGTTCTCATCAATGAAGCATTTTCAGCTTCCAAAAAAAGTAAAATCCGACCCGTCAGATCAGAATGATAACCAAATAATGGATCCAAGTGATAGTCTTCAATACAGCTCTCAACCAGTTCAACAGCTGCAAAATGTGCCTTCTTCCTTGCTGTGAGCCACGACACGATGATCGCTTTCAGTGATCGAAGAAATGCAGGCAGGTCTACCATTGCCCTCCCAGCAGTGGTGGAATAGTATGACAACCAGTGTTCTCGGACCATAGAAGTAAAGGCCAACTCATTTGACTAGACACAACAGTACTTAAAAGGGTGTCTGTATAATGTGTGACCACAAGTAATGTGTAATAAAATCGGCGAATGGTCCGAAATAGAAGCTTGAACCATGCTAGATGAACAGTAATCAACAGAACCATACAGTGTATCACTTACCAAATACCGATCCAGCCATTTAGCAACAAAGGCATCTCCCAATATTCCATTCTTCCAAGTAGGGCGCAATGGAAAGGGCTCCACATCAATAAGGTCATGAGCATTAAAAAAACCTCGAAACCATGGTTGGAGTGGGTCTCCTCGTGCCTTCAGACCCCAAATCTCCCCGGCGTGCAATGTCAAGTTGAAGTCACCAGCAATAATAACACCATCTAGATCCAAAGTACCAGAAGCCTCCAAAGTATACCAAAACCTCTGGAGATCCACATATGGAGCATAACAGTCAAAGAGTCTAATCGGTAAAGGCAAGTCTCTGTGCCTCACCAATAGTAGAAAAACCCCACATACACATTAAGTAGTGAGAGCCAATAGTCGAGAGTTCAAAGCCACCAAGAGACCTGCCGAAAGTCCATCTGAGTTGATGGAGCAACACTCCCACTCCGGGATAATATTCCATAGTAGTTTACAGGCTTTAGCACCCAAATTCATAGTCTCTTGCAAAAGTATAATATCTGGAGAATGTGAAGAAATAAGTTTGTGTAGGGATAATGATTTAGGAGCATCCCCAACCCCTCGAATATTAAGAGACATTATCAACATTAAGTAACTTGTCATACACCTGCTAATGCTCTAAGGGTCCCAAATGTGTCAGTCGAGAAGGTGAATCAGTCACAGAGACCCCCACAGTAATCTCTCCGCGTTCCAGTGAAAATGGAAGGCACTCCCCATTGGCCCGTGCCAAATCCTTGTGTCTCCTTCCACCGGTCTTCTTTCGAATCATAACATTGGGATTACCCAAATGTGGTGAGGGATTTGTCTCATCCTTTCCTTAGAAAGAAGGTAAAGGATTCTGCAGTAAGCTCTCAGTGATATTAAGAGATTGTAAGTGAGCATTTTCAGTGCCCAAAGACTCAAGAATGATACCTTTGTCCCTCAAAAGTTGTGAATCCAGACCCTCCTCAAATGAGTTATAATCATCGTGGTCGTTCTCTCTAATACCCATCTCAGGAAGTGATGCAGTCACCACCGAGATAACCCCAGGGTCAGCCGGATGTATCAATGCCAAATCCTCCTTCGAGAGGGATGCATAAAATGCAGGAAAATAAGAAGCAAGCTTACCCAAAAAGGTGTCGAGTGAGCCCTCCAAATTAGCATGAGAATCCCAGCATCCGGAACAAACACCTAAGCTTCAATAGTATTCCTCTCCTTAGTGGAATGGAAGGAAGTAGGCCTATGAGTCCGCACAGGGCACTTATTACTAAGATGTCCAGCCGCCCCACAGTTATGACAACAAAAGGTAAGCCTCCATGTAGGGACCCCCGTTTGTGGGGTCGTCCCTAAAACTAATATAAAACTCATCAACATAATATGACACAGATTAGAGCATATCAAAGATAGAAAACTGAATTATAATAAACAAATTTACCTTAAGAAGATACAAGTGGAACCTCATACCTGTCATTCGTCGGTCGATCCCGCTATCGGAGGAGTAGTTGTCGTCAATCCGATCCATCTAGCCCATTGTCGTCCACATCTTTCATAGGATCCCTCCAGAAAAAGCTCGTATAACCATTGGCGAAGCAACCGTTAGCTTCGCCACCCAACCATAGGCTCATGCTTTCAGTTGCATGGCCTCCCCCGAGCTTTGGGTCGTAGAGCTCACACACGTTTTTCAGAAATCTAGCTTGGGTTTCCCTTCCCCCCAGGATTTCTAAGCCAAACCCTTAGATAGCAGCAAGTCTTTGAGGCATTCGAAAATTACGACAATCGTCCAAATTATGGGCCCCTTACCCATTCCTTAAGCCTTCCTTATAAAGGGAAATCTCCTGCGACACATGTCGCTTCATGCATAATTAAATATTTTTAATTATTTATTTAATTAAAACACTCACCCATCCAAGTGTCAGTTTCTCTGGGAAGTGCACCTACATCCCTAAGTTTGCTCTAGTTTGTCCCCCAGATATTTTAATCAACTCCTAGCTTTTAGTTGACTAGGTGTCTAATCTATTTTGCTCCTAAATAATAATTTCTATTAATTTAAATGCTCAACAAAATAACTATTCATGTGCAAATATCTAAGCTATTGTTATGCATTTGCTAAGTAATAATCTAGAGTTATTCTCCTAAGTCTTTATGCAGTTAAATTTAACAATCAAACTCACTAGGATCACGGTTCCGCGCCGTTGGGCTCCTGGTTCCTTAATTTTAATTCCCTGACATGGCACCACTCCGTCGGGTCCAGTCATCCATGGTTTCCATTCCTTGGCATGGTACCGCATCGTTGGGTCCTTGCGTCCATTCTTTCCGTTCTTGACAGGGTACCGCATCGTCGGGCCATTCTGCCACCATCTTTCCGTTTTGACTTGCGGGAACTCTTGTAGGGATTTTAGGAATCGTTACCATCCATCCTCCGTCTACATGCTATCTAGGGACTAATGGCGCTGAGGAGTGAGTCCGTTCTCACTGCGCGCCCCTCAACTCGTACGTGACTAGCTCCGTCGTGGCCTACCTCGTACGCCCTCACGCATTCCTCTTGAGCAAGTGGATCAGTGCTTATCTGCTCATGCGTGGTATTCTTGTCGGAAGTCGACATCATCGTCGCTCCCCCTGTGTGTGATTTACCCGTACTCTACGACCCTTCATATTCCTTTATGTGTCCTTCGGCGAATCGTTTCACCTGTCGCTACACACATTTCTCACAAACATATATCATTATTCTATTGATATACAATCAATCATAATCATAAATATACTCAAAATAAAATCAAAGGATTATTTTATTAATGTTTCAAACAGTCGGGTCACTAAGCAAGTGCCCTCAATGTCTATAGTAGTCTAGGGGCACTACATACACCCCTGCTTATTTAGAACTTCGTCCCGAAGTTCAGTATAAATGCGGAAAGCTATGACGCATCTCAGTTGCGTCCTCCCAAGTCACAAAGTTAGGGCTGTAGCTGTCCTACTATACTTTGATTGACCAATCAAGGCTAAGCATTTAAGCAAGAATTGATCAATCAATTATCCCAGTCCACACATATAATTCAATTCATTAATTCATTTATCAACTATAGTCATGCACATCATCAGGTGATTCTCCCTTATTAAGACACATCCTAACTCGAAGGGCCACTTTATTGAAGTCTGTTCCGTTGGGTCACTCGACAGGTGCTCTTAAATTCCATAGTCATTTTAGGGGCATTACATACACCCCCTCTTGTATAGAACTTCGTCCCGAAGTTTAAATTTTGTTCTCACCCTTACGACACTAGGCTTAACTTTTAATTTCCTATTCTCATCTTCTTGTCACTCTCTTCTATTTTTCTCCAATTATCAAGGCTTTAAGCACTAGTGACTCTAATTGTAAGTTTTCTTTTTCATCCAACCTGGTTCCAATACATCCTTATGAACTCAATCATAACAAGTGTATTGTAAATCCTATAATGCCTTCATAATTGTCAATACCAACCTAGATCTGCGAAGGTCTATGATATCCAAACTTATTTACAAGCTATACAGCATCAATAGCCACCCATTAGTTAGCAAATAACCATCAAGCAAGATTCCAAATATATTTGGTCATCATTCCCTCCAAGACGAGAAGGTAAACATCAAAACATATTCTATCAATCGAAGATGGGTAAGACATGGTCACATTTTTAACAAATCAAGAGAGAGAGACCCTCAAATATTTCAAAACCAATTTCCATAAGGTTACTTCCAAAAACCCCTAAATGTTGGTTCTCAAATCGAAAGGATTCCTAGGGTCGGAACTTAACGGTTTAGTCAGACATATTAAAATTTATCTCTTAGTCCTTTCGTCAATATCATTACTCAAGACTATCAGATCCTTACCTCAATTCATCATTCATGTTGTCGTAAGACCACTTTGTTAGTTTCATCAATTCGTACTATGTTCGTTTTCTCATCCTCATTGAGTTCTATCTCGAGCTAGTCGTATTTTCATGAAGGGTTGACTATGTCCTCAGGTTAGCTGCATTACTTTTGATTCATTGTGTCGATCTTCTCCATGCTTCACTTTACATATGTCGTCTTCATTTGGTCTTTTCGGCGGACTTTCCTAATGGAGAATTCTTCTTTTACTATTGTCTCGATCTCGTCGAGTTGTACTTTTTCGTCAACATTTTCATGCTAGAAAATCAATTTCATTGGGCTTAGTTCATTGTGCTAGTTACATAGATATCTCGCTTTTCAAATTTTAAGTTTGTTTCACTTCCTCGACAATCTGTCGAATTGTCGACATGTGCATTTACGATATTGTAATCCTCTTCCCCTATTTATCATAATTATCAACAATCTAAGTTAATATACCCATGTTTCAAGTATTAATACTGCTCATACATAATCAAGATATATACAATATATCTCAGTACCGTACAACAAGACTCTCGCGATACAAATATGAAACACAACTCTCTTCATTTATCTATATCATATATAACATGTCATTCTTTTTATTATATACAAAGTGAATAAAAACAATCCTCTCAATATCTATATATATACATATACAGACCTAAATTTTAAGTATATATATATAATGGCCCAAATTTTAAGGCCTTCTTCTCCCCCATACTTTATATATATATATATAAAGTAACTGAATTATTTTAAAATTACATGACATAAATTATGTACCAAATTTCACAACTATAATTGGGATTAATACAATGACAAAGAAAGAAGAAAACTCTAATATCTATATGTATTTTTGCAATATATATATATATATATATATATATATATATATATATATATATTATATTAAATGGCAACTTTCCCACATATATATATATATATATATATATATATATATATATATATATATATATATATATATATAAGTCAAGCAACAACTTTTCAAAAATATTCATTCATACATCACAAATATATAACAATAAACCGTGAGCACAATGACATGTTTTATATAATTAATAATTAATAATTATATATATGTTAAATGTCAACCTTCCAAGATATGTGTATATTAATACACAAGAGTATTTATATAAGATGACTCCGTCATGAAGGAAATTTTCTTATTACTATTAGGCATTTGACGTCTTTCTCCCATACTCATGTATCTATTTATGTCATGTTACTTTTACAAGACATGATATGCAATCAAATTATATCGAATTCTAATATGAAGATATCCATGCAAGCACGCTACTCTTCTCAAAACACTTTATGCATTTATTACGTAAATATACTGTTCATGCATTCTCCACGTTAATAAAATTATTTTATTAAACCACATACCCATAATCATAAAATCAAACACTCAGTTAAGAGGCTCGGTGCATGGGCAGCCAATGCTTAATGTGACAGTCCGAATTTAAATGATAGCAAGATGGAGTACTAGATTAAGATTTGTTATATTCTGAGTTCGAAAGGGTAAGGGTAAAACTATAAATCAGATCCCTGTTCTATCTATGAGTAAAACGATTTCATTCCAACTTGGTTTCGACAATCAGACCGGGGATCCAACTTATAAGGATAACGCCTACACTAACTGAGGTACACGGATTTTTTTTTTTTTTTAATAACATTCTGGAGTAAGTAATGTGTATCGCACAGAGACAACAATCACTCCAAGATTAACTTGGTTCACAGATCTATAACGATCTGGGTATATGTGCATATCAAAGCAGAGATGCGAACAATATAATACAATGGGAGAAAAAAATAATCAGGGATTGGCATGGGGCATGGCTCAACCTAATGCGACCTGTCGTTCATCTTTTTATATACATGAATTTGCAATGCATCAGAATAACTCAATAAATCTGCATGGATAGAGTATACAGACTTCAAGTATAGTGGGTAGATTGGGGATCTATCAATCGTATGGGGTATGGGCTTCCCCTTTTGCGACCGGGCATGCGATTTAACGACAAATATAATGTGCAGGTCATAATACATATCCTTGACACACCATGGAGAAGGCGAAAATCGTGGATCTCCATTCTTCATCAATTATACACTTATTATAATTTAAACATTAAAAATAACATACACAATTTAGAAATACACGTTTTCGGCAGAATGTGAATACCCGATCTCTTTCCTTTGTCACATAAGAACTTATTACAAATTAACAATAAGAAAATATATTACACAGTTCGTGAATACCCAATTTTAACCAGACCTAGGGAAAGTGCAGATCGCCTGACCTTTAGCGTAAGCTACTGCAAGTAACATTACTTCCCACACCACCGCGACTCTCTCTCACATCACTGAGTAAACAATAAGACCCCCGCTAGAAAGTGAGATCATCATTTGTAATGTGATCCGCTTCTAAGCTCCTACCCCGCAGATTGCAGAGACGATTATCTCTTATAGGAGAGATCCCCCACATTGCAAATCACGACTATCTCTAACACAGAGAGATCACTTCGTCATAAAACTATACTGGCATTTAAACTGTTTAGGATCATGCCCCTTTAGAGTCAGTCCATCGCATGCTCAGATCAGAGTAGCTGAAGGTAACAACACGTAGTTTCAGGGATCGGGTTGAATAATCTATTCCCAAAAATGACTGTTAAAACAACTTCTAGAACAACTATCCGAAAACAAGGTTAAAAGCTAACAACATCGGCGAATCTCAGGGATAAAATTTATGTGAGTAATCACGATGGGGATCGGTATGATGGCTTAACTGGAGACTGGTATTCGCATTAACTGGACACTTATCACCACAATCGAAGGAGAGATTAAATTAACAAGACATGTTCGGAATGTGGATACGCCAATGGTATTCGGACAACTAAGAAAAAAATGTGAAGATCAGGGTTAAAATTACCCTCACGATTCCTGAGATATTAGAATAGAATACTCAGAGAATTTAAAGGCAGTTTATAAGTCGTTCATGAATCCTGGAAATACAAATAAGAATTGGATCAGGTTTTCTGAATACGCCGAGATATTTCAAGATTCAGGGATCTATTCCCATTTTGTGTTATAAAATTTCATAGGACAATTAATGTTTCATCATGATGCAGAGGATATGTTTCGACACGATGTAGAGGGTGATCAGAGCAACTAATGGATCGACATCCATAATGATAAAAGAGTTAAAATAATAAATGAATCCTGGAGCTGAGTTACAGACTATTCGTTGATCGTATCGTTGTGCAGATCCAAAGCTTTGAGAGTTAAAACAATAATAAAACAACTCAGAAATCAAATTCCTGCTGGCGCAGAGGGTTTATAATCCAATGCACAGATCGATTTCCTGAGATCGAGTTTCAATGGAACGCTTGCGTCAAGTATTCATGGAATGCATCCTTGCATAGTTCAACATCAAGTGACAAACATTAAGATTTAAATACTTTTAATTCCAGAACACCAATCAAAACTGGAGCAATACACAGTGATTTAAAATTGGATCGGATACAATTCAGGACGCCATTTAATAGCTGGAGTAATACGTATACGTTTGAATTTGGATCAGCGTACGATTCAGGACGCCCAGACCTAGAATTGATATGCGATGGATTTGTATTTGCAAAGATTGGAAAACCATATGTAATCGGCTGTGGTATTTGGGAACGACCAAGAAACGACTGTGGATTAGATACAAGATTCAGATGGAATCCTTCCTCCAGAGAATACGACATGTCAAATTCATTTAAATGAAAACTTGAATTAAGGAAGAGAATAACAACGGAAATCTCTATCCATAATAAAGAGAACTCAGAGACCCAAGAAAAGTAAATGTTGCAGATTTAAATACTATGGGCTTCGAAATAACCTGCAGAGATTTAGATTTGAAAGATCTTGAATTTAGAAATCAACGCCGTGATCTGGATTTAATTACCTCTGGGTTTTGAAAATGAATGTAATGCCCAAAATCGAAATGCTATGAATCAGAAATCAATTGCCATGCTCTAAATTTAATTAACTCTGGGTTTTGAAAACGAAACGCCCAAAATTGAAATGCTATGAATTAGAACAATGCCAAGATCTGCTTTCGTATGCCATCAATTTTGAAATACTCAGAAATTAAAATAAAAAAGCCAAGATTGGAACTCGAATTCATATTTGCAGAATTGGAAACGCCCGGTACTAGATGTTCAGAGATCGGATTTGAACAGGCAGAGTCTCCATTAGATTTTGATGTAAAACATAGAGGATTTTAGGGTCAAGATTACTGTTTGTAAATTTGAACTTGGACGCCTCTCCAAATCCGGAGTAAACACAAAAGGTTTTAAAATAAATGGAAACGCCATAATGCAGATCTACTAGATCCAATCGGTGGAATGCCTTTCCAACCAAGAAAGACAAATAATCACAGAGATCTCCTCGGTTTACGAATTGTGGGATACGCCAAGATCCAGATTTCAAACTATGAGTTTTTTTTTTTTTTTAAACAAACGCAATGATCCAGATTCAGATTTGTTATGAATATTGAAACAAAATTAAACGCCAAGGTCCAATTGAAATCAAACGCACAGAATTCAAAGATCAAGATACATTTTGAGTATAAAAATGTCAATCCAAATTGAGATCAAAAGGCAGAGACTTAAGGATTTAAAATACAATCATAACGTGGATTCTTAAATAGCCATTCAAATTCTGGAATGCAAACACAAAGATTTAAGGATTTAAAATACAATCATAAAGTGGATTCTTAAATCGCCATTCGAATTTTTAAATGCAACCGCAGAGATTCTCAAAGATTTAAGTTACAGTCATGATATGAATTCTGAAATCGTCATGATGATTGTGGATCTGGAAATGCTAAAACGTTTTTGATAGGTATCTAGAGATTTCTGCAGGTCATAATACAAATAGCATTTTAACCCTGGAATATGCCATATGATCTTCTAATTAAATACATAGAAAAATCCGTCCAATAAAAAAAAGAACACAGAGATTTTATAAATGGACAGTATTCCGAATTGGGTAAACGCCCATCAATGGAACGCGTCTCCAATTCAAGAATATAATACAGGGACTTCAACAATAGATAGTATCCCAATTCTGGTTAACGCCCAACAGTGAAACGCCCTTCCAATTCAAAGAATATAACCTAGAGATCTTTAACAACACGAATATGTTAAGATAAGCAATGTGCCATCTAGTTTATGGATCTAGAAGATGCAGGGAGACGCCACAGCATTGGATCCACACAAAGATAATACGATCCTTTAAAAATTGGAAGTGCCAAGAATGGATCTGCACATAGCTTAAATGACAAATGCAAATTAATTTATAAGTCCTGGAAATGTCAGTGCACTCATGGGTTCATGGTGTGAGTTCCGAAGACGAGCTTCAAACTCTAAATAAAAGAAAGCACGAAACCGACTCTAAGTTAAATATCACGGATCTGGTGGGGTTTACAAATCAAGTTAAGAGATCAGGAAATTTCATACGATTTGAGAATCGACTCAAGAGATCTGGAGGTATCCTATCAAATTGGATAATCACTCAATTAAAGAATGATTTATAAACCGAATCCAGAGACCTGGAAATTTCATAATAAAAATTTACAACATACAGGGACTCCATCGAAGTTAACACAGAGTTCCCACATAATTTGCAGGGATTCGAAAATGCATAAACATTGAAATCACAATTTAGTTTTTAAAACGAGCGCCATCAAATTCGAAATGCCCTAAATTTTGAAATGCTAGGAAATTAAAACAATTGCCAAGATCTGATTTCGAGTACTTCTGAGTTTTGAAAATGAAACGTCAAAATCGAGATGCTATAAATTAACTTCCATAGATTGGAAGGTAATACATATCCCATCGTAAAGCTCTGGAGGTTTGAATTCAACTCGATTTTAAAAAGGAAAAATATAAATCGAAGATCAATTCTGGAAAACGCTAAAGAAATGGTTTCACCGCAATTTTAAAAGGGGCAAATCATAAACTGAAAACCAAATCTGGAAAACGCCAAAGAAATAGTATATAATGAAAACCGAGTTAAAGAGTCATAGTAGTTCATATCCAAGACCTCGACACTGCTACAGGAATGCGAAAATAAATAGATAATGAAAACTGAGTGGTAGTTGATAGGAACTAGATCAGCTTTCTATTTTTGTTCCTAATTGCTTCCCAAATTCATATAAGTGAGGAATACACATACATCAAGAAAACAAACTCCGGTGCCCTCAAGGCTCAACTTGGCTCTGATACCAAATGTAGGGACCCCCGTTTGTGGGGTCGTCCCTAAAACTAATATAAAACTCATCAACATAATATGACACAGATTAGAGCATATCAAAGATAGAAAACTGAATTATAATAAACAAATTTACCTTAAGAAGATACAAGTGGAACCTCATACCTGTCATTCGTCGGTCGATCCCGCTATCAGAGGAGTAGTTGTCGTCAATCCGATCCATCTAGCCCATTGTCGTCCGCATCTTTCATAGGATCCCTCCAGAAAAAGCTCGTATAACCATTGGCGAAGCAACCGTTAGCTTCGCCACCCAACCATAGGCTCATGCTTTCAGTCGCATGGCCTCCCCCGAGCTTTGGGTCGTAGAGCTCACACACGTTTTTCAGAAATCTAGCTTGGGTTTCCCTCCCCCCCAAGATTTCTAAGCCAAACCCTTAGATAGCAGCAAGTCTTTGAGGCATTCGAAAATTACGACAATCGTCCAAATTATGGGCCCCTTACCCATTCCTTAAGCCTTCCTTATAAAGGGAAATCTCCTGCGACACATGTCGCTTCATGCATAATTAAATATTTTTAATTATTTATTTAATTAAAACACTCACCCATCCAAGTGTCAGTTTCTCTGGGAAGTGCACCTACATCCCTAAGTTTGCTCTAGTTTGTCCCCCAGATATTTTAATCAACTCCTAGCTTTTAGTTGACTAGGTGTCTAATCTATTTTGCTCCTAAATAATAATTTCTATTAATTTAAATGCTCAACAAAATAACTATTCATGTGCAAATATCTAAGCTATTGTTATGCATTTGCTAAGTAATAATCTAGAGTTATTCTCCTAAGTCTTTATGCAGTTAAATTTAACAATCAAACTCACTAGGATCACGGTGCCGCGCCGTTGGGCTCCTGGTTCCTTAATTTTAATTCCCTGACATGGCACCACTCCGTCGGGTCCAGTCATCCATGGTTTCCATTCCTTGGCTTGGTACCGCATCGTTGGGTCCTTGCGTCCATTCTTTCCATTCTTGACAAGGTACCGCATCGTCGGGCCATTCTGCCACCATCTTTCCGTTTTGACTTGCGGGAACTCTTGTAGGGATTTTAGGAATCGTTACCATCCATCCTCCGTCTACATGCTATCTAGGGACTAATGGCGCTGAGGAGTGAGTCCGTTCTCACTGCGCGCCCCTCAACTCGTACGTGACTAGCTCCGTCGTGGCCTACCTCGTACGCCCTCACGCATTCCTCTTGAGCAAGCGGATCAGTGCTTATCTGCTCATGCGTGGTATTCTTGTCGGAAGTCGACATCGTCGTCGCTCCCCCTGTGTGTTATTTACCCGTACTCTACGACCCTTCATATTCCTTTATGTGTCCTTCGGCGAATCGTTTCACCTGTCGCTACACACATTTCTCACAAACATATATCATTATTCTATTGATATACAATCAATCATAATCATAAATATACTCAAAATAAAATCAAAGGATTATTTTATTAATGTTTCAAACAGTCGGGTCACTAAGCAAGTGCCCTCAATGTCTATAGTAGTCTAGGGGCACTACACTCCAATAATCCAATGGCTGATGAAATACCCTATCTCCCCAATTAATATTAATGACCTCCGGCAAACCGATTGATGAATCCATCTCCACAAGTATCCAAGCAATCCACTTATCTTCATGGAAGAGCGACTTCTTGTCGAAGTAAATAAAACGCCCAATCCGGTTTTCTAGTTCAGTGAAAATATCCCTTGACCAAAGCTCGAGAGGAAAACCCTTCAGGAGTACCCAGAGATGAGTATCTTTAATCACTGCCGTGACAAGCTTAAAATCTGAGTTTTGGCATTCAAGATAGAGAGAGCCCCGTCCAAATACCTAGGTTTTACCAAGTATCAAAGTAACATGTTCATCATCAAGAAAATGGAAAACCACCCATTTGTTCACCAAAATATGAACACGAGGATAGTGGTTAAGCAGAGGTTTCCAGTACTCCATAACCCAGTTCAAGATCTGGTTCCTATTTAGCTCTCAATAACAGACCTTTCCCACCATAGCTCTAGCCGAAAGACTAAGAACACAGCCCAACTGTACATCACGGAAGCCTTCATCTCAGGGACCTCCTGCCGAAGTCTATAACCCTTTTGAGCACAGTGTAAACGAGCCTGAATACCTCTTCTACGAGAGGATCCTCCCCCCTTCCGCTGGAGCTTGTCAGGTTCGAAGAAATCACAATGACCAGAGTCTTCCTCAGATGGTGTAAAAGCATCCCCGTTCGAGGAGAAAAGTGGGTCAGCATCTGAATCAATTAGAGGGTAATGTATACCCACTTCACAACTATGCCCCGTGCATCCCACCCTGGGCTCCACCCATACCATCTGTCATCGAACAGTCCTCAAAACCAAATAGTAATGATAGACTGATGCCCAAAAATCAAGGAAAATGTCCAAGAGTCAGGAACTAAGAAAAACCCCAAGACAAACCAGTGTCAATACCAAGACAGTAAGATAATAAACCTCACAAAACATAGCATCCAGAATGGTAGATGGAGCAAAAGACACTCAAGTATCCCCAGTAAACCTACCGGCCGCCATGAAAAAACCTAGAAGCTCTAAAAACCCATCCCCGCTATCACCTCCTAAACTCAAAATCAACGCATCACCATGCTGGAATTTCAACTTATATGCACTTGAGTATTGGAGATTACATTTATGATGAATATAAATGAGTTTTAAAAGTTTGGAGTTTATATTTATGGGAATGAAGAATTAATAAAACTATGGTCAAAGATTACATAAATCTTAGGGTTGCTTTGAAATTGCAATGCGAATAAATTGTATATATATTAATAAAGGGGGTAAAAAGGTTATAGTAAATGCATTGAATTTCATATACATAATTTATGTAGTTTAAATGTTGATCAAAGCTTGGGCTATGTTTTGGGTATTCTTATGGGTTGATCAAAGTTATGCTTTGTACGTATAGCATGTATTTTTATAAGTTCATCAAGGATTAGGCTTATGCATTTTACATATGACTCACAAGCTTAGGATTTAGATTTATGTAAAACATATTATATGTTGATCAAAGTTCATGCTCATATAGGTGTATAAAACGCACTAGTGTGTTGATAAAAGAGAAGTGAAGATGAATATATTGTGTATATAAATTAAAATTTATGTGTTGAAATCAAGGATTTGAGGGTTATGAAGAATGTGTTATATTTTATGGAGAAAATGAATCTTGTATGATGTTTCAAAAGAATTGGAAGGCGTAGATGAGGTAGTAAGTTGAAGGTGCAAAGCAGCTGGTCTAAAAGCTTATAAAATCTTGAATATAAAATTTGCTAGTCACGACACTAATGATGATTGAAAACTGGTTGTTACTAATATTTATGATAATTTATTTTAAGAGATGATGCATATGAGCTCAATGAGTTGTGCTTATTTGGAATTAACATTTCATGTTGATGACTGTTAGATTCTTTTTAGTTCCTAGATATTCTAGACAGTGAATCTATTAAGTGGGACTTCTTCGCCAACCTTGATGGCACCTTAACCATAGTAAAACATCTAAATTGGGAATGTTTTTCCTGTAATTAGGGAGTAATGCAAATCAAAGGTCTAAATTTTGTTAAGGTTAAATTCAAGGCTCAATCCAAAGATGCTGCAACAAATTATTGGTCGTTACTTGGACAATATATGTTATGAACTTGTTTGCAGTTGGATTACTTCGATATTTTGAAGAGTGTGTAGGGAATCTAACTCATTATGTTGGAAATAATAATTAGTCTTGGAAGCTTCAATGTGTGGCATAGATAATTTTGGAGACGTCATTATGAAAGATAGGTTTATATCAACTTCGAGATAAAGTTATCCAAAAGGGAATTTTTCCACTTTCTGAGCTTAGTCATAGTGAGAACATTCTCAATTAAATGCATTTGGTGAATTTGCTAAATTATAGGAAATGGATAAATTTTAATTGGCAAGTCACTAAAAGGATCTTTTGTCGAGATTTCAACAAACTGTCGAGAGGGTGAAATCAAATTGAAATTTAGAAAACGAGATGTCGATTTGACCAATGTGAAGAGCTAAAAAAAAGGACACTGATTTTACAACATGAGGGCGCAGTAAAAACCAACTTTACTTGACCCAACCCGTTGAAAGGATCAAATAAAGATAATTTTTGAAAAACAAAGTATGGAGACAATCAACATGACGATTTGAATGCAATGATGCTAACCATATCGAGACGATCAACATGACTATTTGAACGCAATGATGCTAACCACCTAACATGGTGAATCCTAAATGAAAGGATGACTATTCCTCACAACACGACTTTATGAGACTATAACAACACACATGATGTGACTTGGAAAGTCTGTCAAAGGGGTAATATGATAACAAGAATGATGAAATGATGTAAGGACATGATGATCTCGTCAAACTGGACATAATGGTGCTGATGAAATGACTGGGTGGTTAAATTTAATATGTTCATCTAAGTCACTAACAATGAATACTTAAGGATCATATCGATGATGAGAATAAACATGATTATATTTAATAACATGGGCATGGATCATAAATGAGTTTGATGATATTGTATTAGTATGTAGGGGTGATTAGTGTTTTACATCAAATTCAAGTTAAATTTAACCGCCCAGTCATTCAAAACATATTAAAGGATTGGATTACTATAAAAGAAAGGAGGAAGGAGCTTGATATATCTCTTCCTTGCAAAAAACATTTCAAGGCATCTTGGGCCGTGGCTCTTGTTTAGGTGACTATTGGAGGGTGTGGTAGTGGTTCACTATGATATAAGTGGGGTTGTGGTTGTGCCTCAACAGAGAGTCTGGTATCGTAGTTCATTGGCTAGCAGAGTATCGTCAGCCCCGTCGCAGCTCGGGGGTCCCAGGGGAAGAAGAGTACCCTTTGGGTATGGTATGGTGGAAATCGATGGAGAATTTTTGATTGGAAATCTTGAATACTAATCTTGTGGTGGATTCAGTGGAAGCACCAACCTTTGTCTTCATCCTCAAACTTTAGCAACTAGAGATTTTTCGGGTATTATATCGTTATTGTTTTCCATTATTAATTATGATATTGGATAAATTTTAATGTTGAAATTTTAGACATGTTTGTAATATAGAAATATTCTATAGATCTATTATATGTTGTAGGTGATAAAATAAAATAAAAATAAATTTAGTTAGATTCAATTTCAGATCTGTTTTGTGAATCTGCATCTTAGAATTAGCTATCCCCGGGGCAGGAAATCACATTGGAGAAATGTGTATTGCTAGGTCTCCTAGTATGCACTACCTCATTGATAATGCTAAATATCCAAGTGATATATGGGCCCAACTGGATAAAGCATTTGGAAAGCAGAATGAAGAGATTGGTGCAAATTATTTGGAGAACAAGCCCAGTGATACCTCCTTAAGTGTTCTCTCTAATTATGTCTCGGCCTCAATCATCTCACATGATGAAATTGTTCAAGATGAAGAAGAAGCTGCATATTCAACACAAAAAGTTCATGTTGAAGACATTCCTTCCTCTGTTGCTCTAGAAGTTGAAGACAGTTTTGAATTGTCCCCTTCCCATGTAGCTGATGCAGATGAAAGGGATACAACTAATGAAGATGATCCTTTTGTAGAGATTATCCATTCCTCACTCATGTTGTCAATGTCTTCTATTTCGAATTCTGAGCAATATATGTCAGTTACTACTCTAGAAGTTGAAGAGAGTTTTGAATTCTCTACTTCCCATGAGTCTACTGGTGTGCAGAATGATGATCTATTGAATGTTTTGAAGGTGAAATCAGAGTTTGGAGGTGATGCATTCACCCTTCTTGATCACATGCTTCCTATGTACTTCTATTCAATCATTGGTATATGTTCTCAAAGTTTCATTGAAGATGGATGACACTACCATTCACTTGGGTTCTAGTATCAGGAACATTTTGTGATTTTTGTTTTGATCTCACCATTGTTGGTTCAAAGGAGATGACAAGAAACCATATGTCAATCCTTGGAGGTGATTTAAGTTCCACTGATAATAAGTTAAAGTCTCAAGATCAATTAGATTTGATTGGAGCCGATCCTACCTCAGTTGGTTTGAATTACAGGTTCCAGGATGATATTCATATTTTTGGATTTGTTCTCACCATGTTTGGTCTAAAGAGAAAGTTAAGGAAGCCTCTTTATTCGCTTGTATCCACTGAAGGAGAATTCAAGCACATTTTTTTGGAGCATGATCCACTTATTCCCAAGAGGAAGATACCTCAAGACATTGAATCAAGCATAACACCTACTTGAGTCTTGAGCAACAATTTTTGGTGTGTTTCAGTTTATCTTGAGGGGGGGGGGTGGTTTCCCACTGGGTTTTCCTTCTTTCCTCACTTTTTTAGATTGTTGTACAGGGTGACCTTTGGTATCAGTAACCAGGGCCCTAATTTACTTATATTTCCTCATAGTCTTGCTTAAGGGAGGGTGTTGGAATATTCTCACCATCTCATTTTGGTCTTGCATGCATCCATGCATTCCATGCATTAGCAGTTGAGTCTCATAGCACCTAGTTCTTACTTTGGTCCCCCCGAAGATTGTTTTTTCCCATAATTATCTCTCCTATACACTCAGAGCACTTTGGTTACATCACTGAAGTCCAAGTTTGCCCTCATGCATGATTTTAGGAGTTAGAACAGTCAATTCCATGATTTAGGGCACCTTGTCCCCTTAATTTCCTAGTCAATTGACTGTTACACCTAGTTTCAATGTTATTGAGTGTAGGAACACCTATTTTGACCACTACAAGTCAGTAGTTCACCCCCTTGGAGTATCCTCCCCTATTTTGGTGCCCATATGATTAAGTCATGCTCAATTCTACCTCAGTTAAATGATTATTCATCATCGGTGACCATTGAACCTTATCGAGAGATGGTTCCAATGCAAACTAAGCCTATGCTTTAGGTGAATTTGAATCCTCCTAGAGTATCAAATTAATTCTATTGTAACATTCTTTGATCGCCATCTTATAGCTGATTAATGTATCAACAACATTTTTTCATTTGTGTTTTAGTTTTATGACTGAATTGATCATTATTTTCTGCTAATTCTTCTTAGTAATAATAGTGTGAAATTGTGAGTTTTTTTCAATCTCAATGATCTATCCTTGTGTAATTTTACACTTCTTGCATTAGAACAATGCCATTTCCATTTCATGAAGCATCACATTCCACAACAAAGTTTTTTTGTGAAGTCTGGTGTGGCCAATACAGGAGCTGTGCACATTCCTTGTTTAAGTTGTTCAAAAGCTTGAGTTTCCTATGGAGTCTAAGAAAATGCATATTTCTTCAATAATGTTGTTAGAGGCATCGCTATTCTTCCGTAATTTCGAACAAACTTATAGTAGTACCCTGTTAGACCTAAGAATCCTCGAATATTCTTCAGGATTTTGGGAATCGACCAATCTATCATGGCTTTAATTTTTTTAAGGTCTACCTTGACACCTTCATGAGATACAATATGACCCAAATACTCTACCTCCTTCACCCTAAAGAAACATTTCAAATGTGTTTTATACAGTTGTTTCTCTTGTAGTAGTTGTAGTACCCTGTCAACATGTTGAACATGTTCTTCCCAAGAGTTGCTATAGATTAGTATATCATCAAAGAATACTAGAAATGTTTTCTAAGAAAAGGATTGAAAATGGAATTCATCAAATCTTGAAATGTGGAAGGCACATTCGTGAGACCAAATGGCATGACTCAAAATTCATAATGACCTTCGTGAGTTTTGAATGTTGTTTTTGGGATGTATTCATCCTTTATTTTAATTTGATGATACTCAGCATGAAGATCCAACTCTGTGAATACAATAGCTCCATGTAATTAATCTAACAATTCATCAATGACAGGAATGGGAAACTTATCTTTAATGGTGATCTTGTTGATATCTCTATAATCTGGACACTTACGCCATGATCCATCCAACTTGTGTACCATTACCACTGGTGTAGAGTAAGAAATTCGGCTAGGCCTAGTTATGCCAGCCTCTAACATTTCTTCAACCATATGCTCAATTTCACTCTTTTGTCCATAGGGGTATTTGTAAGGTTTGATGTTAGGAGGAACACTCACTACAACAAAACTCTGTGATTAGCATCTCTTTTAGCTCCATTTTTGGCATCCTCTAACACTTTTAGTGTATTTTTCTTCATTTTCTAGGAAAAAGTGGCACTATTTCATGAGATGGCACTTTTCTTGGAGTTTTTTGCCTCTTTTGAAATTAGGCGCTAAACTAGATGCTAATTACATCCACTTTAAAGTCCAATTTAGCACAAGGAATAACATTGGATAGAATGCCCTCAATAACACGTAGTTTTGTTTCCTTTAGTGCCAAAAATAACGTCCTTTGTAGTGCCAAGCTTAACGCCAAGTTTAGCTTCCTCTTTTGCGCCAGTGTTTAAGCCAAGAATTGAGCCTAGTTTGGCTCCCTAAGTTGCACCAATATTTAAGCTAGGATTAGCACCACGTTTAGTGCCCAATTTAGTTTCCTAATTGTCAATAGGTTTAGCACCAAGTTTTGCGTCTACAATAACGTCTAGTGTAGAATCTATTTTTTCTCCCAAAGTACCACCATGTTTTTGCTAATAGTATTGCGCCTAAATTTACTCCCAAAATAGCACCGAGTTTTCCTTCTAGAATTGAGCCTAGTTCAACATATGAGTTACTTAATTCATGGGATAGAGGCTATTGGTTATTGGAGTTGAGGGTTAGATTTGGGAGGGTTGTGTCAGACATTGATGTTGATGTCTATGATGATAATGATGATAATAAGGACAACAATGATGATGATGACGATGACGATGATAATGATTATGATGAGGATGATGCATGTTATTGTAGTATTTGATCCTGAGTGACCCTAATTGAACCTAAGTGACCCTTTTGGAAAATAAGAGACCATAATTAATCCTAAATGACCCTAATGTCATCTGAGTGTCCCTATGACATTTGAGCGACTCTAACAACATGATGATGATGATGTTATTGCATCCTGAAAATGATAAATATAGCAATGATGATCTGTATGATGTTGACTAGGATGTTGATGATGACGATGATGTAGGAAATCATAGCACTATTTGAACTTGACTAATCCTAATGGAACCCAAATTACCCTAATGGAATTTGAGTGACCCTAATAGCACCTAAATGACCCTAATGGCATTTGATTGTCCCTAACAACATTTGAGTGGCCCTAATGGAACTTGAGTCACCCTAACAACATGAGGATGATGTTGATGATGCATGATGACAATGATGATGGCATTGATGATGATTTGATTACAAGATGATAACAATGACAATTATGACCACTACATTGATAATGACAATGATGATGACTATGGTGATAATATCGATCTATATGATGATGGAAATTATGATAACAATAGACGATGACAATGAGGATCATGACGATGTCGATGTCAATGATGATGATGCATGTGATAGCACTATCGGATCCTGATTGATCCTAATGTAACCTAAATGTCTCTAATGGATTTTGAGTGACCCTGATGTCACTTAACTGACCTTGAAGGAATCTAAGTGTCCTTAAAAAAAATTGAGTGATCCTAATGGTATTTGAGTGACCCTAACATCATGATGACGACAACGATGATGATGCATGATGACAAAGATGATGGTGTTTATGATGATTTGATTATAAGATGATAATGGTGACAATTGATGCCTGCATTCCCAATCAGAGGCAAAATATCTTCTATGAAACTCAATTGATTAATAAGTGGTTGGATTCCTTTCTCATCATCACAATGATCATGATGATTATAATCATGACATTTGCTGTGATGATATATGATGATGACATTGGTTATGAATATGGTGATAATTTTGATGTCTAGGAAAATGGAAAGGATGATAACGACTATGATGATCATGATAGTGAGGATCATGACAATTACTAATTATTAAGACCCATTACTAGTTAGGCAAGGGAAAATGTCTTTTACAAAATTATTGAAAGGTAGTAAGATGTCTTGTTCATCATCACAATGTGGTTGACATGAATGACTATGATCACAATGATATATGATGATGAAAGTGATGATGATGATACTGATGTAATGTATGATGTTCACGATGATTATTAGGATGATGATGACATTGATGATGTCGATGCAAATGTTCATGATGCATGTGATAGCACTTATGGATCTTGATTGATCCTAATGGAACCTAAATGACCCTAATGTCACCAAAAAGGCTCTAATGACATTCGAGTGTCCCTAACAACATTTGAGACACCCTAATGGCATCTGATTGACCTTAACAACATGGACATGATGCATTATGAATTATGATGGACTTGATGATGATTTGATAATTATAAGATGATATTTATCAAAATTGATGCCTACATTTCCAGTTAGAGCCCAAATCTCTTTTATGAAACTCATGTGATTAGGTAGTTTGATGTCATTATCATTATCACAATGATGATCATGATATTGACTATGATGATCATATATGATGGTGACAATGATGATGATTATGGTGTTAATGTTGATGTCTATGACGATGATGATGATGATGATGATATCGATGATGATGGCATTGAAGACAAGGATAATGACAATTAATAATTATTAATACCTATCAAACTAGTTAGGAGAGGGAAAAAAATCCTTTAGGGAATTATTGTAAGGTATTTGTTATAGCATGATTTGTCATATCTTTGCAATAAGCATTTTTGTTAACATAGTTTACATCATTGTGGACTCCCTTATCCTGTTATGGTTCAATTCCCATATCCCTTCTTAGTTAAACCTTCAAAAAATCCCAATTTTATACACAGAAATGACATATACATGGCTAGCTCGCATCCATGTGACCCTGTAGTGTCCAGCTCACATCCCTACTGTTTTGAAGGTAAAAAATAAAATAAATTTCAGGAAATGTGAAAATAGTTTCATAGTTATTCAACAGTCCTTTTCTTGTAGAAAAATAATGGAACTTCCCTAACTTCCTCCCCAAAAGTTTAAAAGAGGCAAGAGGAAGAATGAGAGGGGAGAGAAGAATGAAAATAACCCTTATGCTGCTCTTTTGCATAATGAGTCCATAAACCCTTATGTTGTTAACGATGTACTTGATGATGATGATGGTGACGATGGCGATGATGATGATGATGATGTTGATGTTGATGTACCATATGTTGTTTACAATGACGATGATGTCGATATCCACGATGATGATGCATGTAATAACACTTATGGATCCTGATTGATCCTGATGGCACCTAAATGACTGTAATGGTGTCTGAGCAACCCTAATGTCACCTAAATGATTCTAATGACATTCAAGTGTCCCCAACAACATTTAGGTGACCCTAATGGAATATGAGTGTCCCTAACATCATGACGATGACAATGATGATGCATGATGACAAAGACGATGGCGTTTGTGATTATTTGATTACAAGATGGTAGGGATGACAATTGATGCCTACATTCCCAGCCATAGGCCAAATATCTTTGAAGAAACCCATTTAATTAATAGACAGTTGGATTCTTTTTCATCATCACAATGATCATGACGATTATAATCACGAGATTGATTGCGATGATAGACTATGATGAAAATGATCATGACTATGGTGGTAATGTCGATGTCTAGGATGATGTCGATAATGATAACAACACTAATGATGATGATAATGAGGATCATGGTAAATACTAATTATTAAGACCCATTGACCCAATTAGTAGAGGGAAAATTTCCTTTTTGAAATTCTTGTAAGGTAGTAGGATGCCTTGTTCATCATCAAAATGTTGATGACATGAATGACTATGATGATGATGATATATGGCGATGATGGTGATGATGATGATGATGGTGATGGTGGTGTATTGTATGATATTGACGATGATGATGATGATGTCAATGTTGATGATACATGTGATAGAAATTTTGGATTTTGATTGATCCTAATGGAACCTGTTGGTTGTGGAGCCTAATCTCCAGATTCAGAGACATTATTATTCAGCTGTGTTTGTACCCCAGCTTTATATGATATGTAAAAGGATTGTACACTCACCCTAGTGGGGGGGGTGTGGTGGGGGGGAAGCCTCCCCCCACTGGGTTCTGGGGGTAATTACCCCCAGCTGGGGGATCCGAGGGTGAAGCCCCTGAAGGAAATGTTTGGGGTTGTTTTACAGGCCCATGGTTTTGGGTAACCCGTGGTATTTTTCCATTATATCTCCCTTATAAAAGAAACACATTGTAACATGGCTAGGGTTGATGTATTAGGTTTTATGCATTGCAAAGATATATGAGATCAAGAAGAGAGACTGTGAGACAGTGAAGAGGAAGTGCAGTGGCTATGCTATAGGTTGTATCCCTTCACTTTGCTAGACGGTATAGTAAGAAGGACTGGCAACTTTAGTGTGGACGTAGCCCATCTTGGGTGAACCACGATATATCTGTGGCTTTCTTGTAATGTGTATGTGTGATTATATTTTCATTTTTGTTTATTGTTATTGCTTTGCGATCCTGTTTTTCTAACAATTGGTATCAGATCCAAAGGTCTATTTGGCAGATAAGCCCGCATGAAGTTAGGGTTTCTGGTTCGAGTGGGAGCAATGGCGGAAGAAGGAAAGTTTAAGGTCGATAATTTTAATGGCCAAAACTTCCAGTTATGGAAAATGCAAATGGAGGACTATCTGTACCAGAAGGATCTATTCCTACCATTGGGAGGAAGAGCAAAGCAGCTAGCGGCTATGAAGGACGAAGAATGGGAGGTTCTTGACAGAAAGGCAGTGGGAACAATACGGTTGTCCCTAGCTTCGTCTGTGGCTTTCAATATCTCAAAAGAAACGACAATGGAGGGTTTGATGAGCGCATTGGGTAGGCTGTATGAAAAAACCTCGGCCTCCAACAAGGTATTTCTAATGAAGCGTTTATTTAATATGAAGATGTTTGAAGGTGGATTTGTTACTGATCATTTAAATGAATTTAATATGGTTACAAATCAACTAAGTTATGTAAGTGTGAACTTCGATGATGAGGTTAGGGATCTTCTAATCTTGTGTTCATTGCCAAAAAGCTGGAATAGCTTGGTCATGGTTGTAAGTAACTCTGTCTCTGGTTCAAACACCTTGAAATTTGATGATGTTATTGGTGTTATTCTTAGCAAGGAAATGCGAAGAAAAAGAATAAGTGAGACATCAGGTAGTGCGTTGACCATGGAGAGCAGGGGAAGACAAAAGGAGAGAGGAAAGAGCCAAGGTAATCATGGCAAGTCTAAAATGGAAAGATCCAAGTCTAGATTGGGAAAGATAGAGTGCTGGAACTGTGGAAAGAAAGGACATTTGAAGAAAGACTGCAAATCTCTAAAGAAGAAAGGATATGCACAACAGGAAACTACCCAGGAAGCAAATGCAGCAAGTGATGTGTTATATGATGCTTTGATTCTTGCATTAGATAATACTAGTGATTATTGGGTAGTAGATTCAAGGGCTTCATGTCATGCTACACCCCATAGGAAATACTTTCATGATTATGTTCCAGGCGATTTTGGACATGTTTTATTGGGTAATGATGAGCCATTTAAAATTGTTAAAATGGGTAAGGTATGGATAAAAGTTAAGGATGGAACTGATTGGCTATTGAAAGATGTAAGGCATATTCCTGCTATGAAAAGAAATCTAATCTCAATAGGGCAGTTGGGAGATGGTGGCTGTCTATCTACATTTGGAGAAAAGTGGTGGAAGATCACTAAAGGATCAATGGTGATAGCAAAAGGAGACAGGGTAGGTACATTGTATTTATGTCCTCATAATACTGACCATTCTATCTCTTTAGCTTCACAGGAACATATACAACATTGTGGCACCATAGGCTTGGCCACATGAGTGAGAAGGGGATGCAGATTCTCCACTCAAGGAAGTTGCTGCCAGATTTGAAGCAGGTAAGTTTGGAATTCTGTGAAAACTGTGTTTATGGAAAACAAAAGAGAGTCAGATTTCTCAGGGTTAGGAAATAAAATAAGAATGAAAAGTTAGAGCTTGTGTGTACATATGTAAGGGGACCAGCTCAGGTACAATCTACTGGTGTCTCTCATTATTATGTTACATTTATTGATGATGCAACTAGGAAAACTTGGGTTTATTGCATTAGACAGAAATATGATGTGTTTGCTACTTTTAAGAAGTGGAAAGCTTTTGTTGAGAATGAGATGGGAAAAAGTTTGAAGTGTCTCAGATCTGATAATGGAGGTGAGTACTGCGGCAAGGAGTTTGATAGTTACTATTCATACGATGGGATTCGTAGAGAGAAGGAAGTCCCAGGAACACCACAAGAAAATGGTGTGTCTAAAAGGATGAATAGAACGATCATGGAGCGTGCAAGGTGTATGAGATTGCATGCAGGGTTTTCCTTACAGTTTTGGGCAGATTCTATAAATACTGTTGTTTATTTAATAAACAGAGGGCCTTTAAGTGCTTTGGATGGTGGTATTCCAGAGGAGGCATGGACAAATAAAAAGGTAAACTACTCATTTCTGAGAACGTTTGGTTGTGAAGCATTTGTTCATATTGATAAAGAAAATAGAACAAAGCTTGAAGCTAAATCCAAGAAATGTGCCTTTAGTGGATATGGGGTTGATGATTTTGGTTATCGCTTATGGGATTATGAAAATCACAAAATCATTAGAATTAGAGATGTCATATTCAATGAAAAGGTCATGTATAAAGATCAGTTGCAGGGAAAGAAACAGGAAAAGGAAAACACATAGTACATAGTGCTTGATGAAATTCAAGAAAATTAAGTTCCAAAGGTGCCAAAAAATCAAGAATGACAGCAAGTACCTGAAACTCCTACAACTACAAGAAGATCTACCAGGTTAAGTAGACTCCCTGGGTGATACTCTCCTTTAATGTATTATTTGTTGATGACTGATGCCGGTGACCCAGAATGTTATGAAGAAGCAATGTAGGTGGAAACTAGAAAGAAGTGGGAGCAAGGCATGGATGAGGAGATGGACTCATTGGTAGCAAACCAGACTTGGTATTTGGTTTAGTTTCCTGTAGTTAAAAGAGCATTGCAGAACAAATGGATTTACAGGTTGAAGGAAGAAGAAGGAGGCAAGAAGCGGTACAAGGCCAAACTTGTTGTAAAGGGGTTTGCACAAAAGAAAGGTATAGATTTTGATGAAATATTTTCTCTTGTTGTTAAGATGAATTCTTTTAGGACTAATTTATGTCTAGTGGCGGTAGAATATTTGCATCTTGAACAGTTAGATGTAAAAACAACTGCTCTCCATGGGGATTTAGAGGAAGAGATATATATGCAGCAGCCACAAGGGTATGAGGTCAAAGGTAAGGATAATTTGGTGTGCAAGTTGAAAAAGAGCTTGTATGGCTTGAAGCAAGCTCCAAGGTAGTGGTATTTAAAATTTGTTAGGTTTATGACAGAACAAGGTTATAGTAGATGTCATTATGACCACTGTGTTTATTTCAAGAGGCTAGATAATGGAACATATATTATCTTGTTATTGTATGTGGATGACATGCTTGTTGCAGGGTCTAACCTGCAAGAAATAAATGTGCTCAAAAGGAAGTTAGCTAATTCATTTGCAATGAAGGATTTGGGTGCTGCAAAGCAAATCCTTAGAATGAGAATAACACGAGATAGGAAAAATCGCAAATTGACATTGTCTTAGGGTGAGTACATAGAAAAGGTGTTGGAGAGGTTCAGAATGTAGAATGCAAAGCCAGTTTGTACACCTTTGGCCAGCCATTTCAGTCTAAGTAAGGAAATGTGTCCCAAGACATAGGAAGAGACAGATTACATGTCCAAGATTCTCTATCAATAAGCAGTTGGCAGCTTGATGTATGCCATGGTGTGCACAAGACCAGATATTTCACATGCAGTGGGAGTTGTGAGCAGATATATGAACAATCCAGGTGAAGAACATTGGAAGGCAGTACAGTGGATTCTCAAGTATTTGAGAGGTACTACCACTCAGGCATTATGTTTTGGAGGTTCAGACACTGTTCTGCAGGGATATGTTGATGCAGCTATGGCAAGTGATAAGGATAGCAAGAGGAGAACCGCAGGGTATGTGTTTACTGTAGGTGGAACAACATTAAGTTGGATTTCGAGACTGCAGAAGGTTGTTGCACTTTCAACAACGGAAGCAGAGTATGTTGCTGTTATAGAGGCTAGTAAAGAGATGATTTGGTTGCAGAGCTTTATGGAGGAAGTGGGTAAGAAGCAGAAGGATAGCAGGTTGTATAGTGACAGCCAGAGTGCCATTCATCTTGCAAATAACTTACCATTCCATTCCAGGACTAAACATATAAAACTCAAGTACCATTTCTTACGCTCTATTCTAGAAGATGAACTGTTGAAGCTGGAAAAGATACATACTAGCCAGAATCCTGCAGACATGTTCACAAAGGTAGTGACCATAGATAAACTGAGTTCCTGCTCGGTTTCAGTTAGCCTTCTAGCGTGAAGATGAAGATGAGAAATTTTCCAAGTTCAAGGTCCATGTCGAGCACCCAATATGCAGATAGATTATTCCAACATACAGAGCATACGAGATTTATTGTCAACCCGAGAAAGTATTTTATTTCAAAGGATAAATGCACAGTCTATGCTTAAGAACCAAATCATTATAATTGAATACTTTTATCCTCTAACAACTATGTTCATCCCAAGAATCTGTGTAATCCCAATTGCCTTCTAAATGCTACAATTTCAATTCCTTTCTACCATGCATCAACAAGAAATGATGTAAGATTCAACAACAATTGCAGATAAAAAGAAATCATATTCACATCCTAGAACAATCACCTCTTCAATATGATCACTCTTGAAAACCATAAGAATAAACTGAATATTAATCTAGAAATTCAATTGGAAAGGATTGAGTTCAACTTCTCTAAGAGTTTGAATTACAGGAATGAAAATCAACAATCATAACAGGAAAGATAACTTGCAAAGGTTCATGGGATAACAACTTAAACTGCAAGATGAACAAGGCTGTGTACAACTATCACACGAATTGCATAAAGAAATTTTCCTACTCAGTCGACTGTCACTTTGTACCACTTACCAATCTTAAGAAAATGTAATTCTAATTATACTGCAAATCCACACTTACTACTGCTGCATACAAAGGAAATATCATTAACAAAACATCACACAACAATAAATTCGAGAAGTCCTACTTTAACTCAGCAATCTCTATGGAAGACGGGCCCATCCTTCACACATAGATGCTGGATGAACAACGTAAAGTTCCTTTAACTCAGAGGTAACTCTTTATATTAACAGAAGGATGATTACACAATTTGCTTCCACTGCAAATACAATGAATGAATTCTTCGTTGTTCCACACCCTGGGTCGAGGCAGCTCCCCATATTTATACATGCAGATCATAACATCCAATCCTAATAACGGGCAGCCATGAAGATCTCTGATCTTCAGGCGCCCTAAATAATACAAGTTGTTACAAACGTGGCATAGTAAAGACATAAAAAAACATGAGAAAGTTGTTGATTGGCCCAGGAGTGGCGATCTTTCCAGATCACCCTTATATCCGAGTAGCAATAACTAAAGATCTCCAATTATAGCGCATTCTATTACAGCTTCCCTGTCACAGCTCTGTCTAGAATGTTGCATTAGAACCATGTGCATTAATTGATGACTGGAACCCTGAGGATCCTTTTAAGCAGTGAACATCCCTCCTTTCAAGACTTGTTCAGCCCCACCTTCCTGCAGTCCACTTATCTCAAACTACCTTCATAAATCATAACATGTTAGCACAATTGAGAGATACACTGCCTTAATTATCACAATCATAAGCATTAATAAGATAAAGCAATCATCAGTGATACCTTGGCAGCTTGGGAGAATAAAGTGAGGACAACAGGTCTGATTAGCATGCTAAATGGTGCAGAACAGGGGAAAAAAAGGTGATCGAGGATGATTAAAAGGGGCAAATTATGGGCTCAACATGTCCCCCCAACTATCCTGTTGCATGTCCTCATGCAACAACCTGCATCATTCGGAATCTGAGTCCTGTACTGAGCTCTATTCATGGAGAGAGGAAAAGTTGTAGGGAAACTCAGGCACCTCATCTGTCTTTAAAAAGCCTCTGTGAGTAACCCAATACTTTCCAGCATCATTGCTCCCCTGCCCTAGTCAAGGAAAAATTCATATTATATGGTTTTGCTGGCCACCAAATGAGGGGGAAATTGAATTTCAAACCCAACCAATTAACTTCATTCTCCCTCATACTTCCCACATAGCCTTTGACTCTGGAAAGTGCCTGCTTGAAATTCTTGAAATAGTAAGGATCTCGGCTTCTAAGTGCAGAGGAGGCAGCCTGCCATATGTGCTTACTCCCTTCCAATGCTACTTGCTGGTGTCTGGAAATGTAGTTGGTGCAAGTGGAAATCACTTCTTCCTACAGTCTCATTATATGCTGTGTCTGGGGAGGACTTGAAAGGAAATCTTAATCTGAGTCCAAATCAATGATATTCCTAGGAGGTAGAAGCACTGGTTCTCGTGGGACATTGTCTTCCAGCACATCTAAGTCTAATATGAGAGTTGTTGGTTCTTGTGTAATAGAAACATCCTTTAGACTCTCTTCAGCAGCTACCTTCATTGCTTTTAGAGACACTGGTTCTTGTGTAACAGTGTCTTCTTTGTCCTTCTACTGCTGAGATTGGATATCTTTCTCATTGTGCAGCTCCTCCTCCAAGATTTCGGTGTCACCTGAGGATTGTGTCTGTACCTGTTCATCCTCACTCCACTGCGTATCGGGAATGATATCCATTCCAAGGTTATCTTCTAATTGAAATTCAGGAGTTCCTGCTGCAGCCTCCAAGGATGTTGGTTCTTGTGTAGCAACATCCTGGCTTGCCTCTTCATCCTCCTATTGTTGCAATTCTTCTCCTATGAGCTCTGTGTCATGGGAACCATCTGGGGTTACAACCCAGAGTTCTTCATTAAATTCCAAAGTGTCCTCTATCCCATGTTCTTCTCCCATCTATTCGGACGATTGGACAAGTATGCTCAGGTTTGCTGGTTCTTGTGTTACAGCACCCTGTTCAAGTTTATCAATGTCTTGCCTTTGTGGCTCAGCTTCTAAAATTTCTGTGTCATGGGAGCATTCTGGGGTTACAGTATAGAATTCTTCATTAAGCTCCAGAGTTTCCTCCCTTCCAGGTTCTTCTCCCATCTGCTCTATAATCTCTGTGTCGTGGGAGCATTCTGGGGTTACAGTATATTCTTTATTAAGCTTCAGAGTGTCCTCCGTTCCAAGTTCTTCTCCCATCTGCTCTATAATCTCTGTGTCATGGGAGCATTCTGGGGTTACAGTATATTCTTTATCCCCATCATCATACATGATTTCATCCCTTAGCTCCTTTGTCACAGGATTGGTGGCAGCTTCAGCAAGGATGGTTAAAGATGCTGGTTCTTGTGTGGCAGCATCTTCTTTTTCTGCAGCTTCCTCTATTGTGGCCGCAGGCTGTTGTGCTCAGCAGGTACGAAGTATAATCTTGTGGCCTGCCTCCTTAAAGATTTCTCCACAGGTGGGACAGATTACTCGTTCATCTTCCTTGCCAGGCTCGGTAGAGTTTGATTCCTCCAGTTGGTTTGCAGCCTCTACCAATGTATACAATTTCCTTTCACCTAGTTTTCTTCAGGTTTCCTTCCAGGTTTCCAATTCCCTTCGAAGTACTTGGAGGTCCTCTTTTAACAGTGTGTTCTCAGCCAGAAGTCCTTCAATTCCGGGTTCTTCCTCAACTGGCCTTTGTGGAGAATCCATTGGTCTCGGTACAAGGATTGGGAGCTCAACCTGTGCCTCTAAGGTTGCCCATCTTTTTCTGGCTGCCTCTGCTACTGTAGCTGATCTAGTTCTTTTTCTTCTGATTGGTGAGGTTATGTTAAATTCATTGATTGGTCTCTTTCTTTTCCTTTGTGGTGTTTTCTTTTGTGGAGCTGGTATATCGAGATTCATAGCTGAGGTCGAAGGAATGTTTTCTTGCTCCTCATGCTGTTCTTCTTTAATTAAAGTTCCTCCTCCCCACTCAGGTGAGGATTCAATAGTTACCAGCTCAATGTTTTCTTCTATTGCCCAAGCTCTGTCACCTTCAGGTTCACTTGTCACAACATTTAGTGCTGCTCCAATTTCACCTTCTGCTGTCAGAGCTGCCCTGTTGTCTAGGTTTTCCACAAGGTTTTTATCTACACCCTCCCCCAACGACTCTGCTTGTGCCCCCGGTTGCTCTTCTTCTAATACAGTTTCATCCCCCCCAAATGGCTCTACTTGTTCCCCCAGTTTCTCTTCTTCTAATACAGTTTCATCCCCCCCCCAATGGCTCTGCTTCTGCCCCCGGTTGCTCTTCTTCTAATACAGTTTCATCCCCCCCCCCAACTTCAGTGGAGGGACTCCGGCCCTCCTGCTGTGGTGGAACTCGTACCTGCTGTATTGGGACAATCTGCAAGGGAGCAAGTTCCTGAGCTCGAGCTGTGAATTGCTCCCAGGTTATATGATGCTGGGCAAGGGTTCTTACAATTATTAATTTGATAAGGCCATGGTGCGTGAGGGAGGAAAGTGGGTGCTTAGCAGACTGGACAAATGCTGCCATATGACGCAAGTCATGCAGTAGATAATATGGAATGTTCAATAAAATTCCATGGCGGAGAAGAGAAAGTAAAGGGAGTTCAGAGTTACAAACAATTTGATATCTACCTTCACAAGTGATGTACTTCTTGAGAAAGACAACAACCTGGTCCCATGGCCGCAGCAATGAGTGCAGTGCGATCCCTCTTCTGGATGATTGAACTTGCTCCCCCTCCAGTAAAAATGCTTCTCGTGCAGTCGTCGTGGGGACTCGTCAGTTAAACCATGCCCTTCCCACCCGCGGGATGGCAGTAAACTCAGATATAATGGCCTCAGAGAATTCTATGTGCAGCCCCCACACCTTGGAGTGAGTTTTGGTGAGGTTTAAAGCAAATTGCAAGGCTGCTTCCCAATTGAATCCATCTAGTCGCTCAAAAAATTCGATCCAGCCGGCGGCTTGAAAGATGGAAAAAACTTGAAGATTTTTCCTGAGTTCCCGTGTATTCAAAGGTTCATGACGAACTGGAATCCCCATGGTCCTAGCTGTAGAATGAGATTGCTATCCCACAGATTACAGAATCCGAGAATAGAAGTTGCAGCACAGAGGATGCACAAATCGCTGAGCGGAGATGTTGAGGAAATGGGCAAATTTGGAAAGTTGAGCACAGAAAAACGTTCGAAATTTCCATTCCGAATTGGGGAAGGTGGCAGTTATTAGTGTTTATGTCGTATGAGGGAAAGGTTTTAATTAGGCATAATGGTGATATGTATAAAGGTACGACTGATATTGTTCAATTATATCAACACTTAATCACATGATAAATCAAAGCCATACCTCATGAGAATGTGCGTCAGATATCCTGCGGAGAATGGTGGAGCGTGCGATTGGTGACGTTGCAGAACCAAACTCATGCAAAATGATAAATCTGATCATGATGACCAGGATAATGCAATAATTCCTCCCGCTAGTGAAACACAAACCATCGCGTCCTCAGGGTCGGAATGATGAGTTCGCCGGCACGACTAGGATGAATCAGAGCCATAGTTTAGCAGGTTTGGAGCAATTATTCCGTTAACACAGGAGTTACCAATGCAAGTTGCCAGAAATGATATCACGGTCGACAAAAAAAAAAATGTTGCAGCCGCCAGGAAAGATTCACGGCCACCGGGAAAAGGATTTACGGGATCGGGAAAAATTACGGCTGTTAGGGAAAAGTTTTACGGCGCCGAGAGATATGTCGCAGTCGCCGGGAAATATGTTGCAGCCGCTGGGAAATATGTTGCAGCCACCGAAAAATGGTTCACGGCAGCCGGGAAAAAGGTTTTACGGCAATCATAATAAAAAGTCACGGCTGCCAAGGAAAAGTTTTATGGCGCCTGGAGGAATGTCGCAGTCGCCGGGAAATAAGTTGCAACCGCCGGAAAATATGTTGCAGCCACCGGAAAATGGTTCACGGCAGCCGGGAAAGAGGTTTTACGACAATCGAAATAAAAAGTCACGGCTGCCAGGGAAAAGTTTTACGGCGTCAGGAGATATGTCGTAGTCGCCGGGAAATAAGTTGCAGCCGTCGGGAAATGGTTCACGACTGCCGAAAAAAAAAGGGTTTACGGCAGCCGGGAAAACGATATTGCAATCGCTAGGAAATGGTTCACGGCTGCCGGGAAAAGATGTTGCAGCCGCTAGAAAATATGTTGCAGCCGTCGGGAAATGATTCACATCTACTGGGAAAAAGGGTTTACGGCCGCCAGGAAAATGATATTGCAGCCGTTGAGAAATGATGTTGCAGCCGCTGGGACATGGTTCACGGCTGCCAGAAAAAGATGTTGCAGCTGCTAGGAAATATGTTGCAGCCATCGGGAAATGGTTCACGGCTGCCGGGAAAAAGGGTTTACGGCCGCCGGGAAAACTATATTGTAGCCGCTGAGAAATGATGTTGCAGCCACTAGGACATGGTTCACGGCTGCCGGAAAAAGATGTTGCAGCTGCTGGAAAATGATGTTGCAGCCGCTGGGAAAGTTGTTCACGGCTGCTGGGAAAAAGGATTTTACGTCTGTCGGGATATATGTTGCAGCTGCCGGAGAATATGTTGCAGTTGCCGGAAAAGATGTTGCAGCTGCCAGGAAATTTATTTTAAGGAAAAGGAAAATTCTACACAGGAAGGCATGGGAAGATGACTCTCGTTTGGCAGGCCCAATCTGGTCATTCTCCTGGTGCTTCCCTGAAAGTTTTTGAAAAACAACAACAAACGAAAGATCAAATGCAAAGAGAAAAAAACAATTATACGCTACAGCAAAAAAGAAAGAAAATTATTTATGTCCAATAATTTAAAATGCGATTTGCAGTTTAAGGATTGGCAAAGGCAGAGAGAAATTCATGCTCTGGTGCCAGCTGATAATCTGGATCGGCGGCAATTTGCGAAATGAATGCATCTTTCGAAATAGGCTTACGATACAGTCGTAGTTTGTGGCCATTAGCAAGTAATGGTATATGATTTTCATCGATGGTCACCAGACGGACAGTGCCGTTGTCAAATACCCTATCGACCAAATATGGACCCCGCCACCTTGTACGTAATTTACCTTTAAAATCCCTTTTGAACCTGGATTCATATAGTAACGCCCAGTCTCCTTCACGGAAGATTTTATTTTTAATAAATCGGTCATGCCAATTGGATCTCTATTGCTGAAGCAACACATTCTGATCCACTGCAGCTAACCATTTCTCATCCAATTTGTTTAGTTGATTCAATCTTCTCTTCTGGGCTTCTGTTACATCCAGATTCATTTCGGTGGCTGTCTTCATGGTTTTGATCTCAAACTCAATTGGAAAGATGTCACTCTTTCCATACACTAAATCATAGGGAGAGAACCCTGTGGTGTTGCGCCAAGTTGTGCGATATGCCCATAGTGCTTCCAGAAGCCTGTCAGCCCAATCCTTTCGATGGCTCTTAACTGTTTTAGTAAGGATTGCTTCAATAACTTTATTAGTACTTTCCACCTGACCATTGGCCTGGGGGTGGTAAGGTGGAGCCACCCTATGCTGCACATGATACTTCCGGAGCAAGGATTCAAATTGATGTGAGATGAATTGCGGCCCCCCATCAGTAACTACTTCCTTCGATACTCCAAAGAGGGTAAAGATTTCACTGTACAGAAAATCAATCACCGCCTTTTCATTAGCCTTAGCCAAAGCTACAGCCTCTACCCACTTGGTCATATAATCAGTACAAACCAAAATGTAAACTTTCTGTCTGGAAGGAGGGCTGATAGGGCCAACAAAATCCAGTGCCCATCTAACAAATGGTTCAACTACTACTTGAGGTTGTAGAGGCATCTGATCTGTTTTATTAGGCTGGCCCATCCTTTGGCAACTGTCACAGGACTGAACATACCTTTTAGCGTTCCTGAACAGAGTCGGCCAATAATAGCCCATCCGCAGCGCTTTATGCCCTATTCTTTTGTCTGCAAAGTGTCCCCCACAAGGTCCATCATGATAGGACTTCAGTATGTGAAAGATCTCATCTTCCCTTACACATCTCCTAATCTCAAGATCGGGTCCTGTGTAGAAGAGATGACCATTGAGCCAACAATACCTGGCACTTTGCTGGATGATTTCTCTCTTTTCTCGTTTAGACATGTGTGGCGGGAGCTTTCCTGCAACCAAATAATTAGCAATGTCTGCATACCAGGGGGAATGAGCTGAAAGTGCGAATAGATGTTCATCTGGAAAAGAGTCCTCAATAGGCAAACTGTCATCACTGTTAGTAAAACGAGATAAAAAATCAGCAACAACATTTTCTTTTCCAGGTTTGTCTATAATGGTAATATCAAATTCCTGCAATAACAAGAGCCACCTGGTCACTCTGGCATTGGTGACAGGTTTGTTCATTAAATATTTAATGGCAGAGTGGTCAGTGTGCACAAATGTAGGATACCCAGTAATGTAATGCCGAAATTTATTAATAGAGTAAACAATAGCAAGGAATTCTTTTTCGGTAACAGTATAATTAAGTTTAGCAGGGGCTAATTTTTTACTAACGTAATAGATGGCATAAGGTACTTGACCATCCTGCTGTCCTAGTACTACTCCAATGGCGGTATCAGAAGCATCTGAAGAAATGTGGAAGGGTAGGGTCCAATTAGGTCCCCTTAGGATAGGAGCTGTGGACAGCTTCTCCTTAAGCTTATCAAATGTTGTCTGGCATGCTTCACTCCACACAAACTGTGCATCCTTCATTAACAGAGAAAACAAAGGAGAAGCAAGTTTGGAGAAGTTTTCTATAAACCTCCGGTAATATCTAGCATGTCCCAGAAAACTTCGCACCTCTTTCTGAGTTGAAGGAGTCAGTATATTTTTTATCACCTTAATTTTTGAAGGATCCACCTGAATGCCATTAGTAGAGATGAAATGCCCTAAAACCACCCCCTCACTCATCATCATATGGCATTTTTCAGTGCTTAATGAGAGGCGAGTCTGTTCGCAGCGAATTAAAACCTTCTTTAAATTTTCCAGTGCTTCCTCAAAATCCTTGCCATAGGGAGTAAAATCGTCCATAAAGACTTCCATACTATCATTAACTAATTTAGAGAATATGCCAATTACAGCTCTTTGGAACATTGTCGGTGCAATACATAAACCAAAGGGGAGCACTCTGTAGGCAAATGTTCCCCAGGGGCAAGTGAAGGTGGTCTTATCCTGGTCCTCAAGAGAAATCTGAATTTGGTTGTACCCACTGAACCCATCTAGGAAGGAGAAGAACTTCTTCCTTGATAGGGTATCAAGTACTTGGTCAATAAAGGGCAAAGGGAAATGATCCTTTTGCGTAGCTTTGTTCAGTTCCCTATAATCAACACAGACTCTCCATTTACCATTTTTCTTGGGCACAATTACGAGTGGGGAAACCCACTCACTATCTAAAATAGGATATATAAATCCTGCTTCCAAAAGTTTCTGGATTTCCTCCTTCACTATATCCCTCAGATTGGGTTTCATGCGTCGTTGGGGTTGACACACAGGCCGGGAGTCATTTTTAATATAAATATGGTGGGTGCACAGATTAGAGGGAATACCCCTCATGTCTATATACTCCCAGGCGAATGCCCCCTTATGTTCCTTCAAGAGACTGATTAGGCACCTCTGTTCCTCTAAGGAGAGACCAGGGTTGATATTCAAAGTCCTTCCAGGCTCTACCTCAATAGGAATACTTTTTGAACTTTTCAAAACTGGGATTATGTTTGTGTCACCAACTAGTGCTTCTTCCGTAAGATTTTCTTGTTCTTCCTTACCAAGGGTAATTTTTAGGATTTGATAGACCTCTTTATCCACTGAAGCAGGTTCACTAATAAAATTACTAATAGCATCGTCTTCTGTTTCGTTTTTAAAAGTTAAGGCCTTCCCTATAGTTAATAGTGGCTGAACATCCTCCTCCTCCTCCTGCTCTATCCAAAGGGAAGTTTCAGCCTCTAGACTTGGCCGAGCTGGAGGATACAGGGTAAGGTTTTTAGTCTCCATACCATCAGATATAGTCATGGACCCTAATCAACAGCTGATGCAAGCATCAGCTGTGGCCAACCAAGGCCTCCCCAGGATCAATGGGTGTCCCCCCAGCTGTGATTTTGTTTGTAATACCAAAAAGTCAGCAGGGTACTCCCATGAATCTACTGAGATGACAAGGTCATCCAGAATCCCTTCGGGTCTAATGGTGGACCTGTCTGCCAATTCTAAAATGGTAGGGGTCAGTCTAAAATTAGTGAGTCCAAGCTTCTTTACAGTCTCAATTGTTATGACATTGATCGCTGCTCCTAAATCGACTAGCACATTGGGTATCTGCGTTTGTCCTATATGTATAGTGACAGTAGGATTGCCAGGGTCATCATACTTGGTCACAGGGGTTTTTCCTGTTATCAAAGCAGATAAATTTCCTATGAAGTGAACAGTGGGAGGATCTTTGGGTTTCCTTCCTGGTTTCTTAGTGCACAGGTCCCGAACAGTTCTAGCATAAATAGGCATGTCTTGAAGAGCTTGAAGAAGGGGGATTTTGACGTAAAGATTCCTTAACTCTCCTAGGAGGTTAAACTGAGGTTGCCCCCCTACTTTTGGTAGCATTAGTCTCTCGGGGTATGGTGGTTGCCTTATCAGCTGGGTAGGCTGTGTATTGTCTGATTTCTCATTTGATGTTTTAGCCATCCCATCTAAGGGATGCTCAACATCTTCAGTGATAGGAACTGTATCGGATGGATGCTGTGAACTCCCTCCTTCTTTATGCACAGAAGGTGGAGCATCTTCTGTAATTACGGGTTCTACTATTTTCCCAGATCGTAAACGAATATCATTACAAGGTACAAGGGAAAGGGAGTAGGCCGGCATATTGACAGTTTCCAATTGATGGACTGTTTTATTATTCGGGTTAGGATTAGGTTGGGAAGGCAGCTGAGGCCGTATTGGTATATTAGGGATAGAATTATTCTGCAGCTGCAGCTGCAACTGTTGAGGTGGGTATTGAGGATATTGAGGAAATTGGGGGTATGGAGGAGAATATGGTGACTGTTGAGGTGGAGGTGGTTGAGGAAACTAGTTCCCAAGATGGAAGTTCCTCCATCCAGGAGACCACAGCATAGGTTGATGTGGTGGCAGTGTCCAGGGACTCCATGAGTTATAATTTTGCATTGCAGGTTGGGAAGGATTCCACTGAGCATAATTTGAAGGGAATTGTGTATTCACATTTTGCATGTTATTATTCCAATTGCTCATATTATTCAAAAATGGAAACGAGTCCAGAGGCATACCTTGATTTTGAGGCTGCCAAGGTTTCTTCTATGCAAAGAAATAGGCTAATTCCACTTCTGGAGTTGATGCCTGCAGAACAACGTTCACTTGGGGAAGTGAGGGGCATTCTTTCATGTCATGGTTCAGCTCACATAGCTGACATAATTCTACTTTGTCAAGCGGGCATTCTTTTAGCGGATGATTCTTTCTACATCGGGGACAGGACACACCTAGTGTGAGATCCTCCACTGCCTATTTTTGTTTTGCCTTCAGGACATCGATCTCCGAAGAGATGGAGCTCATCATTTCTGTTTTAAAATTTTCAAGGAGATTGCCTATCTGTGCACGGGTAGCTCCTCCGTTGGATGACTTCTGAGTTCTGTCGAAGACATCATGTTCCAGCTTATCCCGTTTGTCCCGCTTATTGTTCCTGGAAGACCCCCTGGAGTATCTCTTACATAATTCCACAATCTTCCCAAAAGGTTCTTTGGAGATATCTCCCTTTCCTAGCAGGTTTAACATGTCTAGACAATAATCCTTGATTCCACGAAGCAAGATTATCTTGAGCACATCCATCCCCATGTTTGTCTACCCGGCTCTTTGCACATTGTACAGCAGCCTTTCTACAAAATCCTCCAGACTTTCGTCCTCCTTCTACACCATTTTGAATAATTCCTCTCTTTTGTCCTTAGTGTTGCAATATTCCTGATATTTCTCCAGGAACACTTGTTTCATCTTATCCCAATTAGCAACGGTTCCTCCCCCAAGGCTCATGAACCAGCATAACGCATTGTCCTTCAGGGTGGCGGAAAAAAGTTTTAGCTTTTGGGCATCGGTGACATAATCATAGCTGTTACAGAGGATATTGAATTCAAAAAGGAATTCGTCTGGATCTTCTGTCGCCCTTCCATGGAAACGAGGAAACACTGATGGTGAGATATTTTTCATAGGGGCTGTCCCTTCTGGCTGCTGAATCAAAAATTGCAGTGTAGCCGTCATTCCCTTAGGCAGGAAATGATTTTCATGATGATAGTTTTCCACCATCGCCTCTTCCTCGTCAGACTCGTGTTTGTTACTCATCTCCTCTTCTGTTTTCTCCTCTTCGTTCGTTCCTGCGTTCTTTTCCTCATTTTTTCCTTCGTCCTTGTGTTGTTCTTGATTAGAAAACTTCTGGTGGAACAGCGTCCACTCTTCTTCAGTCACAGCCTTCCCGTAAATATGGTAGATCGGACCTCTACCAGCAGATCCAGTTGTAACAGCTGTGTCTTCCTCAGTTGTAACAGTAGGTCCAGTTGTAACAGCTGTGTCTTCCTAAGTTGTAACAGCAGGTCCAGTAGTAACAACTGTGTCTTCCTCAATTGTAACAGCAAGGATATACGAGGGAGTCACAGCTGCTCGTGTATTCTCCACCGTGGATCCTGATGCTGGCGCCCCAGGATCAGCAGGGTTTCTTCTGATAGGAGTTTCTTGATGACAAGCCCTGGTGGATGAAAAAGTTCTGTCAACAAGATTGTCGATGAATGTTCTTCTGCCCAATGGTGGTCCTCGACCGCGAGCCGAGCCACCTACACTGTTAGTATTTTGTGGGGTTTTGGGAGTTGGGAGGTGATCACGTTTTACCCTCCTCATATTCATGCGAACCGAATCATTTCAGCAAAGAAAAGACTAACTAGAAACAATTACCAGATGCAACTAATGATTAGTGTTTAATTTTTATCCTTCCCTGGCAACGACGCCAAAATGTCGAGCACCCAATATGCAGATAGATTATTCCAACATACAGAGCATACGAGATTTATTGTCAACTCGAGAAAGTATTTTATTTCAAAGGATAAATACACAGTCTATGCTTAAACACCAAATCACTATAATTGAATACTTTTATCCTCTAACAACTATGTTCATCCCAAGCATCTGTGTAATCCCAATTGCCTTCTAAATGCTACAATTTCAATTCCTTTCTACCATGCATCAACAAGAAATGATGTAAGATTCAACAACAATTACAGATAAAAAGAAATCCTATTCAGATCCTAGAACAGTCACCTCTTCAATCTGATCACTCTTGAAAACCATAAGCATAAACTGAATATTAATCTAGAAATTCAATTGCAAAGGATTGAGTTCAACTGCTCTAAGAGTTTGAATTACAGGAATGAAAATCAACAATCATAACAGGAAAGATAACTTGCAAAGGTTCATGGGATAACAACTTAAACTGCAAGATGAACAAGGCTGTGTATGACTATCACACGAATTGCATAAAGAAAGTTTCCTACTCAGTCGACTGTCACTCTGTACCACTTACCAATCTTAAGAAAATGTAATTCTAATTATACTGCAAATCCACACTTACTACTGCTGCGTACAAACGAAATATCATTAACAAAACATCACACAACAATAAATTCAAGAATTCCTACTTTAACTCAGCAATCTCTGTGGAAGATGGGCCCAGCCTTCACACAGAGATGCTAGCTGAACAATGTAAAGTTCCTTTGACTCAGAGGTAACTCTTTATATTAACAGAAGGATGATTACACAATTTGCTTCCACTGCTAATACAATGAATGGATTCTCCGTTGTTCCACACCCTGGGTCGAGGCAGCTCCCCATATTTATACATGCAGATCATAACATCCAATCCTAATAACGGGCAGCCATGAAGATCTCTGATCTTCAGGCACCCTAAATAATACAAGCTGTTACAAACGTGGCATAGTAAAGACATAAAAAAACGTGAGAAAGCTGTTGATTGGCCCAGGAGTGACGATCTTTCCAGATCACCCTTATATCTGAGCAGTAATAACTAAAGATCTCCAATTATAGCGCATTCTGTTACAGCTGCCCTGTCACAACTCTGTCTAGAATGTTGCATTAGAACCATGTGCATTAATTGATGATTGGAACCCCGAGGATCCTTTTAAGCAGCGAACATCCCTCCTTTCAAGACTTGTTCAGCCCCACCTTCCTGCAGTCCACTTATCTCAAACTACCTTCATAAATCATAACATGTTAGCACAATTGAGAGATACACCGCCTTAATTATCACAATCATAAGCATTAATAAGATAAAGCAATAATCAGTCATACCTTGGCAGCTTGGGGGAATAAAGTGAGGACAATAGGTCTGATTAGCATGCTAAATGGTGTAGAACAGGGGAAGAAAAGGTGATCGAGGATGATTAAAAGGGGCAAATTCTGGGCTCAACAGTCCAGCAAGTGCAGCAGCGGTGAAGTTGTTGTGATCAGTCTCCAAGTGGGATATTGTTGGTTGCGGAGCCTGATCTCTAGATTCAAAGACATTATTATTCAGTCGTGTTTGTACCCCATATTTATATGATATGTAACAGGACTGTACACTCACCCCAACGGGGGGGGGGGGGGGGGGTATGGGGGTAATTACCCCCAACTAAGGGGTCCGTGGGCGAAGCCCCCGAAGGAAATTTTTGTGGTTGTTTTATAGGCCCATGGTTTTGGGTAACCCATGGTATTTTCGCATTGTATCTCCCTTATAAAAGAAAGACATTGTAACACGGATAGGGTTGATGTATTAGGTTTTATGCATTGTAAAGATTTCTGAGATCAAGAAGAGAGACTGTGAGACAGTGAAGAGGAAGTGCGGCGGCTATGTTGCAGGTTGTATCCCTTCACTTTGTTGGACGGTATAATAATAAGGACTGAAAACTTCAGTGTGGACGTAGCCCATATTCGGTGAACCGCGATATATCTGTGTCTCTTTTGTAATGTGTATGTGCGATTATATTTGCATTTATGTTTATTGGTATTGCTCTGCGATCCTGTTTTTCTAATAGAACCTAAATGACCGTAATAACGTTTGAGTGACCCTATTCTCATGTAAATGGATGTAATGGCATTCTAGTGCCCCTAACAACATTTGAGAGACCCTAATGGCATATTATTGACCCTAACAACATGATGATGATGCATTATGACAATTATGGTGGACCCGATGATGATTTGAAAATTACTAGATGATATCGATCACAATTGATGTCTACATTGACTATGATGACTTCAATGATGATGGCATGAATGATTATCATGATGATATATGGCGATGATGATGATTATGTTTATGTATTGTATGATCACGTTGACCCATCAATCATGACAATTACTAATGATGTCTACAATGATGACCATGATGACAATGACGATGATGACGAGGTTCATGACAATTACTAGTTATAAATACTCATCGATCTAGTTAGATAAGGGGAAGTCTTCTCTACAAAATTCTTGTAAGGTAGTAGTATGACTTGTTCCATCACAATGTTGATGACATGAATGACTATCATGATTATATAATATGACGATGACAACAACAACAACAATGATGATGATGATGATGTACCATGTGATGTTGACTATGATAATGACGACAATGTCTATTTCCACGATGATGATGCATGTCATAGAACTTTTGGATCCTGATTGACTATCCTCCTACATTCATACATTGCTTACTTTAATTGTATCTCACCCATTAAAAAACACACAATTTTATAATTTAAGCACGAGTATTCATTATTTATTGAATCTCTTTCCCATCTAGACTTTATTTAGACATTTTTACATTGTATTATGTTACTAGGTCAAGCTTCAATAAGCATAAGTCACTTAAGTGTCATCATGTCATGAACAATATTTCCTTGCGTTTAGTCAATCTACATAAAGTTTTCCTTTTATATACCTTTAATAGACCATTTAATAAATCAATGCAAAACCATGGATTTTCGAAAATGAAATTAAATGATTCTCGAAAGTGAAATTAAATGGAAAAGAAGATCCCTCGGATGGGGTGATACTTAGTTAATGAAGAGTAATGTTGACCTCGATTGAATTAGACATGCATAGGCTAATGCATTCGGGTGTAAATGCAAAGAATAAATGCAACCCCCAGATGGATATTGGTGACGATGATTTAATCAACGACACTTAATGCAAGGCCTCATTTGTAGGATATCACATGCACAAGAGACGCCAAATTTAATGGGATGATAGGGATCATCTAAGGGAATTTGTACTTGATCTTTCTGGTAATGTACCAGGAACTTGCTTCGGGTCGATGAGAAATTTTTTAACAATGGGAAGGTGCCCCTATTTCTTATCCATGTGAATATTACCAGGCTCTCTTGCTCAAGCTCTGTCCCTCCTGGATTTGTCTTTGGGCTTGTTTTCATGTTCCTCATGGCCCACTTGGGATGCAAAGGCCATCCTCGCAGAGTTGGTGGAGATCATACCTCTGTTTCCAATTGGAGAGAATGCACGATGATTTTTTTGTCTACCCACCATTCGATGATTTGGCCCGTACGAGGCTTTTCACTGGAATCTGACATTTTTTATTTTGCAAACTATGAATTTAACAATGTTTTAATGGCGATTTTGATGGTAGAAATAGATTCAACAACATAAAAAATCCCCGAGGCACCCAAAATTTTAGAGTTTAAAAGTTGTAACCAGGATTTAAAAAAATTTATGTCAGATTTTTTTAAAATCGTGCCGAAAAAATCAAAATTTTCGATTTGAAATCATAGAACTTTTAGACTAGGTGCTTAATTTATATTTATACATATTCTTGTTAACACATATATCAAAATATTTGTGCCTAATTTTATTTTATATTTTGATATATGTGGATGATTTTATTTTATATATAAAATTTATATTTATAATTTTTTTATTAAAATTATATTTATAAAAAAAATAATAAATTTATTAAAATATTTATATGCATTAATATAATAATATATTAATAGATATTTATAAATTTATAAATATTTTGAATATGTATATGGAATAAACTAATGGCGGTAAATTCGAATTGTAATTGAATTTCATTATTTCCCAACCAGAACTCTAACCCAAACCATGTGACATAAGTTCTGGGTGCCCATGATGTTGATGCGGTTTAATGCCAAAATTGATGCCTCCATGGAATACTCTAATATTTTCAAATAGCCACCATCCGTTTTAGTTGGAGTTCAAGGGGTCTGTGGTTCAAATACCTAGCTACTGTTCTTGGAGCATGTGCCAACCTGGCTTCTATAGAGAACAATTCAGAAGCCCATGAGAAAATAATTACATGTGGGTTCAATCTAATGGCATTTTGATGAACGTCCTGATAGACATGTATGCCAAATATTGGAGGATAGATAAAGCATGCAAATTGTTTGACTAAATGCATCAGCAAGATTTCATCTCCTGGACAATAATGGTTGCAGGATATGTACAGAATGGGATTTTTTATGAGGCCCTAAAACTGTTTAAGGAAACGCCTTGGAAAAACGAGGTCTCATGGAATGCATTGATTGCAGTATTTGTGCAGAATGGGTATGGCGAGGGCACATTCAACCTCTTTTGATAAATTCAATTATCTGGTGTTAGGTCGAGCTCCAAAACAATTTCTAGTATTCTTACTGTGTGTTCTAACTTGGCAGATATGGAGCAAGGTATGGATATTTTTTTATACATCTATATGCCCTATTGATCCCCATAACACTTAATTCGAGTTCCCTGGGTTGTGGGATTGGTAGTATAGCATTAAATTCCGGCCAGGATTGGTCCAAAACCGTTGCATGTGCTCTGTTGAAATTTTGTTAATAGTCAGGAGTGTCCTTCACCTTAACATCACAATAATGAGTGTTTCTTTTGAGTGTACACAGAATTATCTATGCACATGATGATAGGTATGTACATGAGCTTCAACCATTGTTACTATTCTATTTTACTTAATACAAAGCCATAAGAAATCTTAGTTAAAATAATTTCCCACAGTGTTCAAGATATGTTGATGGATATAAGTTTATCAATGAATAATTTTTCATCTGCGTATTTGAAAGAATTCACAATGAGTCTAGAATTTATCCCGGACTGTTTTTTTCCTTGAAAGTTCCACTCTGCTGTGTATATTTAGAAATTAGAGAGTCATATTTAATTAATTGGAACAAAATCCTCAACAAGGGATATGCTGCTTTGATTTTTCCTAAGCTTGCAGTTGAAAGGGTATCACAAAAACAACAATCACAAGGGAACTGACAAAGCATAATGACAATCAGTGTTATGTGACTCACTCAATTATGGTTGTTTTGTAGTATGATTAATCAATGGCCCAATAGACAAAGACATTATGTATGTTATAAATTTAATATGTAGTTGTTTCGTTTGCAGATAAGCAAATAGCTTTGTTATGCAAACTTGGGGTTCAGCGATCATCCTGCAATAAAATAACAGGTGAAATAAATGATATGAATCTAAGGAATTGCAATTTTCCTTTTTAATCTTTTTCTACCAAATACTTTATTTCTTTTATAATATTTGTCATATCTTATTGATTAGTTGTAGATTACATGGAGATTTATGTCATAGACTGTTGTGTACTTTGGGTATTTTCTATTATTATTGGTAGTTACTAGTAGTATTGGAAAATCTGATAGAGAAATGAGGAGCATTATGCATGCCATCATGTTTGGAATGATCAATATTGTTGCTTCAGGTTTTTCCTCCTAGAATTCAACTAATTGATCCCACATAGAGGATTTATTTTGTAGAAATTGATGTGATGCATAGGATGGATATATGATGGGGATGGACATCGCTGGAATTTGTTTAGTAAAAAGATAAGGATTTTATTTGTGCTTTTTACTCTTTCATTTTCTCTTAGATAATATGAATTACTCTTATTATGTAACAATTAGAATGTTCAAATAAATTATTGATGACTTGGGATATGAAGTGTGTTAGTTAGTTGAACATTATCTGGATAGGGCATCCATAATTAAAAATACCGCTTCAAAAAGCAATATAGTTATTACCTCAATTTTTTTAATTATTGTGGCCCTTTCCTCCGTCCATTTGGTAAATAGGTCAATTTCCATGATGATATATTTAATTTTTGCTTAGATGGTGCAAATGGTCCCATGATGTAGATTCTCCATTGTATGAATGGCTCCATCGACAATATTGGGTTGAGTTCATGGAAGTCATAGGTATTTGATTTATTCACTACCCTTTGTAATTGTTCACAACTTCTAACTTGCTTGTCACAATACTTAAACAATTTAGGCCATGATATCCCTGCACCTAGTATATTTTTGAGTTTTTATGTTTGTAGAGAAGTATCCACCTTCTATTCCATAGAATGCTTATTTTATTAGTTTTTTTGTTTCAATAGAATTGGTACATCAACCCATTATTCTATCCATCCTAATGCGATATAGTTTTCCCAATAATAGATTTAATTTAAGGGATTTCTTAACCAATAACAATCTCGAAGACACATTTATCCTTTCAGGATTCTACCATTGCTATAGGAAATATAGGGTGTATTCCAAGTAGCGTGGTGCTTTGGTGATAAGGAAAATATTCATGTTGGAAAAATAGGCTTCCCCTAGTGTACGTTATTCCCTAGTATATATGCATGATAAATGGTCTAGTTTGACATGTTCCTTCTTAGGTATGATGAATATTCCAAATTCATACCCTTGGAACAACATGATCTAAAGATGGTTTTGTTTACTATGTACTTCAATGTGTGATGATTGATGTAGAAGTTGAATTTGTTTGCTAGAAGATAATGTTAAAAAATTTGTAGAACGTAGATCATGCTCAATGCCTTCCTCTCAATTGTGTTATAATTTTTCTTAGCCATAGATAATTTCCTAGTCTAGAATCAAATATGGGATAATACATGCCTTTCTCCCTTGGTTGTGTCAAGATTGCCTCGATGGCTACACCAGATGCATCAACATGTACATGGTAAATTTTATCCCAAAATAGGGAATCACAAGCTCATGGAATTCATAATGTTGTTCTGTAGTCCTTCTAAGCTCTTTTGCAAATTTATGGTTGATTTGAAAGAATTTCCCTTCTTTAGTAATTGTTCCTTTGTGTAAGCTATTTTGGCATATTCCTTGAAAAAATTTCAATAATATCTCATATGGACAAGAAAGGATTTTCCCTTAGATCGGTTAGCTGGTGATGCGATTTCCTTAATAAATTTCTCTTCTCCATGGTCAACCCTTATTTCATCCTTGGAGACTATATACCAGAGTAGTCTCCCAAAGGGTTGTAGGAATTGGAACTTCTCAAGATTTAAGAATACTCTTGTCTTGCAAAATCAAGTAAGCATATTTCATAGGTCTAATACACGGTTTTTCAAGTAGCCAAAAAATTCCCAACGATCTGAGTATAATTCAATTGACAAAATTAGTGGTTGATATTTTTCCCTCACTAATAATTGGTTGTAAATTGAGTATACATATGGAAAAGAGTATATCTCCTTAATCACTACAACTTCTAACATTTTATTTTATTTTATTTTATTTTATTATTATTATTATTATTATTATTATTATTATTATTATTATTTTTTTTTTTTTTTTTTTTTTTTTTTTTCTTCTGTCTGAAAATAGGGATGTGAAGTGGTCCTCTATCATTAACTGATTCAGTCTCTAGAAGTCAATGCATATCCTTAGATTCCTATTTTTCTTTTTTGAAAATATAGTTTGGGATACCCACACTTTCATACACTTTGTAAATGACCTCTACCTTGATCATATTGTTCAATTATTCCTGGAACTTCAACTTGTACCAGTGATTCATTTTATGTGATTGTTGTCTGATATATTTTGCACCCAATTGAAGTTTGATTAGCTCACCACATCCCTTTTGGATCCCTTTCAAATCACAGAATATATAAGAGAGAGAACTCACAAATTCCTAAAATAATGTGATAGTTTTTGCTACTATCCCATCATCCCAACATTGTCTAAATTCTAGGTAGCAGGGTTCTTCTCCTTCCTTGGTTGTGTTTATATTCCTAGATGCCTCTCCAATATGTATTGACCTTCATATTTTTACTGGTGTTGTGTTTATTTTAAACATGCCTTATTGCTCCTTCATGTATTGTTTTGAGACCTATTTTTTTCTTCCTCTATTGTTATTCTAATCAACATCCTTTTGTTGTTATCTGATGTATGGTTTACTATAAACTGATGCATCTTTTACAATAGGTCCTGTAAGGGTTTATCATTGTCTTTTGATCCCTTATCGAGGTATTCTTATATTTTTTACATAAGTTTGTCTATCCCTTGTTTTAGTTTATTCATACTTGGTGGAAGTACCATTTGTAAGCAAATCAATCAATAAGTCTTGGAAGGATATGGATATATTTGTTGGGCCCCCCTTAATATTTCAGTTGTATTAATTTAATGTGAATAATCTTGCACAGGTGTGGAAGGTAAGAAAATTCATAATATCCATAGTTATTTTCTTCCTTTAAATTCTAGAAATGACAGATGAATAAAGCTTGAAACTTCTCCCATGTTGGCTTTGTATCTCTTGCAAAGTGCATGAACCATGATTGAAAGGGTACCCTACCTAAAGTGGTGGGAATTTTTGTATTCTTTCCTCCTATGGTAAGGTGATTTTTTTCTTATTGAGCTTCTTTATATGTGTTTTAAATTAGACTCCATCTTCAAAAGGTTTGATTAGTATTTGAACAAAAAAATATTTTTTATATACCTTGGATACATCATGGTTTTCCTGCACCCATTCTTGAATAACATCATAATATTATTCATTGAAAAAGACTTTCATATGAAGTATTCGTTTCTCAATGGGTTCTAGGTTTTACTACTTAGAAATTGTTATGCATGTTTTCTCAATATGTTGGCGATTCTCATGATTCTTCTCAATTAGTAGAATCAATATTCGATTCCATTCCTTATTTCATTCTATCAAGTGGGAGGATGATTTGTATCTAACCCTTTTAGAAGATAAGTGCTTCCTTGTTGGACCATATCATGCCCCGCATAGAATATATCCATGGTATTCCAAATAATAAATTGTATGCTTTGTTGGGTAGCTTAAGTACTTAGAATGCCATCCATGTCTTAATGCCACAAGCATTAGTTTTGACTATTGTAAAAACACCTAACAGGTTATAGGTAATGTGATTTGTAACCTGAATTACAATGTTACTATGTTTTATGGAGGTTTCCCCTTATCTATCCAGAATCTTGAAGAGATAATTTGAATTCATCCCTAAGGTCTAATAATGTGTCATCTATATGTTTATCCATTACAACAATTGTTATCTACATCTTTTTTTGAAAAAGAGAAGTAATTTTACTTACCTTGATTTGCACTATTCCATCATGTTAGTTTGTCTCCATTTGTAGCAAACAATCAAAACATTATTTTATTCATTTTAATGTATTCTTATTAGTGTCCAACTATTTCAATTGTCCCACCAAGTCTTGCATTTGATTTTCAGTCTATTCCTTTTATGGTTATGTTTTCTCATTCCTTTTATGATTCCTTTTAGCCTGTAATGCCCCTTGATATGCTTCCTTCTAGGAGTTGATTAATAGATCATTGTCAAGATATGATGAGGGTTATAAGTAGATTCTCAGTCTCGTCCAGGCCAGTGCGTGGGATTCGATTTCTATATTATTTACTTGTATCATCTTGCAACTCTTTTATTGGTATTATTTGAGTAATACAGAACATTACTATGTCTCATGATATCTATGTCCATAGAGCATACAGACTCTTATCTTGGGGGTCCTGAAAAATAGTTATTCATGATGTGTCCTCAATCTTCCTTGGCATAGCATTGTAAACTACCAAACCTCAAAGTAGTGTGTGTACTACCCATAGATTTTTTGGTTGGGATTGTATTCGATAGGTATTGGGGTGTTCTCTTGATTCCTCGCTCCACCCTTGTGACGTGCCCTAATTGTGACTTCTTGACATCTTTGGTTTATATAGACCTCACTGATTCCTTGGGTTTTTCAAGCTTCATATTTAGCTTCATATTTCCAAAGGCTTCTTTCTTTTCTCTCCGCCATGGTTCCACTTTTACATTTGTTTCATGTCATTTTTATTCCTTTATTCATTTCAATTCACACTCCACGGTTTCCAAATATTCACCATGTTCCTCTTTCTTGTTCTTCTATTGTCAATCATTATTGAGCAACTATGTTTTCATTTGTACTACCACTTCTACCACTTACTTATGTTTCTTGGGGTTTGTATTATTGAAATGTGCTCATACAATATCTAAGAGACCTCCGATAAAATAATATATCTTCATAGCCTTTTGTATATCATACTTGAGTTTCTCCATGAGAAATTTGAGCTTTCATCATAGGGTGATATCATTTATCCTTTGCACTACTTAATTTCAATGAGTTGGAGATATGTAGATGGTTTGGGCTTTGGGTATGCATGTCCCTTGCCTAATTGCACAAGAGTAGCGAGATGTTTGCTTTACAGCCTAGTATGGGGGATATGTTGCCACATAACGTAACATTATGTTTGCACAGAGAGTAGCAAAAAAAAATCATATAATTAAAAAAATGCATACAATAGAATAGATTTAAATGCTTTGGTAGAAGTAGTGCAACAGGTTGAAGGAACAGTTCCACTGATAAAGTAGTAGATTGAAGAACTGGAACCCATGGAAGAAGGAAATTCCATCCTCTATCTTTGGGAAAGCAATCCATTCATAAGCTTCTCACCTGCACATTATAACCCTAACAAAATACAAGAATAATGTTTAGAAATGTCAACAAGATAAGGTAGGAACCCATCTTTATCATAAAATAACACCGAATATATAACAAAGGCAACACATCCCTTAACCAATGAGCTTCCACATGTGTCATACTAAAACAGACACAAACTACAGCAGGCTTGTTTATCATTCAAACAGCAGAGGTGAATGGGTTCCAGAAAAGCAATTCAATGACTGTCACATACCCCCAACATCTTTTTTTTTATTCTACATGCCAAGTGTGAAGTATAACAACACTCCCAAAAATGTTGTACGAGCATACAGGGCTATACAAAGATAGCGCATAATTGTATCATAGACATCAAGTATTCCTTTTTTTACCTTTTTTATTCGACTTGCAATGAGTTGAGAGGAAATTTGGGGTCTAAAATAGGCCTCCTAAGGAAAATAATAAAAAAATCCACATCACACTACAAATATGCCATGTCACACTAAGTTAAAGGTATTATCTAGTGAAGGTCAACCAATAATATCTTATTAATGGTAGTTGACAAGTATGTTGGGTTTGTGTAGAGTTAAGAGATTACGGTTGAAAATAATAATAAAAGGTTTAGATTCTTGTGCATACAGAATAAATGATGTAGTGGCAAATTTTTTAAATTTATATTATAAGTTATTTAATTTTTTAATAAATGTACCACAGCTTTTTATATATTTAATAAAATTTAAAACTAAAAAAAAAACTAAAATTATAATGAAAAAATATAATTACAATAATAATAAAAATAAACAATCACTATTTTTATTTTATATGTTCACTACCTCGAAGTATTTTAAAATACAAAGCTCACATTAATTAATATGCTAGTGGAGTAATCTTGAAATAATAAAAGTATTTATATAACTAATCTCTTAAAAATAAAAGTAAATAAATTAAAAAAAGTGTCATAAAAAAAAAAAAATAGGAGAGATAAAATAATATTTTGCTATTTTTGCGATAACTTTATCCTTCGAACATGGAATTTGATGTTTTTTAGTACCTTTGGAATGGTATCGACGAGACCTTTCCAATGGTACCAAAAACGTCAAATTGCAAGTTCGAGGGAGAAAGTTATCGCAAAAATAGAGAAGTATTATGTTATCTCTTTCATATTTTTCTTTTATTTATGACGCTTTTTAAAATTTATTTATTTTTATTTTTAAGAGATTAGTTATATAAATGTTTTTATTATTTCAAGATTACTCCACTATCATCTTAATTAATGTTAGATTTATAGTTTAAAGAATTTATAAGTAGGGATAATATAAAATAATTTATATTTATTATTTCAAAATTACTCCACTATCATTTTAACTAATGTCAAATTTATATTTTTAAAAAATTAGAAGTAGTGATAATATAAAATACTCTATATTTATTATTTCAAGTATATTTATCATATTTCAAGATGAACTTTTCAAAATCTTAACCAAGGTGAGTGTTATATGAAGTTAGTTATTGTCAAATAAAATTATGACACATAAGCATCTTTGACTTCTATATGGCCAACTTGTTAGGATTTTAGACACTTAGAAGTTAGTTAAGATCAACTTGTGTAATATATCCGTTAGGGATAGTGTGTTTCTTTAGTATGTAGTAGTATGCATTTGTAAATACTTAATCCGACGGTCACGATATGTTCCCGACATAGAATGATCCGATGCCTCAACTTCTCTTAAATCAAACCTAACCTTGATACGTGGCTTAACACCCGATTGGTCCATGATCTCTATTTAAAGAGCATGGAGGGTAATTGTTTAGTTGATCGATTATAAGAAGCTCATTTGTAACTTTCTTTCTTTGCATAATAAATTGTCCCGCAGAAGCTATTTGGCCGGGGCCGTGGAGTGTTTCCCTCAAGAGGGTTTAAACCATGTCAAAACATCGGTGTGTTGATCTGTGATCTGTTTATGTAAAGTGGTTGCTCTTGGTGTTCATTCCTTTGGTAGTACCCTGTGTACCCAAACATGGTATTAGAGCTTTTATGAATTGCCGCTTCTGGTTATGATCTAGATCTTGAACTGTTGTTGCCGAAACTCGAAAGGGTTTCTAGTTCTGGTATTTATGTGCATTTCTGGGTTGTGGGAGGGGTTCCATTACGTCCGAAGCATCGTTTCCATTGGGAAATAGTTTTCGTTTGATCGAAAACGGTTCCCGGTTGCTCCAAAAACACATATTTCATCAGGTCTGAAGGTATAATGTTACAATGATGCATTTTTTTATTTTCTGTTTTTAAAAGAAGAAAAAAATCTCATATTTTATCATTTTTTTTATTGTTAGATTTTTTTGAGTTTAGATTGTTGTTTTCCCGTCTGCGTATGCTCTTTGTCGTGCACCTTGAGCGATCTCGACAAATCAGAAACAGAAAGGGAAAGGGTTTTTCTCGGCTGCGTATGCTCTTTGCCGTGCACCTTGCGCGATCTCGGCAAATTAGAGACAGAGAGAAAACGTAAACTTTCTAGGAAAGCTAACGAGATCTAACTCCACAAGTGTGGAAAAGTTTTTTTTGTTTCGATTTGTGGTGTGTTTTGCAGGAAAAAGGGCAAGCATGCAAACTGAGCAAGAAGAGTTAAAAAAAAAAGAAAAAAGAAAAAAGAAAAAGCCCCCTTCCTCATTCCCATATTTTACATACCTTTTAATCTAGCTCACTTGTTTCAAAGTTGCTTTATTCCTTAATAGGTCTTGAGTTCAAGTCTTAGGAAGTTACTTTTAAAAGAAAAAGTGCATGCAATTTCTATTTTCAAGTTACTTTATTGTAAAAGTGCATTTTACTTAAATAATAAAAAATACAAATACAAGTGAGTCACTTAAATTCTTTTTTATTGTTGCACTATTTAAAAGTAAAATTATTGTAAAAGTGAAATCACTTATTTTACAAAAGTGGTTCACTTAAAGAAACTTTCTTGTAAAGTGATTGTCAAAAGGTTCATCTTGGGAAGAAGGGGGTTCTTTTCTTTGCTGGACATTTTCTAGCTGCCACGTCACTATCGGGGACATCTTCAACGGTTTCTTTGTTCAAGCATAACTTCATCATACAGAGTTAGTTTTCAGTGCTGTTTTTTTTTGAAACTGCCTATTTTTTCGAGCTTTTCACATCTAAACTATTGGTTTCTACTTTGACAGCCATTAATTTACAAATATGGCCACCCCTTGTGATATTATACTTAACAGTTCCAACTATTTCTCATGGAAATCTCGTATGGAGGATGTTCTACGAAGTAGGGGACTTTTCAGAATTACCTCAGGGAAAGAAACAAAACCCACTGATGATGATAAGAAAATAAAATGGGAAAATAGATGTGACGAAGCTCGTGGATTGATTGGGATGTCAATCTCTACTGATTTGTGATTCCACATATCTGGAATTGATGAACCTGATGTTGCTTGGGACAAGTTGGAATCTGTGTTTGGTAAACACAATGAAATTCGAGGTCACCAACTCGAAAATTAGTTGATTTCTTTAAATCCAAGTGACTTTTCATGCATTCAAAATTATTTATCTAAGTACAAAACTCTTAAACTCTTATGTGCAGAATGTAAGATTAAGAGGGAAGACGAACAATGCATTTATCATATTCTTTCCAAACTTGGACCTGCATATTCTATTTTTGTATCTACATTTTACTCCATAAAAGAATCCTTGAATGCAGCAAGCTATCAAGAGCCTGGTCTTGAATCCTTTTGTGATTCCTTGATTAGAGAGCAAGATAAACTCATTCATCTTGGAATAATCAACAATGCAGATACATCTAGGAAAGCCTTATTGTCCCAACAGAAACAAAATTCCAAGCCTCCCAAGAATCAAAATTTTTGCAATAATAAGTCAAACAAGGGTCCAAAACCCTCTCAGTCAGCTCTTTCTTTAAAAAATAACAAAGGATCTAAACCAAAAGGCAAGAAGACTGAGCGTCATTGCAACTATTGCGGGAAAGATAATCATGATGAATATAAGTGTTTCAAGAAGATGACAGCCTTGGAAGCAGCAATGAAGAAGCACCACATAAGCCTAGATTCGCCTTCAAAATCTACCTCTCATTAACATGCACTTTGTGCTTTTGGTTATTCTTATAATGCATCTTCTTCTTCTACTTCAAATGAATGGCTCATTGATTCTGGAGCATCTTATCATATGGCTAAGTATCAAGCCATCTTTTCTACTATGCATGAATGTAACACCAAACAAAAATTTGTTGGTGACGATATATCTCTAAGTGTTGTAGGAGCTGGAACAATTTCAGTAGATAATGGTCATTTTAGTGATGTACTATGTGTTCCAAGAATTTCCTGCAATTTGTTATCAGTCTATCAGATCACTCATTCTGGTGAAGGTAAAACTGTGACCTTTACACCTCACGAAGTTGTAATCAAGGATTTTAAAGATCCTCAATAGGTTCTAGATATCGGAATTGTTGATGATATTACCAGATTGTACAAGTTTAACAACTTTAGGTCATCACCTTTCCCTTTAGTTTTTGTTGCTCATAGTGATAACTTGAGCAAACTTTGGCATGAGCGATTTGGTCACTTAAATTATCGTTCATTGCAACAACTATGTAATGACAATATGGTGACAGGTCTTCTGATGGTATCTTGCAGGGATGGTGTTTGTTCTGGTTATGTACTCGAAAAACATCATCGGGACAGTTTTGACAAACGTGCCTCTTGGCACGCCTCGGTTCCCTTGGAGCTTGTGCATAGTGACTTGTGTGGTCCTCTTCCATCTGCTTCCTTTTCTGGTTTCAAATATTTCTTAACTTTCATTGATGATTACACCAGACACACTTGGGTTTATTTCCTAAAACTTAAGAGTGAAGAATTTAACATGTTCTTGGCCTACAAGGACCTTGTTGAAAAACAATCTGGTCATCAAATTATTAAGTTAAGATCTGACAATGGAGGAGAATATGTTAACAAAAAGTTCACTACTTTCTGCACTGAACAAGGTATCCAACAATAGCACACTGTTCCATATACACCACAACAAAATGGTGTAGCTTAGCGGAAGAACCGCACTTTAAAAGAAATGTCTAATTGTATGATCCAATCTAAGGGACTAAGTTTTCAATTTTGGGATGAAGCCATTAATTGTGCAAATTACATAGTTAATCGCACCCTCACTAAAGCATTACAAGGTATAACACCAGAAGAAGCATGGAGTAAAACTAAACCTAATGTAAGTCACTTCCGTGTGTTTGGTAGTGAAGCATGGGCTCACATTTCGGATGAAAAATGGAAAGCATTGCAGCCTAGAAGTGAAAAGTGCATATTTGTTGGATATTCTGAAGATGTAAAAGGTTATAGACTTCTTCAACCACATTCTCATGATATAATCATTAGAAGAGATGTTAAATTTGATGAAAATCTCTTGGCCTGCAAGCCTAACTCGGCGATTGTGCCATCTTTGGCCTGCGAGACTGATTTGGCGTTTGTGCCTTCTTCTTCTTCTTCTTCCAACTTTCTTGACAGGTTTCCAACTCCAGTTTCTGTTGATGATAGTGAGGATGAAAATCCACCTCCGCCTACTCATGTTTCTCCAGTTGCACTAGCACAAGTGCTTCCTCTATGGGTCCGTTCAACATGTGAAGCAACTGGTGATCTTGCTGGTGATCCTAGAGATGAACGTCGAACACATTCTCAGTTTCAGCGAGCCTCTTCTCTTTTGGCTCAAGTTTTCGAGAATCATGATCCAGAAACTTTTGCAGAAGCTTTAGGAAATCCAGATTGGGATGTCGCTATGGATGAAGAATATCATTCCTTAATGGTGAATGATACTTGGGATCTTGTACCTCTTCCAAAAGGAAGAAAACTTGTCATATGTAAATGGGTCTACAGAACTAAGTATGCATAATGTTAAGTCAGTATTTTGTTTTTTCAAATTTGGTTTGATTTGCATTTTATTTCAAGTTATTTATTTGCTTTAACTTGGTTTTTTCCCTCTTTAGGAAATTTTCTTTAGTCTTTATATGGGATTTTGGCCTTGCTTTTGAGTTTTCAGATTTTAAAACTTTAGGTTTGTTTTTGATGAGGGGTTTAAAAGGTCATTATATCAAATAAGGGGCTCATAAACCTTATTCTAAGTAAAGTCATGTACAATCCTAATCCTGACAGCTTTAAGATCCCATGCAAAATGATAAAAAGTTGTTAAAAAGCAACAAAACAATGTCAAAGTTTTTCTTGTAGCGCTGGAGCTCAAAATCACCAAAGGCGCGCTACAAGAATATTGCGACTCCAAATTTGTCCGATTTTTCAGCAAATTTTGGCATGCTTGAGATAATGAATGACTAATTATGTGTTTTAGAGGATTCATTACGTGTTGATGCAGAAAACATCATGATTTCAAGTGACTACACATCGTGAGGAAATCGTGCTCATCATCAGCCCAGGTGTAATTCATTTTGACAGGTATCCACATGGTTTGAGGTAATGTGGCATGAATTTGTTATTTACAAGCACATTCAAAGACGAAGGACTTAGTGGAGCAGCTATAACCACTAGAAAACCGGACATCGTTGCTGATTGAACAAGCGAGAGGTGCTGAGGGCTTCACGGGAAATTAGGGATTCCTAATTCCATTGCTAGCAGCTAAATTGAAAGTTGGAGGACGTCTGTACAATCAAGGTGACTCATCTGACAACTCAGGTCATGATTTTAGACAACTACAGTGGTGCAATTTCAAGGTATTCCTAAAACACCAATATAACAGTAAATTTGGGGTTTTTTTCACTGGGGTGTACTCTATCAAAATTGATAAAAGGAAAGGTTAAATTGTGCTTTTAAACACAATTCTGACAAAGGAGATATCTATTTGTTGATGCTCTACGACGCCAGGCTGATTTTGTTCTTATGAAACATAACCCTGTCAAAACCAAGGTTTTAATGCTGTGAATAACCTGTACATTCGACAGTAATTTTTTTTTTAACCTCCTACAGTAATATCCTGCTTGCAAACAATACAAAAGGATATCATTCAATTTGCAGTGATTGAAGAAGAATGGGCAGGAGTGGCAAAATAAACAGAGCTGAACCAACTGATGTAGGATGGGTTGAAAAACTGCCTGACTGTGTTGAGCTGTTTCAACAAGTTGGTTGGATGGATTTTTTCAGGAAGATCGATGGGTATAATGCAAAGGTGTCCTGTAAGTTTGCCCAGGGTTTCAAGAATGACATGGTGATTTTTGATACTCTAAAATTCAAACTGACAGTAAAACTAATTTCAGAAGCCACAAGAATTAAGGATGAGGGCAAACAATGGTTTAAGAAACTGCCCTTTGACTTTGATCCACAGAGATTTCTTTTACCAAATGTCACACCTAATTGGAATAAAGGGGTCCTTATCCAAAATGTCATAAAGGAATGGGTTGAGCCAATCAGAATATTATAGAGCTATGTTACTTGTGAGGGAAGGTATGCTTTTGTATACAAATATCATTTTAGATTCCTTCAGCACATGGTGGGGGTGTCCAAGATGAACCTGCCATTCTTCTTTTTGAAAAGTTTACAGAAAATGTCCAACAAGGTGAAAGGGCCAATAGATCATTCTTCTCAGTCCATCTTTCACCATGGATTGATCAAGTTGATTATTAGTATTGTGTTGCAGCATGAAGGAAAGACCTGGGACTTCTTCATCTTTTGGTCTGGTTTTGAAGATCAAAAATCTAAGAGGCAAGCAGATAAGGGTAAGGTCTTGTTGAGAAAATTAGGTCATAAGCCAAAAATTGAAGATAAGGAGGAGATCAAAGTTGAAGAAGCATCAGAGCATGTGGAGGAAGATAATGAACCAAAGCCATTCTCAGCCAGCTCTAAAGGCAAGTATTCACTGTTTGAAGATAAGAAGGAACAGCTTAAACAGAATTTGGCACCTGTAGCAGATCCTCATGAAGTGGAAAATGTTGATGTAAAAAAGGTAACTGTACCTAAAGAGGAAATTCACACTCAACGGAGAAGCCCTATCACTATTCTCTCATATTATGAGGGATATTTATTGGAAGAAGAGCAGCTCATCTCCAAGACAGAAGTCAAAACTGAAATACAAGAAATCCATACTTCAGATAGTAAAGCAACAAAATCTAGCAGGAAAAGGAATAAGCTTGAAGTAGTGAAGTTGGCTGCTATCCAGCATCAAGGAAAGGAGCTGAAAATGATGGGAGAAGCAGCATCATTTTGGAGACCTAAAACTAGGTCAAAGAACAAGCTAAGATTAAATATGAAGAAGTTGCTCAATCCCAAGTTAAATACAAATGAGGTGACTGTCTTAGATGAGATATCCATAGATGATAAACTAGAACTAGATAAAATGCAGCCACCATTAAAAGAAGAAAATCCTTCAGTTGAGGCAGCAGGTGAAGAAAATAAGAATCCTAGCATTGAAGACACTGCTACAGAACTGTTCATTGAAGAGGCAGAAATCTTCAAGAAGTTTGATATACCCTGGAAACCCGATGAGGAACCAAATTCTACCATGGATAAATTAGCTAACTCTGACAGGGAGAATTTGCAGAAAGCTGTTAAGCAATACAAACACCAGATGAATTATATGCAAGAGGTCAATGATGGACTAATGATGGCTAACAGAAGGTTGAGAGAAGATCTACAAGATGTAAATGATAATTTTCAGGAGCTGGTAGCTGATGCAAAAGAAGCACTTAAAAGAAAAAGAGCTGTTGACATGCATTGCACAGAATTGGAGAATACAGTTCAGGACCTGCAGCAGAAAAACAAAGAGCTCATCAAAAGGATAAATGACATGGAGCAAGAGCAGAAGAAGGCTAAGAAGAAAGACCAAGCATCAGATGGTATCGCTCTGCTGGCTGAGGTGGCAAAAGACCTATAAGACAGTTGTACATTCAGTTAAACATTCAGTTAGTTGTCATTAGTTAGCAAACAGATATGTTAGTGATATGCTATTTTTAGCATATTTTGTAATTTTGTAAATATTCTACATTTACTTTACCTCATCGAATAGGTGGAAGGCAGTTAGGGTTAGATGCCTAACTGATTTTGTAAAAGCATAGTATTTAGAGATGTTAGGAAGTCATTAAGAGGGGTTCAATTTTTGGGAAGCTTCAGGAGGTCTCCAGATTATCTTTATTTTCAGACTTGCTCAGAGCTAAGTACAATGACTTTTGTATGCATTTGATGACAGACTATGAAATATATGACACTTTATACCCTTCAGTATATGTTTTAACTTCATTTTGAGTTTGTTTAAACTATTGGACTGATATATTCATTGCTAGTTCATGGTTTCTTTACTTGTGATGCTTGTCAGTCCTGAATGATTTTTAAGATTATGTTCTGATTGATATTTGTTTATTATATGATGCATCTTTGTCTTTATTTGTTTATAATTCAATTTCTGTTTTAGTTCATGAGTGTAATCCCTGTTGATCACCAAATTTATAACCAAGAAAAATATTCCAGAAAACCTAAAAAGCTAATTTACTTTGTTGAGTTTCATTTGAGATTGTGTTGGCTTGTTTCTTTAGCCTTGGAAACAATTTCTGGCACAAACACATAAGATGGAAGTGTTGAAAGACTTAAGGCAAGGTTAGTTGCCAAAGATTTTTCCCAAGTTGAAGGGATTGACTACAATGAAACCTTTGCTCCCATCACAAAAATGAGCTCCATCCGCCTTGTTCTTTCCCTTGCAGCCTTACATAACTGGGAAGTCCATCAAATGGATTTCAATTCTACCTTCTTACATGGTGATTTACATGAGGAAATTTACATGGAACAACCTCCTAGATATGTTCAGAATAAATCTAGCCTTGTCTGCCGCCTTAAGAAATCCTTATATGGCCTTAAACAAGCTCCTAGAGCTTGGTATGCCAAAATGGATAACTTTCTATTGACACTGGTTTTTCTAGATGCCATTTTGAGCCCAATGTCTATACCAAGAAAGTAGGAAACCATCTCATCATACTTGTTCTATATGTTGATGACCTTATTCTTACTGGTAGTGACCCTAAGCTTATAACCCATGTGAAATCCAGTCTTAATCAAAATTTTGAAATGTCAGACTTATGACATTTGCATTATTTTCTTGGTCTCCAAGTTCTGCAAACCAAAGAAGGAATCTTTCTTTATCAATCTAAGTATGCTTGTGACCTTCTTCATCGCTTTCACATGGAACATTGTACACCAGCCCCTTCTCCCTTCCAGTCTGGAGTCAAACTTTGTGCCATTTGTACTTCACCTGAAGTCGATGCCACCTTGTATCGTCAACTTGTTGGTAGTCTCTTATACTTGACTCATTCCCGTCCTGACCTTTCCTTTTCCATTGGTCATGTTGCCCGTTATATGCAGACACCTCATGAAAGTCACTGGAAAGCAGCTAAAAGAATACTTCGATATATTCGAGGTACAGTTCAGTTTGAGATTCATTACAGTACAGGGGGGACCTTTGTTGGTTGGTTTCACTGATTCAGATTGGGCCAGTGATCCTGATGATCAAAAGTCTATTGCAGGTTATGTTTTTAGTCTAGGATTTGGACCTATTACTTGGGATTGTAAGAAACGATAAGCTCTTGCTCTTTCTTCAGCAGAGGCAAAATATCGAGTAGCAGTTAATGCCAGTCAGGAAGCTTTATGGATTCAACAAATCCTTTCAGAGTTTGGATTCGAGCAGCAACAACCTACTCCACTTTGGTGCGACAATCAAAGTACCATCAAGCTTGCCAAAGATCCAGTTCGACATCAATGCAACAAACATATTGAGCTACATATGCACTTAATTAGAAATATTGTTCATGTTCGTGTTCTTGAAGCGCTCTTTTTCCCTACAAATGATCAAGTTGCAGACATCTTCACCAAGTCTCTTATATAAGCGAAGTTTTCTAAACTTCGACCTATGTTAGGAGTTCAGGAACTTGTCATTAAGGGGGGATAGGCTCTAATGCCTCCTTCCTTCTCCTAATAGTGTCACTTTTGTAAATCCTTCAATCCTATCCCAAGTTGTTCTTAAGGGGGGATGTTAGGATATTTAGACACTTAGGAGTTAGTTAAGATCAACTTGTGTAATATATCTATTAGGGATAGTGTGTTTCTTTAGTATGCATTAGTATGCATTTGTAAATACTTAATCCGACGGTCACGATATGTTCCTGACATAGAGTGATATGACGGCTCAACTTCTCTTAGATCAAACCTAACCTTGATTCGTGGCTTAACACCCGATTGGTCCATGATCTCTATTTAAAGAGCATGGAGGGTCATTGTTTAGTTGATCGATTATGAGAAGCTCATTTGTAATTTTCTTTCTTTGCATAATAAATTGTCCCGTAGAAGCTATTTGGCTGGGGCCATGGAGTGTTTCCCTCAAGAGGGTTTAAACCATGTCAAAACATTAGTGTGTTGATCTGTGATCTGTTTATGTGTAGTGGTTTCTCTTGGTGTTCGGTCCTTTGGTAGTACCCTGTGTACCTGGACACAACTCAACCATAATGGTTGACCAAAGTTATTGAAAATCTATTGGTTTGCGAAATCCAACTCATCCATGGAACAATCTTTTATAATTCCCATTTTAGACCTGATGCAGGAGCATCAGGGCCTAGGAAGATCAGTCGAAGTTAATCGACTTGAGGAGACCGACCAGAGGGAGTGTCGATGACTACCGATACAGAAGAGAAGATTGATTTGTCGAAGTCAATAATTCGAGAAGGAGTAGTCGGGTATGCGACCGATGGATGCAGCGAAGTCGAGAGTTGACATGTTGGGGTCAACAGATGGAAGGTCAAGAGCAGAGTGTCAATGGTCGACATGCATCGAACCACGACTCCGATAGGTTTGGGCATGATCCAATCGAGGAGGAAGGGGCAGACTGGCGAAGCCTTAGGTTTCGAAAGAAAGACAACGGGTAAGTCAAAGATGATAGACAGTATGTCCGACGTGATGTTTTATTGGAGCATGTCAGAAGGCCACGTAGAAGTCAAGGAGAGTACTTGGCAACAGTTCAGGGTTGCTAAGGAAGTTAATGATAGTTATTGCATGTGGGTGAAGACATGACAGATGTCATCACAGGAAGAGGCTATGCAGCACTGTTGGGGCATTGACAGTTGCAGGTCTAGGAGATCGGGAAAGATCGATAGTTAAAGGTCTGCGAGATCACTAGCTCATTTCCCTATTCGTATGACCCATTTATCCACTTTTCTACCATTTTAGCCTCTAAAACCTTCAAAAGGTCACCAAAAAGACCAAAATCCATCTTTTTCTCCTCAAAATATTTAATTTTCCTCCAAAAATACAAAAAACCCTAAAACAGGGTCCAAAATTCCCAAAAAATCAATTAAAAGGGAATAAAATTAAAAAAAATATTCAAAAAAGGAAAAAAAGGGAAAAAGAGGAAAAGAAAACCTAAACCATTTTTTACCAATACCATTGGTTTCCTTAAACCATAGTTGTATTCTCCATCACCAAAAAGCTATAAAAATGTGATAGAGGCTCCTCACTATTCATCCATACCCATCCTATCCTTATGTTGCCAATTTCTTCCCTCAGATCTTGAGCCATCATTTGAGCTTAGATCCATCTTTGGAATCCCTTATTGGCCAATCCTCCCACTTGCATTTGGAGAAGAGAAAGATCATTGGAGTATTGGAGAAATTCACCATTGCATCTGCTCAAGCTCAACCATCCTCACCCTTTGAGGTAATCTGTTATTTGTAAAGCTATTTTTTCATAAATAAAAATTTGTTTTACATGGATCATTCGAGTTTTTACTATTTACTGTAGATTTACTTTTCTTGCACATATTAGATTAACATTTGATTTTACATTAGTTTTTATTGCTTTAATCGAGACTGCTACGACAAAGTTAGTAGGTGCACATTTGCACAGGCTTTGGTGAAAACCCAAGCAACAGTTTTTGGCGACTCCGTTTACTTTGAATCTTTGAATCTTTCTTTAGATCTAGATTTCTTCTTATTTTTGTTGTTATTTAGCTTTATTGTTGTAGATTTGGCCTGCTACTAAGCCCATAGCTTGCTTCCCTAGCCATTGGTCGTTTCTGCAGCCCACACAGTCCAAAATTTTAATTTTTGGCTTTCATTTTCATCAACTTTTTTCATTCTGAAAATCGTAGGTTTCTACACCCATAGCCACGATCCATATCGCAGGTTTTTACCCGAATGCCGCGATTTTAAAAACCTATTTTTTCACCCAAAATCACGGGTTTTTTCCTATTATCCATGATCCAAATCGTGGGTTTCAGACCCACAACCACAATTCCATATCACTACTTACAGCCCCCCAATCGCGACACAGATCGTGAGTTTTTCCCAGATTGTCGCGATCCAGATCACAAGTTTTGCCACAGACAACCGCTATTTTGTCCCGAACCCTGCGATTTGTCGTCTGAGTTTTCTTCCCCCATTTTGGCCCGTATTTTCCATCCATCTCCCCTGCACTTTGACAACCTACTGTTTTACTTGAAGCCTTAGAGATTCATTTTCTTTTTCTGATATTTGCTTTACTACATCATTTTGAAAAAAATTCAGTTTATTGAAAGAAAAAATTGTAAAGCATTTTTGAGTTAAAATTTTCATATTTTGCAAGTTGAAATTAGAATTTTAATTTGATAGATATTCTCCCAAGCGAGGCATTTTATTTTGGTACATAACCACACTTACACACACTCTGTCACCATTAATCAAAGTGAGCCTTAAAATCTATTTAACTCAACCAACATTCTAACCCCACTTGGGGAACATCAAAAGGACATTGTAGTTAGGTAAGATTGAGGGGATAGGTATCCAAATAACACCCCTCACTCATTTTCATTTGAGACATAGTGGTTGGCAATTAGGGTACCAAAATCACTTAGTACTTACTGGCATGGTTATACACCAACTTGTCGGAAAGACCTCTCCCTTAGGAGGGTCGAAGTAGCAAGACTGGTTCTGGAGGCCTGAGTGGACTACCACAATTCATTCAGTCACCGAAGGATACCTACTTATTGTTCTCGGTGTACTACCCATATGGGAGTACAACGGTGATAGAACCGGAGCTGCAAATTCACCTTTCTGGACGTGTCATGAATGGGGTATATTAGTGGCCTTTCTTCTAGCATTGACTACCTGGTGTCCCTCCGGGTAGGGGGATATCATTAGCCTTTGGTTCTACGGTTCGTATTGTCTGACTTGGATTTCATCACCTTGTAGAGGATACATGTTGTTGAATCATAATACCTTTTTAGTTAGGTGTTTGCATGCTCTATTACCTCCCCTTGGTTAGTGAGTACACCATTTTTATTTTTTAGGATCCGTTTGCTTGTTGGTATTTTGACCACCCTTTTTTATTACTCCACTTACCATAACACAGCTATTACCGTAAGTGTTTTGAGTTTGGTTGTTGGCCCAAGTGCCATTGTTTTTGTGCTCCCCTCCTACACACATGGTTGCATTAGGGATTTCGAGCTTTCCACTCACCACCACCCATTAGTTTTACTAGCCGACTGTCACCATTGAGTCCCCGAGATGTTCTCGATGCTTCCGGGGTGAACCCCTGCAGTACAGTTCACTTGACACCACTCGTCATAGATGAAGAGCATTTTCACTTGACTCCACACGTCATTGGCATAGGACCCCATCATCTGATTCTGATGCCCCTCATTTCACATCTGACTTTGAGGTAGAATCCGAAAACCCTACATACACAGCACCAACTAGCCCCATGGATGGTATGACTTCCAACCCCTTCTTTATAGGGATTGATGGTGGAACATCAACTAGCCCTGCCACTACAAAGGCCACCACGATAGCCACAACTACAACAACTACTCTGGGTATGCCCTCAATCCAACCCACACCTGCTATGGGTATGCCCTCCATGGGACATACCCTAGGCATGCCTTCGACGGGACCTACAACTACCATCCCTACTACTATACCAAACCCAACAGTTACCATACCTAATACCAACCCATCTGTAACTCATGTTACACTTGGAGGAGCAAGACCTTCCCATACCAACTCCACGCCTTTATTTGGAGGTCATATCCCCCTCATGGCTAATATCCCCTTTAGAGGCAGTGGCCTAATCAACAATGCTACCAATAGCACATATGCCCCACTGACCATGTCAAACTGCTCTGCTAGTTTTCCATTTATGGCTAGTCTTAACCTACCGGACCTGGCAGGATTAACAAACGATCCCATTAGACATGATCCCACTTGGCCTCACATGCCCACTAAACTCACATCCAAAATCCCTAAGTTTGAGGGGAAGGCTGGGGAGGAACCACAAAATCACATTATGTATTTTCATCTATAGTGTTCCTCTAACCCCATAATTGATGACTCTATTCTCCTACAGCTGTTGCAAATAACTTTCATTGGCTCGGCAGCCAAATGGTATATCGAGCAGCCTCATGGGACACACCCTGTGTTTACATCCCTTGCTTCAAACTTCCTACAGTTCTTTCAACTACCCATCCACTATGATGCGGGAGTAGAAATCCTACTATCTTGTAGACAGAACACGACTACCCATATCACAAATCATATCCATGAGTGGCGTAAATGCCGTAGTTTATGCAAGATAAAGCTGGATGATCGTATTTTCCTGGATTGGTTCCTAAAATCTCTCCTCCCATCCATAGCCAAAGATGTGGCTTATGAAGGACCCAAGTTAGAAGAAGAAGCCATTTTAAAATCCCTACAGTTCGATTTAATCTACGCTTAGTTGGGCTACCTATATACAATTTTACCTAACGCCCCTGAGGTGATCCATCTCGGAATGACGTGCTGGGGGAATCCCATGCCACCGACGGTATCATTGGTCATGTTGTATCACACAACAAACCTTTTTCAATTATGACTAATAATACTGGCCCCAAACTTTCGCGAGCAACATCTCAATTCGGAGCTACAAAATCATATGCCCCCATGGCACACTTTAATCACACTCATGGACCCTCATGTCCACCACAGTGTTACGAGCATGCACCATCAGCTTACACACCACCTACGTATTATCACCAATAGACCACTCATGCTCTTGTTCACTCACAAGCGCAATCGGCTTATTACCCTCCGCAAGCAGCACCTGCTACCCCAACACTTCCAATATCTCAAACTTGCCAACAACCACAACAAGCACCTGGACCACCTCCGAACCCTCCCGCTTACTATCCACTGCATACTGTTCAAGCACCTACGCGACCTCAAAATGTGCCTACTTCCCAAGGGCAAGTAAATGCACAGCAGGACCATCCCCAAAACCAGAACAACCAACATAATCAAGGAGGTCAACAAAATCGCAAAAGAGGACGCAACCACGGGAATAATCAACCTCAAAACCAAAGCAGTCAGCCACCTAATCCTCCAAATAACAATAATGTTGCTCCCGCTAACCAAAACCTTGATTGTCCACTAAAACAGGGTAAAAATACTAATTTAAGAACAAACCATTCGTGTTCCATATGTGGAGTGTATGGCCACTATACTCACTCATGCCCCCCTTTGGAGCGAGCGTGCCAACTCTGGACTGATGACGCCCAACACCAAGGGCACGTGGCACAGCCAGCGCCACTTCCTCAACCGCAACCCATGTTATTGCAGAATCCTTTACCCAACCATGGAGTAGTAAACAGTCATCCAATAGATCCCCCACAAGGACCCGTGGCACCACGACAGCAAATCACCTATGCTACAATTGATTACCAGCATATAGATTCAAGTACTCACCATCTATTAATGATGTCATCAAATGATATCAACCCCCTAGTGTAACAAACATCCAAAACCAACCACCTCCAACAGTGGCCACTGCATCAACATCTAGTAATGCTCCCCTTCCATTCCGCTACACTGGGGGAAGAGACCCACGAACCTACACCGTTGGAACCACAACCCGCACCGCCCCATCGACTCCAAAGCTAGCAAAGAATCCCCCAACAATTCGTGCTCCCCCTATATGCTCTTTGTGCAATGATATAGGCAATGCTACCCATCAATGTCCACAATTACCGGCACTTCAAGAACACATGCAAATGTTGGATGACGACGCTAACATTCCAGTTATCAAACTTGAACTACCCCCTCATCCTTGCGATAAATCATTGCGCACCAATCACCCCTGTGCGATATGCAACATTTATGGCCATTACTCACATCACTGCCCTGATCTCCCATATTATAGAGCAAATCTATATGAATTGAATAATGCCGACCTAGAGATATCCCCTCCTCTCCTTGAGGAAATATATCCCCCAAAATCTTCTTCCTCGGAAGAGATCAATACCATTTATATGATCTCGTCCACCAGCGCACCCCTGTCAACCGATTTGACAACACAATGCTTCTGCAATGATGAGGAATACTTGAAGCACTTACTGCACCAGACTACCTCTAGGATGATATGCACCATCGATCATATTTCATCCCTGAAGCATCTACCTCTTCCATGGAAAACCAATTCTTCATTGAATCTAGAGATTTCATTCCCACCAAGGTTGACTGGTTTAAGGATCCTATCCCATCCCTTGATGCCTTCAAGGCTAGTACCCCACTTGGGTTTGTAACCCAGTACCAGTTAACAAGAAGCAAGGCACTATCTGTGTCTGTACTGACTTCCGCGACCTAAACCTTGCTTGCCCCAAAGACAACTTTCCAACACCATTCATCGACCAACTCATCGATGCATGTGCGGGGCATGAGATACTATCTTTTATGGACAGTTTCTCTAGGTATAACCAAATTCACATTTGCAAAGAAGATCAGTACAAAACTGCCTTCACCACCCCATGGGGCACTTTTGCTTACCGAGTTATGCCCTTTGGTCTTAAAAATTCTAGAGCCACTTTTTCAGTGAGCCAAGACATATTGTTTCCATGACTTGGTCAACATTATCCTTGTCTACCTTGATGACCTCACAGCCCGATCAAAAAAGGGATTTTATCATCTTAATGACCTCTGACAAGTCTTCATATGTTGTTGCAAATACAAAATCTGCTTGAACCCCCTCAAGTGTGTATTTTCCGTTCCGGTAGGCCAGTTGTTAGGTTTCATTATCTCATAGAAAGGTATTGTAGTCGATCCATTAAAGTTCCAAGCCATCTTAGACCTCCCATCACCTCGTACGCTTTGACAATTACAGTGCCTTTAGGGAAAAGCAAATTTTCTTTGTCATTTTGTCCCTGATTATGCCACAACGGTCCATGGTTTCCTTCGTTTGCTTCACACCCACATCCCTTTCATATGGGACGACCAAGCACAAGGAGCCTTCTATGACCTGAAGAAAGCTCTCACCAATGCCCCCTTGATATCCCCTTCGGATTTCTCTAAAGATTTCATTCTTTACGTTTCAGCATCCAACTATGCCGTTTCAGGAGTTCTCATTCAAGAAGACACTGCTCGTCAAGAGCAGGTCATTTATTATGTGAGACAAACCTTGTCTGGCCCATCGCTATGGTACCCATACGAAGAGAAACTGGCCCTCGCCGTCGTCTTCTCAGTACAAAATTTGCGACATTACATCCTCATAAGCCATACTACAGTAGTTTCAAATTCCAACCCAATGGTCTATCTCTTGAACCATCGCCTTCTGCAAGTCTGTGTCGCTAAATGGGTGATTATCCTACAAGAATATGACCTAACTTTCAAAACCCCTAAGAGAACCAAAGCCTTAGCACTTGCTCAACTCATTACAGACCTACCATCCCTATCGCTATCACCATCGGTCAACACTAATCTAACTGACGATCATTTATTCATCATCTCATCAGATGACCCTTGGTATGGTGACATTTTGGTTTACCTCTGTACACAAAAGTTTCGACCCAATATCGACTGTGACAGATGTCGTCGCATCCACCACCATGCTTCCCGATATCTCCTCTTAGGTGTTGTCCTCTATCGAGGCAGTGTCGACACCATCCTATGACGTTGCCTTTATCGGGAGGAAGCAGAACAAGTTCTTAATGACTGTCATAGCGGTGCCTGTGGCGACCATTTATCTGGAATGGCCACTGCCCAAAAGGTGATCCACGCAGGGTATTTCTAGCCTTCACTATTTACTGATTGCATCACAGCGGTCAAACATTGCCAAAATTTCCAGCTCTTTGCCCCCAAGGCAAGGACTCCTCCCACCCCCCTCCATCCAGTAGTCACCGTTGGACCCTTTTACAAATGGGCCATCGACTTCATGGAGTGTAATCCTGCATTAGATGAAGGCCATAAATACATAGTTATGGTCGTCGATTACTTTACCAAATGGGCAGAAGCCATGCCTACTTTCAACTGCAAATACGACACTGCAACCCGCTTCTTCTTCAACCATGTTATTAATCATTTTGGAGTACCTAAGCAACTCATCTCAGACCATGGTTCTCACTTCAAGGACTCTATTTGGCGAGAATTGTCAACCCTCCTTAAATTCAAACACCAACACGCCTCCCCGTACTACCCCCAAGGGAACGACCAAGTCGAAGCTATTAAATTTTTTTTGAAGACAATCCTCCAGCGCACTGTCGACCGACATAAGTCCAATTGGCATCACATGCTTTTCCCCACACTGTGGGATTACCGCACATCCACTAAAACCGCCACCGATTTCACCCCTTTCCATTTGGTTCACGGCATGGAATCTGTCTTCCCCTTTGAGTATCAGATCCCGACATTGCATATCACTATCAAACTCCTCCCAGATACATCACCAATTGAACAATGCTTACTTCTTTTGGAACAAGCTGACAAAGATCGCTGCGCAGCCCTCCAAACCATTGAAGCTGCAAAGAACCAATCCAAAGTTAGTTACGATAAACATGTTCACCCATGAGCATTTAGTGAAGGATACCTTGTACTTGTTCACTCATGTCCCATGACAAAACAAGAAAGGAAAATTTGAATCCATGTGGCAAGGCCCATACATCATACATACTTGCCTCGGACATGGGGCATACATCCTGACCGATTCAGAAGTAAACCCCCTGTGCAACCCTTGTAATGGGTTGTACCTCAAATGCTTTTACCCATAAAATATTTTGGACACCACAGTCCATATTGTACAGTTTTAATTATCTTTTCAACACCAAAAATTTCAAAAAAACCTTACATTTTGTTTTCCTAGATGACCACACATGGATCCCGTTCCACTTTACTATGTTGGCTTTGCCGATGGTGCAAGTCGCTGGTGTCCAAATCTCGCCTCCGCAGCTTGGGTACTCTATTCCCCCTCACATGAGTTAATTCACCTCGATGGAGTGTGTATCGATGCTGTGACCAATAACTAGGCTGAGTACGATGCTGTGACTGGTCTCCTAACCACTTCTCTCCATATGGGCATAAGTCACCTTCACGTCTTCCTCGACTCCTAGCTTCTTGTTTCCCAACTCAACAATTGTTACCAGGTATGTGATCCCTATCTCTTTAGAAAATTCATGTGCACTAAATAGTTGATAAGACATTTTGAATCCATTTCATTCACTCATGTCCCAAGAAATATCAACAGTGTAGCAGACCAAATGGCTAACAACATTCTAGATTGGCATGTCAAACAAACCATATAGGATATCAAACATGCATCAAGACAACATCACATAGGCATAAAAAAACCATAAAAAAAAACAAAATAACCCATCATAATATTGCATCCACGTGCATAGAATGTGCCTCCACGGGCATACCAAAACATGATATTACATCCACGTGCATAGAATGTGCCTCCATGGGCATACAAAAATATAAGCAATTGAATGCACATGCAACAAAACATAAAAACAATGACAGATGGGAATCCAATATTGTATAATAAAAAATGCATCCATGTGCATAAATATATATATCATCATATAGTCATAATGTCAAGAGTGCCCTTAGCACCCAAATATGCAAAAAGTACACTAGCCGTACATAATACATATCCACAAAAACATCCCCATATGGTCATCAGCATTTGGGGGCAAGTAAAAGACATCCTAATCCTTGTCATCACGGCTAGCCGTCTCCTCTGGCTCCTCTTCCTCTGGATCATACTGGTCCTGAGCCCTCTTCTCCACTGCCAACATAGCTATATGCCTCAAAATTAATCTCTACTCATGTGAAGCATCAAAACAGAGTTCTAAGACCTCCCAATCCAAATCCCTCCATCCATCATCTGCCACACCATCCAATATATGATCGATGGTATAACGTATGCCATCTACCACCTCATCATCACCCCGAATCCTTGCGCAGGTGGTGGGGGTGCCATCACCGGTGGAGGTACTACAACCACACGACCCCTGTGGCCCTAATGCTCCGGTGGAGGCTATGGACCCACATCTGCAATTACCAACACTCGGAAATGTCAAAACATCATAAAAACACCCCTAGCTATAATCAATACAAACATGATATTTAAAATAAATACATAACATCTCTCCCCCAGGCCTGTCCTGGAGCTCGCGACATCTCAATATCCCCCCGATAATCCATAGTTTGGTATGGATAATCATCTAACAACACTGGCATCTGCTCCCACTACTCATACATCTCTGTAGTAAAGAAGTGCCCAACTACCCCACCACCACTCTGGTGCATCATCTCTCCCCACCGCACCATCCGTGGCTCACTGATCAAACCATCCTGGATTGGCACACAAGGCCGTGATGTAGGCACCCTCTCAAAAAAGAAGCAACACAGAAATGAAGCATAACTAAACTCTCCCCCCTACAGCCTCACCTTGCTCAGCTCACACTGAACACAGGGAAGGAACATCTGCCCCTAGGCATAGTATGTCCCATTCATAACTTGATGAACCATCAACATCTACACCCCCAAAAATTAGTGGGGCGCCTGTGCTCGAAGTACCCGTAGTACGCAAGCCACGACCGCTCGCATCACCGAATCCCACAAATCATGAACTAGCAATGCACTAGCATGCACATGAGACCCCGGATGGAAAAATCACTCCAGTAGATCCTCTATCTCAACACCCCCCGGTATCCTTGGCTGAGAGTCCCCTATCACACCCAAACAAGGCAGTCTAGTTAGAAAGTAAACATTATTCAAGGTGAGATCCAATCTCTCAGCTTGAACCATAAATGCCTGAATATCCGGGTCCCAGAAATTGATCAACTTGTTCAGCAACAAGTTTGTTGAACGCATAATGGGAATCTCGACGAACTTTAGCAGTCCACCTAAAGCCAAAGCAGCCTGTGCATGATGGTTCTCACAGATGATTTGCATCACAACATCCGGAATCTCCCTCTCCCTCCACAAAGCCCTTGGCAGCCTGAGCATCTTGCCAAGTAAGCAAGAAAATTTCAATTAGAAACATGGCCAAAAAAAATAAAAAAAATTCCCCCAGCAACGATCTAGATCGCGGCTATGGGGCACACAATCGCGATTTGAGATCGCGGCTGTAGAAGCCACAACCGCGATCCACATCTTGACTGTAGAAGCCACATCCACGATCCACATCATGACTATTGATCTCACAGACGCGATCCACATCACGACTATGAAGCCCACAGTCGCAATCCACATCGCGACTATGGAGACCACAGTCGTGATGCACATCGCGACTGTGAAGACCACAGTCACGATCTACATCGTGACTGTGGAGACCACAATTGCGATCCACATCATGACTATGTAGCCCAAAGCCGCGATCAAGATTGCGCAAAAAGATTCATAACCCATGATTTCCCTCATTGGTCACCTAAAGTGACCAATGCACCGCCCCCGAGGCCCCCATTCCCCTAGAGAAGTAAATAAAATTAAAGCTTCAGGCCAATAGGCTTACCTGGAACTGACAAAATGAAAATCCAACGATCGGTTCTCCCGCAAAAGACAAATTTGATCTGACCAACTCAAATCTCCTGTCAAACTCAATAGTGCAAATGACACATGTCACTATGGGTCCACTTGCTATTTATAGAGATTTGACCTATTTTTCAGTCATCCATACGACGTTCGTTTTCCAAACTGTTGATACCATTGGATTCATCATGGTGAGAACTTCACGACAGTCTAGTTAGTTTACCAATTTCACTGGTCTCGTTTCTAGGCATTTTTTCACCCACCCTCATTGCCTCGGTTTGTGTGCCACATCAGCCATTGTTAATCTTTGACGAATTTTATATTGTCAAATTCAGTTTTCCGCACTCGTGACGATGCTTGAGATCATTTCTTGCTCTCACCAACAAATTTTTTGGGCATCTTTTCACATACCCGTCGTCGCCTCAATTTGTGTGCCACATCGATAGTTGTTGAATTTTACAAAATTTGTGCATCACAACTTCTACATGAGCCCTCCACTCCATCCATACTGCAATTATGGAATTGTTTTTATATCATTCATCAACCCAAAAAGAGGTCCCATCAGTGTTCCACCTATCACCGTGCTTCATCCCCATTCTTGTCCCTTGATTGAACACTTCCTCCTTGCCTCACCATTACTTTTGTTCGGTATAATTTTATCCCTTTTTCAGGCCGATCAATTCCTTTATGAAAAAGGCACTTAGGGAGTTTCTGTTAAGCTCTTTTCTGACTTTTAAAACAATGAAAATATTGTCGAGCAATCTTAATTCCTTTCATGCTCGTTAAATGTATTTGAAATGGCATCTACCTGGTATAAGTTTACCCCTTTTTCGAACCTTGTGGACTAATTACGAAAAAAAATACTCTAGTCACATCATCTAGAAGAGAGTTCTTCATTGCATCCCTTTATGCTTTTTTCAAGCCTTGGAGACTAACACATGAAAAAGAACCCCCTTAGAGTCTACTTATCACTTTCAGACTCTCTCAAACTGAAAGAAACCACGAGCATGAACTGTCCTGGGCTCGTACAAATCCACACAACAGTACCATTGTTTGAGCACATTTCTATCCCTTCTTTGAGCTCCTTAAACCATGAAGAAGGCCCCAACGGTGCCTCTCGGCGCCACAACAAAGCATATATAATCACACTATTATGGCAGCTTCCCCAATTTGGTCGCATTTGTTCAGAGCATTCTGCGATATGCCACCTTGAGAGTTTCCCGATACCACACATCAGTTTTCCCTACTTAGCCTCTCCCATTGCAGTACATACCCCTGATCCCTTAAGCTATGATCCTTGTACCTACAATCAGTTTCATATGCTTCCAGGTCATCCATGTCATCATGCTCTAAACAAAGGAAGTTTGAGTCCCCCCCCCACTCTACGATCCCAGTTATTACCCTTCCCCACAGAACGCCAGTCCCACTATTAGTATTTTGGTTGTACATCTCGTGCGCTTATAAAGAAAACACCATTGGCTTGATAGTTGTAGGTCTCCCTCTGTCGAAGACAACCAATCTATTCCAGAGGATAGACCCAGAGGTCCCCATGCCTTGGAATCATCACCATTAGTGGTGAGTGCCTATGGATCATTTTGAAAGGTGCCTCTCCAAATGATTATTTCTTACATGCTCGACGTCAACAACTTGATCACATCATTGAGATTCGTACAGGGTATCGGTCATTTCAGTTATTTGTCAAAGACCCCAGATGTCACCGGACTCTAGCACATTGATGAGTCTACTTTCGGAACAACCAGTTACATGTTCCTATTGATATCTGGGCTACGCTTGGTGACAGTATTTGGAAGTTCCCCAGTATTATACTCCCTCGAGTATACAGTTCCATATACTCTTTAGAAGCTAACTCACAGTTATTCAGTCCCTACAGTTGTTGGATACCTTCAGATCCAGTAGTTCATCAACCCTTCTGGCACCTCATTCAGAACGGTTGTTGCTATTTTCCAGTGTATCAGTTCTTCAGATCAGTCATGGAATGATCATGAGTATGTCCCAACATTGTTTCCCCTCTGGACCATTATGATTTCCACAGCAGGTTTATATGTATTGTTTAGGTCCCCTATTTTGGGACTCATTGTTATTTATATGTTTTGATATGAGATGGGTATTCCCGCCTCGTCCATTATCAGATATTATTCCTCATTCATTTTGAGGCCATGTATTTTCATTTTTTGCAGTTTGCATGGGACCCTTACTCCAGTCTCCAATCGGTCTCTTCTCTCCTCCAAACCCCATAAAAAAGACAAAAGAACTATGATGTCTATAGGCCATACGATGAGCTCCTCCCCTCACACATCAGGGGGCAATCTGCTGACACCCAAAAAATGCTCACTAGCTCATTTCCCTATTCGCATGACCCATTTGTCCACTTTTCCTACCATTTTAGCCTCTAAAACCTTCAAAAGGTCACAAAAAAGACCAAAATCCATCTTTTTCTCCTCAAAATATTTAATTTTCCTCAAAAAATACAAAAACCCTAAAAAAGGGTCCAAAATTCCCAAAAAATCAATTAAAAGGGAATAAAATTCAAAAATATATTCAAAAAAGGAAAAAGAGGAAAAGAAAACCTAAACCATTTTTTACCAATGCCATTGGTTTCTTTAAACTATAGTTGTATTCTCCATCACCAAAAAGCTATAAAAAGGTGACAGAGGCTCCTCACTATTTATCCACACTCGTCCTATCCTTATGCTGCCAATTTCTTCCTTGAGATCTTGAGCCATCATTTGAGCTTAGATCCATCTTTGGAATCCCTTGGCCAATCGTCCCACTTGCATTTGGAGAATAGAAAGATCATTGGAGCATTGGAGCACTTCACCATTGCAGCTGCTCAAGCTTAGCCATCCTCACCCTTTGAGGTAATTTGTTATTTGTAAAGCTATATTTTCATTAATAAAAATTTGTTTTACATGGATCATTCGAGTTTGTACTGTTTACTATAGATTAACGTTTCTTGCACATCTTAGATTAACATTTTCTTTTACATTAGTTTTTATTTCTTTAATCGAGACTACTACTATGAAGTTAGTAGGTGCACATTTGCACCTTGTGTTAGGTGGTACCAGAGCATAGTATCCTGAGAGACGAAGGATAGCTATATCAGAGCAGGAAGTGTATTCTGTGGGCAGAAGAACGTCAGTTGCATTGAGCCTGCAAGTGCGTTGGACAGCTCCAGCGGAGGTTGGGTAGAGTTGTACATGACTTGTTGAAGTCCGGTTGCGATTGGATGAGTGGGAGTTTCAGCCAAGGTTGACAAAGTCTTACAGATGCATTAATGTCCGAGGACAAAGAGCGTGTGGTGCAGCAGTCACAGTTGATCATGAGATGTTCAATAAGTGCGTCCGAACAATGCGAACTTTGACAAATGAAGTCACATTGATCAAAGAAATCCAAAGGCGTGGTTGTATTCTTGATGCATTAGACCACAACGATGAGGAATTTGAACAAATGGAACCATAGGAAGTAGCGGTAGATGACCCAGAAGAAAAGCTCATCAAGCTTCTGATGGATATGAGAGTTTGGACGAAGATAGACGTGTGTACCTACTCAGGAAGTCTGGATCTAGAAGACTTGATCAACTAGTTCAGACAGATGGAGAAATACTTCAACATAGAGCAGATCGAGGATCCTAAAAGGTTTAATATTGTATGTCTGAGGTTGAAGGGTCATGCCTCATTGTGGTGGGACAATGTACAGGCTAACAAAGTCAAGAAAGGAAAGGAGAAAATCAAGTCTTGGGATAGGATGGTCACCAAGTTGAAAGGGAAGTTCTTGCTGGGTGACTATGTGATTTCCTTGTTTCAGAAATTGCAGAGCTTTTGAAAGAAAAAGATGACCATGATGGAGTACATGGAAGAGTTCTAAAGACTATCAATTCGGTCGGGGCAAACAAAAGAAGGAGAAGAAGCTGTCGCTAGGTATGTGAATGGCTTGAAATATGCTATTCAAGATGAATTGATCATGTCGAGATTCAGAGCAGTCGGTGAAGCCTACCAGTTAGCTCTGAAAGCAAAAGAGAAACTGTCGAGGAAATCCGCAGCGACCAGAGGCAGGATGACTGGTCGGGGTGCGAGGAATATTTCTGTGAAAGACCAAAGTAGTGGTTACATGAAGGAATCTGCCGAAGAAAGTCGAAGGATGAAAGGGACATTGATAAGGGAGAACACACAAGAGAACTGATGCGATGGTTTTGAGACTCGTGGTTGAGGTGTGTATGGTCAAAGTGGTCTATCCAACAGAAAAGGAGCTAACAGACCAACCATAATCTGTTACAAGTGTTGTGGAGTGGGACACAAGTCATATGAATGACTAGAGAACCTACATGCTGTAGAGGAGTCGAAACCTAGACATCAAAGGGATGAGCAAGTCGATGAGAGGGAAGAGTTGGCATCCAACAGCAGTGAGGATGGAAAGAAGAAAATTTGGGCCATGAAAGCCAGGAAGACACTGGTTTTGGACGACGAACACGACGAGCAAGAGTCGGCACAATGAAAGGCGATTTTTCGAACAAAGGCATGAATCGGAGAATGGTGTTGCAAGACCATAGTTGATGGTGGAAGCACTGAGAATATTGTGTCGATAGAGGTGATCAAAAAAGAAAAGTTAAAGTGTCGGGAACACCCACACCCATACGAGATCTCATGGTTGCAGAAAGGGCATCATGTGAAGGTGACCAAACAGTGCTTGATCAACTTCAGAGTTGAAGGATTTGAAGACAGTGTATTGTGCAACATAATACCAATGGATGTGTGCCATCTGTTGTTAGGAAGACCATGGCAGTATGATTGGAAAATGATCTATGATGGTCGAGCCAACAAAGTCATAGTGTGGAAGAATGGTGTGAAGGGGACTCTTAATCCGAAGTCAGAGGAGCAGACCAGCTATAAGCACGACGAGATCAACTTTTGGGAGAAATGAGTGCTAATGTGTTTAGCGAAAGAATTCCTTGCGGAGGAGGAAAAATAGTCGGGGTGTTATGTTATCATTCCAAAAGGACCATGTGTCGAGAATGCGACAATGGAGGAGGAAATTCCAGTCGAAGTTGGAAAGATGCTCGAAGAGTTTCAAAGAATAGTAGTCGATGAGACACTGATGGGATTGCTGCTGACAAGGAGTATATCCCATCAGATTGACTTGATTCCAGGGTTGTGTAATGTCCCCTACTATCATACCCGCATGATAGAGAGGACATGATGCTAAAACCGGGCATCTAGCCCCATGTACTTATTAAATAAGCATTCACATAATATAAAAAGACATATGGAAGTGTATAACTATAAGAAAACACAGTGGAATTAATTTCAATAACACATCCATCATTCATTCAAATATTCATCAAATAATAATTGCAAAGTTAACACAAGAGAATACTTATCTTGATAAAGTAGTCCCAAACAACCAGCTATGCAGTTGCAACGTTCCACCCAACCATAGGCCAGTTGTGCTTATCAACCTCTTGATACAACTGCCACCCCCGAGCTGGGCATGATCTCTACAAGGAACCAGGGAACAACAGACTCACACATAGCCAAGCATACACCAAGATGAGCCAAGCCAATCTACAATTGGGTTTATCAGGCTGCTAGGGAATGGAAAAGAAGAATGGCTAAGCTAGTGAGCTCAACCACAGAGCTATGGACACCCGTCCCAGATCTATTTAGCTTGGCACCCACAATGCCTACACACCCAACACAAGGAAGTATTCTCTTCACTGCCACACAGTCCCTCAAGCCATACCTTCCTTTCTAGTGCTCTCAGGGTGTGCATAGAAAAGTAGCCAAAGCCCTCTTGATCTTCTTGAGAGGTTACTCCCTCCACTAGGTTTATCAAGCCAATTATGTCCACTACCACTCCAGTCTCTTTTGCTCATAGGTTCAAACCAAAAGGGATGCAGATAACAGCAGAAGTATAAGTGTTGGGCATGAAGAAATGTTTTTACAGTGAGATGTCCAAAGATGGGGTTTTCATTAGCTTCAGCAAAACGTGGGAAACCCAAAAATGAAACTGGAAGATGGGGAGCAACCCTGGGAAGCCAAATCCGTTTTTAGAAAAACGTCCATGGACATTCTGGGGCAAAAACGACCTCCATAACAGTCCCAAATCGTGGCCCTTCTCTCCCAGCTATTGTACAATGAAAAAACGACCTCCCAGGCATGGAAAATGCAGGAAAAATGGTGAAAAACGTGATGGGGAAAGACCCAGTAGTTCAGACTACGTGAGAGAGGAAAGACTCTATGTTCAGAATGGCTTTTGGGCACCATTTCGTGGGTTTTTTCTTGCCCAAGAAGAAAAATACGATTTTCCAGGTTGATGGCTTTCCCATACACGAAATTGGCTGCCATACCTCTTCATTCCCGAGGCATTAACTGCCTCAACCAATTTCTGGAAGAATTAAATGATTGGGTCCATAACCCAAAATGGGTAGTTGGTGGTTTATGGGTTTTCTCATTGACACATGGATTAACACCATTGGCTCAAGGGTTTGAATAATTTCCCTCCCTATTCCTTGTAGAATCATGCCCCCATCTCTTTGTTGCATAGCATAGCCAGTTGTGGGTTTTTTATTAAAATTCGTATTTACATGATGTCTTACTTTACATTGTGCCTATCTAGCACAAGAACCATAGGCATCTATTCCTTTAATTGCCGATACATAAAACGCTAAATCAATGGTGGGGCCTTGGCCTTGAGCTCCTCACCATGATTAAATTACAATATTTACATCATTTACGATTTAATGAAAAAGGGGTCAAAATGGGGACATTACAGGTCGAGTCTTCCAAACAAAGCACCACACAGGATGAGTCCGACAGAAGGTCAGGAACTCAACCGACAGGTCTAGGAGTTGTTGGAGAGAGGGTTGATCAGAGAAAGTCTGAGTCCATGTGTGGTACCAGCAGTATTAGCACCGAAGAAAGGTGGATAATGGAGGATGTGTACAGAATCCAGAGCCATCAACAAGGTCACGATCAAGTACCATTTTCCATTGCCAAGAATGGATGACTTGATGGATTTCCTGAGTGGAGTGAAGTACTTCACAAAGATAGACCTGAAAAGAGGTTATCACCATATTCGGGTTCGAGAAGGAAATGAATGGAAGACAAAATTCAAGACAAAGGAAGGGCTGTATGAGTGGTTAGTCATGCCATTCATATTGACTAATGCACCGAGTACATTCATGAGATTGATGAATGAAGTACGTTGAAACCATTCTTGGGAAATTTTGTCGTGGTCTACTTAGATGACATTATGATTTTCAGTCGATCCAAGGCATAACAATTGGATCACATTCGACAGGTATTGTAGAAGTTGCAGGAAGAGAGGTTGATGGTGAACCTGCAAAAGTGTTTCTTCATGAAGGAAGAACTGGTGTACTTGGGATTCGTATTCTCGGGTAAAGGATTGGTGATGGACCCAGAAAAGGTGAAGACAATACTGGATTGTCCAGAACTGACAAGCACGACTGGAGTAAGGAGTTTCCATGGAATTGCTAGTTTTTACATGAAGTTCATTCAAGGATTTAGCTGAATTTGTGCACCTTTGACAGAGTGCATGAAGAAAGGGGAGTTCAAGTGGATGGAGACTGCCCAACGAGATTTTGACAAGTTGAAGGAAAAAGTCACCGAGAGCCTAGTGCTAGCGCTCCTATATTTCAACAAAGTTTTCTAGGTCGATTGAGAGGCAAGTGGAATGACATTTAGAGAAGTGTTGAGCCAGGAGGGAAACCCAATTGCATTCTTCAGTGAGAAATTGGATGACACGAAGCGAAAATATTTGGTCTATGACCAGGAATTCTATGTTATTGTCCAAGCATTGAATAAGTGGAGGCATTATTTGTTTCCCAAGGAGTTTTTGCTGTACACAGACCACCAAGCACTGAGGTATCTGAATACTCAGTCAAAGTTGAACCAACGGCACATGAAATGTGTCGAATTCCTTCAGGGATATACATTGATGTTGCGACATAGGTCAGGAAAGTCAAATAAGGTTGTCGACGCATTGAGTCTAAGAGTTGCATTGTTGAACATGATGACAATTCAGGCAACAAGAATAGAGTTGGTAAAGACAGAGTACGAGACCAATGGGGATTTTGCGAAAGCATGGAAAGCTTGTTGTGAACCTTGGAGTGTCGACAGGACTCCATACTTGGATTATTTTATTCAAGAAGGATACTTGTTCAAGGGAAAACATTTGTGTATTCCCAGATGATCAATTAGAGAAAACCTAATCTGAGAGTTGCATAGCAGCGGATTAGCAGGTCATTTTGGCATCAACAAGACCAAGGAATTAGTCGAAGAGAAGTATTACTGGCCAGGAATGACAACAGATGTCGGAAAGTGGGTTTGACAATGTAGAGTTTTCCTGTTAGCAAAAGGGAGAAGTCAGAACACGGGGTTGTATACACTGTTACTTGTACAAAATACCCCATGGGAGCACCTGAGCATGGATTTTGTGCTAGGATTGTTGAAGATGCAGTAGGGGAGTGACTTAATTTTTGTTGTAGTCGACAAGTTTTTAAAAATGGCACACTTTATACCATGTATGAAGACAAGTGACACCACAGGCATTGCTATACTATTCTTCAAGGAAGTAGTCAGATTACATGGGTTGCCGAAGAGTATCACATCAGACAAAGATACCAAGTTTATGGGGCATTTCTGGAGAACCCTATGGAAGAAACTAGACACGAAGATCAAGTTTAGCTCGACATATCATCCGCAGACATACGGAAAGACCGAGGTGGTAAACAAAAGTTTGGGAAACCTTCTGAGATGTTTTACGAACGACAAACCCAAGCAGTGGAAGAATGTGTTGGCGCAAGCAGAGTTTGCATATAAACATTCTATGAATCAGTCAATAGGTTTCATCCCATTCTAGATTGTTTAAGGAAGAATCCCACATGGAGTGGTGGATTTGGTCGATTTACCGACATACACCAAGAAAAGCATAGATGCAGAATCATTTGTAGAGCATATGAAAGAAGTGCATGAAGATGTGCAAAAGAGCATAGAAAAGAGTAATGTGGCATACAAGTTGAGAGCCAACAGGAAGAAAATACTACAGTCGTTCAGCAAAGGAGACTTGGTCTATGCACATTTGCGGAAGGAGAGATTTCCGACAGGGACATATAAGAAACTGAAGCTTAAGAAAATTGGACCATGTAAGATTCTAAAGAATATTTTGGACAATGCTTATGTATTGGAGATGCCGAATGACTTGAAAATTTCACCAACATTCAATGTCTCAGATCTGTACAAATTTGAAGAAGCTTCAAGCAGTGGAAGCACAAAACTGTCAAAGATTTAATGGAAGGAGCAGATTCCAGATCAACAAAGGGAAGAAATCACAGAAGTAAAAGAGGAACGCGAAGTCAGGTGTACGCGCAGTTTGCGAAAGAAGGAACACTTAGTGCGATGGAAGGATGATGAGTTATAGGAGGCGACATGGATTTATGAAGAAGAGTTTAGGAGACTAACAGAGCAAACGAGTTCTTTTTCACCTAGGGAGTCTTATGTAGGAGGATCGGGACCTAGGCAGATCAATCGAAGTTAATCGACTTGAGGAGACTGACTAGAGGGAGTGCCAACGACCACTGGTGCGGAAGAGCAGATTGACTTATTGAAGTCAATAAGTCAAGCAGGAGCATTAGGGTATGCGACCGACAGATGTAGTGAAGTGGAGAGTTGACATGTTGGGGTCGACAGACGGTAGGTCAAGAGCGGAGCGTCGATGGTCGACATGTGTCAAAACACGACTCCAACAGGTTTGGGCATGATCCAAGAGAGGAGAAAGGGGTGGAATGGTGAAGCCTTGGGTTGCGAAAGGAAGTTGACAGGTAAGTCAAAGCTGACAGATAGTATGGACGACGTGATGGTTTACTGGAGCATGTCAGAAGGACGTGTAGAAGTCAAGGAGAGTACTTGGCAACAGTTCGGAGTTGCTAAGGAAGTTAATGACACTTATTGTAGGTGGGTGAAGATAGGACAGATGTCGTCATAGGAAGAGGCTATGCAACACGGTTGGGGAATTGACAGTTGCAGGTCTGCGAGATCGGGGAAGATCAACAGATAGAGGATGCATGTCTCGAGTATCGCAGTGGTCTTGGGAACAACAGCAGCATAGTAGAAGACCAGGGAGGAAGATCAATTGGAGGGAGATTCCACAGTTGAGAGAGTTCAGGGAGAATTTTTGTAGATTCAAGATAACAATCACGTAGCTTTCGAACACAGAGAGAAGATCGATCCATAGCTCAGAGTTCCATGGTGAACTAGGAGAGGGTTAGGTAGACACATTGGGAGAGCACATAGTTACTTTAGTATTGTATTGGGCTAAGGCTGACAATAGTTAGTTATTTCCTTGCATTTTGCATTGTAACCATTTCGGAGAAGTAATAAAATCCAGTTCATGGCATCCTATTTACATCTTGTCTATGTGAGCATTGTGTGTTGTGTGTATTGTTAAGAAATAACCTTGGTGTATAAGGTTCCTTGCGTCAATACCCCAAATTTCCTCTAATTGATACCCCCAGCATCTATGTTTTTATTCCACGTGCCAAGTGTGAAGTATAACAACACTCCCAAAAATGTTGTGCGAGCATACAGGGCTATACACAGATAGTGCATAATTGTGTAGGGACCCCTCTTGTAGGGTCCTCACGAACTGAACCTAAAACTAAACATATTAATACAAAATAGATTAGATACCATAATTACTAGAGAAATCAAATAAATTAATAGAATAACTTAGCAAATATAAACAAAACCATAACCTGTCGACTATAGGTCATGACCGTTGTCAAAGGAGAAGTTGTCGTTAATCCGATCTTGCTTATGCATTGTCATCCGTGTCTTCTGTAGGATCCCTCTAGCAAATCTCGATTAACCATTGGTGACGCAACCATTAGCTTCACTACCCAACTGTAGGATTATGCTTTCAGTCGCATAGCCACCCCGAGCTTCAGTTCGTAGAGCTCACACACACAATTCGAGAAACTCCCAAACGGGCTTCCCCCCCACGCGAATTTCTATCCAAACCCCAATAGTAGCAAGTCACTCACTTTTTCTGGATTACAATAACCATTCAAAAACTGGGTCCTTACCCATTTCCAATGCATTCCTTATATAGGAAAATACCATGCGATACATGTCACTTCATGCAAAATACCAATTTCTTAATATTCAAAAAGAAATTTATCTCAAAAATCCAAGTGTCAAGTTTTCTAGAAGAATGCACCTAATTTCCTAAATTTACTCAAGTTTGTCTCTAAGATGCTCACCCTAAATCCTATTTTGTGGGTGCATGTGGTGTTAGCTAAAAGCTCTAGCCTAGGATTCCAATTTTTGCTCCTAATATAATTATTTCTATTATTTTAAATACTAAAAAGTATTTCCATGTGCAAATGTGTAAAAAGTAATTATTTCTATTATTTTTAATACTGAAACGTATTTTTATGAGCAAGTGTTCTAAATGAAATTTATATGGTTTTTCTCTTTATGCACAAAGTTTACCAATTAATCCTTTCTAGGACCTAGGTGCCACATCGTTGGGCCCATCTGTCCTTTATGATCATATTTCGACATGGTACCACTCCGTTGGGTTCATTCATCCATTGTATCCATTTCTTGGCAAGGTACCACATCGTTGGGTCCTTTCCTCCATCCTTTCCATTTCTCAACAAGGTACCACATCGTCGGGTCCTTCTGTTAATATATTTTCATTTGACTTGCAGGAAATTCATAAAGGAATTTAGGATCTGTTACATTCAATCCTCTGTCTACATGCTATTGAGGACTAATGGCATTGAGGAGTAAGTTCGTTCTTACTGTGTGCCCCCCAAATCGTACGTGACCAACTTCGTCGTGGTCCACATGGCAGGACTTCACGCGACCACAATTAAGGGGCTAAGGGATTTTGAACTCGGTCGTGGGATCCGTTGGAATTACACACCGTCGTCGTCCTTCCGTGTGTGATTTATTCGTACTCTATGACCCTTTATTTCCTTTGTGGGAAGGTCGGTGAACTGTTTCACCTGTCGCTACATACATTCTCAAAAACACATATTAATAGTCATGTCCTCATTCATCATAATTCAATTCACAAGTCCGCTAATCATTAAGCATTTATAGTTTTACTCATAACATCATACATTATTCTAATTAACAATCTGTTTCGTTAATATGTACTTCTTTTGTTCTCATCACATAATTGATCATACAGTTGGTCGTTAAGCATCATTTGCATACACATGTAAGACATTTTTCATAATCAAGATAATCATTAAGCAACATGCAATTATTCATTTAATCTGACTATCCAACTCCACATATGTTATTTAATTCATTAGTTCCTTTATCAACTGTCGTCATTCACATCTTCAGGTTTCCTCAATCATTTAAAATATATCAAACTCAAAACACAACTTTATCAAAGTTTGTTCATACGGGTCACTCGACAGGTGCCCTTAAAGTCTACAGTCATTCTAGGGGAATTACATACACCCCCTCTTATATAGAACTTCGTCCCAAAGTTAAATTTTGTTCTCATACTTCCGACACTAGGCTTAACTTTAATTTCTTATTCTCATCTTCTTGTCATTCTCTTCTATTTTTCTCCAACAATCAAGGCCCTAAGTGCTAGTGGTTCTAATCATTAGTTTTCTTTTTCATCCAACATGGTTCCAATACATCCTCAGGAACTCAATCGTAATATCGTATAAGATCAATTGGATAACACATTTAGCAATTGTCAGTCCCAACTAGATTCCTTGTATCTCTTATTCGTTCACAAAGGTACACAATGTCTAAATTTTCAACAAATTGCATTGCGTCAATAGCGACCCAATAGTTAATCAAATCATCATTCATCATAACCAATCCAAGCAAGGATTCAAATCTATTTGGTTATCCTCCCTCCGAGACGAGAAGGTAAACATCATAAAATATTCAGTCAAATATAGATAGGTAAGATATAATCATGGTTCTAGTAAATTAGGAGAGAACCTCAAATAGTCCAAAAACCAAATTCCATAAGGTTACCTCCAAAACCCCTAAATGTTTTAACAACATTGATTCTCAATTTGATAGGATTCGAGGCATCGAAACTTAGTGACTTAGTCGAATATACATATTTTTTTTTAATTTATCTCTTATTCCTTTCATCAGTATCATCACATCCAAGTTAATGATATTATCACACCCATACCTCCTTTCATCCTTTTTGTTGTCTTAGGACCACTTCGACATACTCATCAAATCACATTATGTGTGTTTTCTTAACCTCATCGAGTTCCATCTCAAGGTTAGTCGTCTTTTCATCAAGGTTTCACCATGTCAAGTGATTAGCATAATTCCATTTATCTAGTTGTGCTGGTCATATCCATACCTTGTTTTACAAAATTCGTCTTCATTTGTTTCTTTCGACAGGTTTTCCAGTTACATTTTTCATTACCCTATCATGGTTAAGCCAAGTTGAAGCTTTTCATTTTTATTTGTTAATGATAGTGTCATGGTGCTTAGCTCATCACATTGCTCACATCGATATTTTGCTACCATATTTTGAGTCTATTTGTCCCTCTCGACAAGCTTTCAAATTCCTGGAAAAAGTGTCTTGTTAATTAAAATTGATCAAATTCCCATCATTAAAAAAATTCTCCCAATGCATCCATACACTAGTCTTCTCTTCATGACCATGTAGGGAATGTTTAAAAATATCCCCATAGGCATCTCTTAAGAGAGCGAATGTCTTCCAATTTTAAAACAAAGGAAATATTCCCTTTATGTAGGGATGCCTCCTATAGGGTCCTCATGAACTGAACCTGAAACTCAAAATCTTAATACAAAACATATTAGATACCATAATTACTAGAGAAATCAAATAAATTAACTGAATAACTTAGCAAATATAGACAAAACCATAACCTGTCGACCGTAGGTCGTGACCGTTGTCGAAGGAGAAGTTGTCGTTAATCATATCCATCTTGTGCATTGTCATCCATGTCTTCCATAGGATCCCTATAGCAAATCTCGATTAACCATTGGCGAAGCAACTGTTAGCATCGCCACCCAATCATAGGCTTATGCTTTCAATCGCATAGCCATCTACGAGCTTTGGGTCGTAGAGCTCACACACACAATTCGAGAAGCTCCCAAATGAGATTCCCCCCACGAGAATTTATAGCCAAACCCCAATAGCAGCAAGTCACTCACTTTTTCAGGATTACAATAACTATCCAAAAACTTGGTCCTTACCCATTTCAATTTCCTTCCTTATATAGAAAAATCCCATGCAAGACCTGCCACTTTATGCAAAATACCAATTTCTTAATATTCAAAAATTAATTTATCTCAAAATTTCAAGTGTCAAATTTTCTAGAAGAATGCACCTACTTTCCTAAATTTACTCAAGTTTGTCTCTAAGATGCTCACCCTAAATCCTATTTTTTGGGTACATGTGGTGTTAGCTAAAGGCTCTAGCCTAGGATTCCAATTTTTGCTCCTAATATAATTATTTCTATTATTTTAAATACTAAAAAGTATTTCCATGTGCAAATGCCTAAAAATAATTATTTCTATTATTTTTAATACTGAAATGTATTTTTATGAGCAAGTGTTCTAAATACAATTTATATGGTTTTTCTCTTTATGCACAAAGTTTACCAATTTATCCTTTCTAGGACCTAGGTGCCACACCGTTGGGCCCATCTATCCTTTATGATCATCTTTCGACATGGTAGCACTCCGTTGGGTCCATTCATCCATTGTATCCATTTCTTGACAAGGTACCACATTGTCGGGTCCTTGCGTCCATCCTTTCCGTTTCTCAGCAAGGTACAACATCGTCGGGTCCTTCTACCAATATCTTTTCATTTGACTTGCGGGAAATTCATGTAGGGATTTAGGATCTGTTACCTTCAATCCTCCGTCTACATGCTATTGAGGACTAATGGCATTGAGGAGTAAGTCCGTTCTTACTATGTGCCCCCCAACTCGTACGTGACCAACTTTGTTGTGGTCCATATCACACGACTTCGCGCTACCCCGAGTAAGCAGCTAAGGGATTTTGAACTCGACCGAGGGATTCGTTGTAATTCGACACCGTTGTCGTTGTTTCGTGTGTGATTTATTCGTACTCTAACACCCTTTATTTCCTTTGTGTGTCCATCGGTGAACCATTTCACCTGTCGCTACACACATTCTCAAAAACACATATTAATAGTCTTGTCTTCATTCATCATAATTAAATTCACAAGTTCGCTAATCATTTAGCATTTATAGTTTTACTCATCACATCATACATTCTTCTAATTAACAAGGTGTTTCGTCAATATGCACTTCTTTTGTTCTCATCACATAATTCATCATACAACTGGTGGTTAAGCATCATTTGCATACACATGTAACACATTTTTCGTAATCAAGCTAATCATTAAGCAACATGCAATTATTCATTTAATCCAACTATCCAACTCCACATATGTTATTTAATTCATTAGTTCATTTATCAATTGTCGTCATTCACATCTCTAGGTCTTCCTCAATCGTTTAAGATATATCAAACTCAAAAGACTAGTTTATCAAAGTTTGTTCAGACAGGTCACTCGAAAGGTACCCTTAAAGTCCACAGTAATTCTAGGGGCATTACACACACCCCCTTTTATATATAAATTCACCGCAAAGTTAAATTTTGTTCTCATACTTCCGACATTAGGCTTAAATTTAATTTCTTATTCTTATCTTCTTGTCATTCTCTTCTATTTTTCTCCAACAATCAAGGCCCTAAGCACTAGTGGTTCTAATCATTAGTTTTCTTTTTCATCCAACATGGTTCCAATACATCCACCATAACTCAATCATAATTTTGTATAATATCAATTCGATAACACATTAAATAATTGTCAGTCCCAACTAGATTCCCTATATCTCTTATTCGTTCACGAAGGTCCACGATGTCTAAATTTTCAACAAGTTGCATTGTGTAAATAGCCACCCAATAGTTGATCAAATCATCATTCATCATAACCAATCCAAGTAAGGATTCAAATCTATATGGTTATCCTCCCTCCATGATGAGAAGGTGAACATCATAAAATATTCAGTCAAATATAGATAGGTAAGATATAATCATGGTTTTAGTAAATTAGGAGAGACCCTCAAATAGTCCAAACACCAAATTCCATAAGGTTACCTCCAAAACCCCTTAATGTTTTAACAACGTTGGTTCTCAATTTGATAGAATTCGAGGCATTGAAACTTAGTGACTTAGTCGAACATTTTTTTTTAAAAATTTATCTCTTAGTCCTTTCATCAATATCATCACATCTAGGTTAATGAGATTATCACACCGATACCTCCTTTCATCCTTTCTATTGTCTTAGGACCTCTTCGACAGACTCATCAAATCACAATATGTGTGTTTTCTTAACCTCATCGAGTTCCATCTCAAGGTTAGTTGTCTTTTCATCAAGGTTTCACCATGTCAAGCGGTTAGCATAATTTCATTTAGCTAGTTGTGCTGGTCATATCCATACCTTGTTTTACAAAATTCGACTTCATTTGTTTCTTTCGACAGGTTTTCGAGTTACATTTTTCATTACCCTATCATTGTTAAGCCAAGTTGAAGCTTTTCATTTTTATTTGTTAATGATAGTGTCATGGTGCTTAGATCATCGCCTTGGTCACATCAATATTTTGCTACCATATTTTGAGTCTATTTGTCCCTCTCGACAAGCTTTCAAATTCCTGGCAAAAGTGTCTTGTTAATTAAAATTTATCAAATTGCCATCATTACATAAATTCTCCTAATTCATCCATACACTAGTCCTCTCTCCATGACCATGTAGGGAATGCTTAAAAGTATCCCCGTCAAATATACACAAAACCATAACCTGTCAACCATAGGTCATGACTGTTGTCGAAGGAGAGGTTGTCGTTAATCCGATCCAGCTTGTGCATTGTCATCCCTGTCTTCTGTAGGATCCCTCTAGAAAATCTTGATTAACCATTAGCAAAGCAACCATTAGCTTTTCCACCCAATTGTAGGCTTATTCTTTTAGTCGCATAGCCACCCCCGAGCTTCGGGTTATAGAGCTCACACACACAATTCAAGAAACTCCCAAATGGGATTCCCCCCACGAGAATTTCTAGCCAAACCTTAATAGTAGCAAGTCACTCACTTTTTCACGATTACGATAACCATCCAAAAACTAGGTCCTTACCCATTTCCAATGCCTTCCTTATATAGGAAAATCCCATGTGACACGTCGCTTCATGCGAAATCTCAATTTCTTAATATTCAAAAAGTAATTTATCTCAAAAATCCAAGTGTCAAGTTTTGTAGAAGAATGCACCTACTTTCCTAAATTTACTCAGGTTTGTCTCTAAGATGATCACCCTATATCCTATTTTGTGGGTGCATGTGGTGTTAGCTAAAAGCTCTAGCCTAGGATTCCAATTTTTTCTCGTAATATAATTTTTTCTATTATTTTAAATACTAAAAATTATTTCCATGTGAAAATGCCTAAAAATAATTATTTCTATTATTTTTAATACTCAAATGTATTTTTATGAGCAAGTGTTCTAAATGAAATTTATATGGTTTTCTTCTTTATGCACAAAGTTTACCAATTAACCATTTCTAGGACCTAGGTGCCACACCGTTGGGCCCATCTTTCCTTTATGCTCATCTTTCGACATGGTACCACTCCGTCGGGTCCATTCATCCGTTGTATCCATTTCTTGGCAAGGAAATGTCAAAGGCGAAAAGTGGAACTATGGTACTCTCATATTGCTGAAGTCATGCTATTGTAACAGCTGAGGGAGTCATGAAAAAGTGTATAGTCTTCACCCGCTACAAAAAATGATGGTACAATTCTAGTCATGCAAATGAATGTGTCGATGTTGATCATGAAAAGAAGTCATTGGATTACCGGCCATTGATGAATGTCGTTAACCAATGCGATGCAAACTCACCATTGATGTCAATGAGTGCCAAGGTACCTGAGTACATCTTGCAAAGTGCGAATAGATGTGTTGATGTCGATCCACTTGAAAGATATGACGATCAAGGGACATTGATGTATTCCCATGATTGTCAGCGAGAGAACTTGCCACTAAGGCGTGCAAGCCTCCAGGTACTCAAAAAGGAACTCTAGTCTATATCCCAGATAAGGTGCTGAGGTCGATGGGGCAAGTCTTGTTGAAAAGTGGGCCTTAAGGAATCCCACATCAATCAATGCAAGTTTTTACAAAAATATTGGTAGGACTATAGGAAAGATATCAGTAGCAACAGTGTTTATGATAAGGAAATGTAATTATGGAAAGGGAGATGGTTTTATTCAGAAGGCAAACTAAAATGGGGGAAGAAAGCAAAAATGAACTGAAAAAGATAAAGGGATGTATGCGACTCAGAAAGATAGGCATGTGTGAAGTCATGATAGTTAAGGCAATGAAATAGTGGACTCTAGCATGGATGATTAATGCACTTTGAAGGAGAAATGTGGGTAAACATTCATGACACAAATGGGTTTATGAATGGTTTCTGTGTAACGGTAAATGTCATGAAATGTGTGATGAGAAGCAGCTCCTTCAAGCTATCAACAAATCATGTTTTCTCTAAATTTTTTTATTTTTTGAATCACTACAGCATTGAAATTGATCGTGTGAACCTAAAAGGAAACTTAGTACGAATCCTGTTGTTGTTCTGCTTGTTTCATCATTGATTGCTGCGTGAAATGTATTAAGAAAAACATATTAGTGTTAAGCATAAGAACATGCTTTGATATTGTTTTCAGGAATTATTGAAACGTCCATTTGCAATTCTGAATTTTTACAATGTTTTTTATTTTTAAAATTTTGATTTTTATAATATTTTTCTTTTTTTTCATGGTTTTACAATTTTTATTGTTTTTGTTTTTCACACAAAGAGAAAATTTTAAAAATGATGCAAAAAGAAAGATGTCAAACAAAATACTCAAAATCAAAGAACTGACAGATTTGCAAATCTACATGTCGTCACATCCTCAAAGCTTCTAACAACACTACTTGTCTCAACTTCATCAAATCTTCCCATGGGCATAAGTAATAGTTTTCCGATGCTCCTAGCAATTATCTCATCCTTAATCCTGTCAGTTTTGTGCATGTGAATAATCGCTAGGATTGTGGGGCTTTAGATCAGTCAACAAATATTTTGAGATCAAGTGTGCTTCCTTCTTTTAACCTATGGCCACATACCATTGTAAGAACAACATGATAAATGAAATACTGTTTCTGATCGTAAAAACTCACACAAAACCAAAATGCAAAATGATAAAAATAGTTCATTAATACTTGTCTCCTTCATTCAATGGGTGTTTTGTGTTGCTGCAGACTTGGAAGAGTACACCTCAGCTTCATGAATTAAGACTTTTACCTTGTCATTACCACTTTCAAAAACTCAAAAAATAGGATTGTACCCAAATAGTGCAGGAATCCATAATGTATCCTCGTCGATCTTACCCTGAATCTTGTTTTCTGTGAATGTAAACTTAGAATTCACTTGAAAATGGTTAGTTGCAGCTATTATTTTGGTGCTCGGCTCCTACAAAATAATTTTGTATTGTTCATTACATTAAGAACCTCATCGAGGACAGTGACCATGGCCAGAGTTCTTTGACCGTGTTCGTTCGGCCAGAGTTTTTTGACTGTGTTCGTTCTACCTGCAGTGACATTCTCACGGATTCACACATACATAAATTCTCAAGAGCTGATAACACATTGAGGATTATGCGCTCTTTGTGAGAAATATATTGCATAACCATTTTTTATTTTTTATTTTTTTGGTAGATATCTTCTTGCTCCCTCATGATGCTGGGCAGGTCCACAATTGTCAAATCCAAGGCATCAATATTTTTCACATGAAGAGTTATGGGTATATCGCTTATGCCCTTACTTGATCCTGCAATCTTGTCTGTAACCTACTTGAGCATATCTGCTATTTCAAAATTTGCAGCATGCATCTTCTTATCCCTATATTCGATCACAATTCCATAATCCTCTACCTTGGATTTCTGCAATCTCAAAATAAGAGGGAGTCTCATACTGCAAGTGCCCAAGCTTATTCCTGCCAATGACTCCAATCTCTTGTAACATAATCATTCAACATCCATAGAAGGTGGTTGACTAAGAGATGAATTGGCAAGAATATTGCAGCTAGAGATAGTACCACACAAATATATCACATTCCTTTTGTCGAATCTGAAGAGCAACCTTATTTCGGGAATGGAGAGCAGTCATGATGGAGCCCTCAACTGCTGGCAGGAAAATCGCATCCTTCCCTGTTTTGAATGAATAATATAATTGATTCTATTTGCCAAACCTTGGAGAGATTAATCATCAAAAGAGTGGAATGGGAGCATATCCATAGATGATTACGTCTAAATTATAAAGAAAAGTGGTTGTGATCCAGCACAAAATAGTTGGTCAAATGAGGTAGATGATCTGCCACCCAATTTAGCAGATACGTGAAGAATTGCAGGAAGTTGAAACTGCCAGAAAAGGATTTGCAACAACCAGAATTGTAATTATTTGCATTGTTTTTAGAATTTCCAAAGAATGCACTCGCGACCCACATGAATTTGCAGGCCAGTTTTATTTTATAAATTGGAAAAAAAAAAATAGCAAATGGGGATAAATGAATTGCAAATTAAAGATTGAAATCAATTTAGCGTGTTTGCAAAAACTTTAAATTATTCATTCCTGAAAAGTGTTAAAACCATACATCCTACTTTTTGATCCTTGCGATCACACGAAGCATGGAGGAGAGCATACTTATTCTGAGTGAAAGCAAAAAAAAATTGAAAATAAAAACCTACCTAATCTATGCTAATTAGGACTCAGAACGCATTTACATGTAGTTAAATATCCAATGTAGCCATTCACGTAACAGTAATAAAAATATGTTCAATGTTAATTTTGCAAATGGAAGATGAAGATAAATAGAAATGTGTGAAATTAGTTGCGGAAACTGTGATTTAACAAAATAGAAACAAAAATACTGATCTAATCTAATACTTACTTGGAACTATTTTTCAATAAGGATTTGGTAGGCACAATTTTCCTCACTCAGATCATGCTGCAACTCCTTGTTTTCCTCCTCGGCCTCCTGCTCGCATAATTGTTCTTCATCAGATGTGCAGGATTCTTCATATGTTGATTCTTCATTTGTTCTTGGAGGAGTAATTAAGCTCTCGGTTGGCGTCAGGATCTCCTCTTCGTGAGAAGAGGAGATCCCTACTTTTGCAAGGATCTGAGTGAGATATTCCAAGCTTAAACTCAATGTTAAATCATTTTGAAAAAGGGATTCTTACAGCACCCAAAAATTAAAAAAAATTAAAAAAACACTCCAACAATAAAAAACACTCTGTACATAAAACAATTACTCATCACAGTTGCAAAAAAAACACACTTCCTGAAATTGAAATTCACACTTGCAGAATTGAAACACTCATTGCAAAAATCAAAATTCACATTCTAGTGTACGCTTGCAGAAAATCATACTAAACTTCAATCCATCATGCTTCCTCGGCAATTCCACCAAAATGTTAGGCAAAAATATTGTTCTTTAATTCCGTTGTACTACTTGCCCAACTACTTAAATTGTCAATCCGAGGTTCATAGGCTTATGAAGCACATGCAAAATTTATGCAGGATTGAAGTGGAATTAATCTAGTCTAACCCCCATTGCTAATTGCTAATTGCTAATCTAATCCCCCCTTAAGCTGAAACACACAACTGCTAATCTAATGTTGGAAGCTGAAACACGCGACTGAAAGTAAATTACATAAAAGAAAGACAACATATGAAGAGAAATGAGACAACACATGTGAGCTCACATTAACAATAAAGAAATCTTAATTTACATTACAAGAATCAATGAAAAATCATGAAAGCATCAAAACTAAGATTATGAACAAAAGCTAAGAATCCCCTTCTCCATATTAAAAAGTCAAAACTAACTTCTACAATATGAGACTAATCTCCTCGTAATCTACGATCTAATCTACTCCCCCAAATGAAGAGAGATCACTCTTTCTTATACATGAATTTCTTTGAGAAGAAGATAACCATCTCATAATGACAGATCCAATATTCTCTCAACCACTCTCAACTACTTTCCTATTATTACAAAATATGATCCCTTCAAATCCTCCATGTGTCTCTCATAAATTCTCCACATGTCTCTCATACCTTCTAGATAAGATATGCCAACCAAATCTCCATGATCTTCTCCTTGGAATATTCTTTGAATAACTATCTCCTTGAAATGGTGGAGGAGATATTCGAGGAGTCTTTCTTTGAATTGATCCTTCCATAGTCCTACACATTACAAAGCTCATCCATACTTGAGATATTAGTGAAAAACATGTTATTTTCCAATATTTAATAATAAATTCACTTATAATACTAAAATGAATAAAGTGGAAAATAATAAGATGAAACTCAAGTATATGTATGGAAATGGTATGATGAAATGTGAGGAATAGCAGAAGGTAAAGTGGATGAAAATATGACATTTTTGAGTCCCAACAAGGTGCCCTTAAAGTCCACAGTCATTCTAGGGGCATTATAAATTGTATTCCAGACATCAAGTCTTCCATTTTTTACCTTTTTTATTCGACTTGCAATGAGTTGGCTAATTGATGTATGTTTCTTGCGAGATGCATTTGTCGTGCTATCTGAATATTCACCATTAGAATCCACCAAAATAATGTTTGTTTCTTACTGTTTGTTTATTGCTAAATGCATCTGTCCTGCTGTCTTTAATTCCTAATCCACCATGTTTCTTTAATTCCTAATCCACAACTATGTTTCTGCCATTCTAAGATGTTTATTGTAAATAGTTATTCCTTTTAATCGTAGTTGAATGTTTCTATAGAAAATCCCAACAATCTATTCATCTAAGAGGGGGGCCAATCAAGAGACCATATGTTGTGGATCCATAGATTTTTTTTATGTTTTATTCAAATATATGGTTTAATTCCTATAGCTGATCAGTTTACAATTATGTAATGTGAGTTCTTTCCTGTTTACATTTAAAGTTTTGATTCATTAGTTGATAATCGAGTGCATCGTGTAAAAGTTAGGTGTGGTGAGAAGTGATCATAACCACAGTTGACCAAGGCATGTTAATACTACAACAAGATAGATTCAAGTGATAAGAAATCATTTATAGTTGCAATACCTCATAGAGTCAAAGACTAATTGAAATATCACAAATTCATATTAAACTCTAGAACTTTTGCTTGGTGAATTAATAGAGTCTAGACTACTAAACGGTGAGATTCAAAATTCAATCAATTAAGGCAGTATTTGGACTTCTTGTAAGGTTGTCATAGATTATGGATTAACTTAGAAGATTTGTTATATTATTCCCTAGGTATTTACTAATGGTTAGACTAACACTTGGTAATATTCAAGCTTCCCAAAGAATTTTGTGCAGTGCTACCATGGATATTGTTGAAACCTCCAGTCCAACAAAGATGCCATGCAATCACCACTTCAAAAATTCGAAGATGTATATAGAGAAATGCTAGCTGTTGGGGAGGACAATAAATTATTACATTTCTAATTTTAGTTTCTAGGAGGCAAATTTCTAAATCTCACAAGTGGAAATCCATTTGTCTATATGCTTGAGTGTTATTGATTCGTTTTGGAAGCTATAGCTCAAGAGGAAAACAAATATCCTATATTCAAAAACTATGTTGAATGTATTTTAGGAAAACCATTATAACCCACACAACTTGATTATAAATTTGATAGTCAATAACACTCCAAATTCAATGGGAATTAGCAACAATTTGGGAACCATTTATGAATTTAGATAACTATTGTAACCATTTAAGATTTGTATTTAGATATTTGTTACTTCTTTTTCAAGCAAGCTCTGTGTACAAAAAGAGGACTTGTGCCTCTTTCTCGAAGGGGTTCAATTATCTTTAGAAGATGATAGATAGTGTAAAAGACTATGACTTCCTTGAATAAAACACATAATACTTTACAACTCTGTTTCTCCCATTCTGAGATGTTTATTGTAAATAGATTTTCCTTGTAATCATAGTTCAATGTTTCTACAAAGGGACGCGACGAAGAATGGAGGTGCAAACAAATGCGATGTCTTTGCTAGGATTGGCGATTAGTTTCTCTTGTGATAAGTCTGTGCACATGCAGGGCATGTGAGACACCACTTCCACCACCTTCTTTCATAATTACCATTAAAATATTAGCCTATGGTGCATAAATTGCATTGCATATCACTATGCAAAACCCTATTTTAGAAAAGAGTCAAAATAGACAACGTTCGGTCAATGGATCCACTAGACAGGGGTGTCCCTAGTGGTACTTGGGTGTTGGGAATCCAATGAAACTGACAGTTTGTCCATTGGAGCCTTGGTTTTCGAGCTATGGCGAGTTTCATCTGGCTTCCCAAGGCCATTCAAGGACACAAGGAAAATTTCAACTGGGGGCATAAAAACTGAGCCAATCAACATAATTGACTTCCATTTCCTGCTGCAATTGTGTTTGGGAAAGGGCGAGATGATTGTGATGCCCATGCACTCGCTTGACACATTTTTCCAAATATTATCCTATCATGCAGAAATTGCACTACACGTCACTTAGCAAAACCCTAGTTTAGAAAACCGTCAAAATAGACAACTTTCGGTCCATGAAGCCACTTGACAAGGGTGTACCTAGTGGTACATAGATTTCATGAATCCAATGGAATCAACATTTCGTCCATCGGATCCACTATTTTTTATTTATGGAGAGCTTCGTCTCGCTTCCCAAGGCCATTCATGGGCACTAGGCAAATTGTGACATCTCCTCCATTTGCATATTAGTATTTTGGTGAAAATTAAAATTTTCTTCCCTTAAAGTCCTTCACAATAAAAACAATATAAGAGAACCACCCACATGTAATTACTCCTTGTACATACACTTGACATTCTTATAAAAGTTGATTTGCTTATGATATTAAGTATTACATAACCATTACACAAATGATCGAGAGACCAGATGTAACATACCTCAAGATAGATTAGGATTTTTGAACACATTTCATAACACCTAAAGTCTCCTCAAGGATATTATCGTTTATAAGGATAATTAAAAACTTGTTCTTCTCTTATCACCACATTCAAAATGTTAGTCACCCTATTTATGAGAATATCTAAGCAATAACCAGAAATGCATATAAACCATTTAGTAAAAGACAAAGACTATTTAGCTACTTTGTATTTCACTTGTACATTTGCATTACACAACAATTTGTATTAATTTCTTACTTTTCAATCCATATAATTAAAACTATCCATGTTGTCATACCCCAAATCCATGACATTTAAGAACCTACAATAAAGATACATCTAGATAAAAAGCAACCACCACACATAAGAAGAGTGCATATTCAGGTGGTTCACCCCTATTGGGCTACATCCACAAAGGAAGGTCTTTTCTTTTATTACTCAAGAAGAAGGAGGGTTTACAAAATGCAACACAACTGTTGCCATATCTTTTCACTTTCTCAAGATCCCTTCAGAACAAAGGTTCTTTTCTGTTCCCCTAGGTTTTTCTTTCAAAACCTATCATTCAACTATAAACTTGGACACTAACCTCGAAAGGCTATACAAGGCTATGCCCTTCTTGTCTCCCCGTGGATATTAATTATAGTTTCTATGTACAATATATAAGAGTCTCCAATGTTATTCCACATGGAAACGACCTTTAGAAACACAAATCTCTGAACGATATATATATATATATATGCAAAGAAGACTTCACTATCCCTGCACATTCATCCCCAGGAAAATCCATAATGCAAATATCATAATATACAATGGAAGTATAAAACAATATATCCACAAATAGAAAACTCACCGGGATTAGATTGTTATACCATGCAAATATAATAATAATGGAAATATATATACAGAGAATGCTTCACCATCCATGCGCATTCATCCCCAAGAAAATCCAGCATGCTAATATCATAATATACAATGGAAGTACAAAACAGTATATCCCCAAAGAGACAACTCACAGGGATTAGATTATTATACCATGCAAATATAATAATAATTGGAAATATATAGAGAATGCTTCACCCTCCATGCGCATTCATCCCCAAGAAAAATCCAGCATGCTAATATCATAATATACAATGGAAGTAAAAACAATATATTCCCAAACAGAAAACTCACCGGGATTAAATTATTATACCATGCAAATATAATAATAATGGAAATATATATACAGAGAATGCTTCACCATCCATGCGCATTCATCCCAAGAAAATCCAGCATGCTAATATCATAATATACAATGGAAGTACAAAACAGTATATTCCCAAACAGAAAACTCACCGGGATTAAATTATTATACCATGCAAATATAATAATAGAAATATATATATATATATATACAGAGAATGCTTCACCATCTCTGTGCAGCATATAAGCTTAAGTTGGCGTTTTCCCCAATTATACAGAGACCAAAAATTAAAAGGCAGGGTATCAGACTCTTACTCGGTAGCTCTGTTCTTACAGAGAATTAGTAAGCTGGAGCTAACTCATTGTTTTCTCCCTATCCGTCTTGCAAAGAATGTATATTTAACAATATTTTTACCCAGATTCAACCCTCATCCACGGGTTCTATCCCACGATCTATCTCTGATCGGTACTAATAAAAAATAATAACATCTCAACCAAAAATAAGCTTAAGTTGGCGTTTTCCCCAATTATACAGAGATCAAAAAATTAAGAGGCAGGGTATCAGACTCTTACTCGGTAGCTCTGTTCTTACGGAGAATTAGTAAGCTGGAGCTAACTCATTGTTTTCTCACTATCCGTCTTGCAGAGAATGTATATTTAACAATATTTTTACCCAGATTCAACCCTCATCCACGGGTTCTATCCCACGATCTATCTCTGATCGGTACTAATAAAAAATAATAACATCTCAACCAAAAATAAGCTTAAGTTGGCATTTTCCCCAATTATACAGAGATAAAAAAAATTAAGAGGCAGGGTATCAGACTCTTACTCGGTAGCTCTGTTCTTACGGAGAATTAGTAAGATGGAGCTAACTCATTGTTTTCTCACTATCCGTCTTGCAGAGAATGTATATTTAACAATATTTTTACCCAGATTCAACCCTCATCCACGGGTTCTATCCCACGATCTATCTCTGATCGGTACTAATAAAAAATAATAACATCTCAACCAAAAATAAGCTTAAGTTGGCGTTTTCCCCAATTATACAGAGATCAAAAAAATTAAGAGGCAGGGTATCAGACTCTTACTCGGTAGCTCTGTTCTTACGGAGAATTAGTAAGCTGGAGCTAACTCATTGCAGAATTCGCAACTCCACGATGGGAGAGTTCCATCGGATCCTCCTCCGCCAAGCGTTGAGATTTCCAATGTTGAGCATTGAGCTCACGAGATACTCCAGAATTCTTTCCCCAAGTCGGCAAAGAAAACCATCGCCACTCGTCAGTGTGATGAATGGAACGAATGGGTGTAGCCAGAGATGAGCCTCTGCCCCTTTCTCCACCGGCGTGCCCCAATTCTTTTCTTTTTCCCCCTTCTAAACGAAGCAGGTCTTCTTAAGAATCTCCGCTCGGCTCTCTTCGCCGGCAGGTGGCATCTCTCCGGTGTTCCAACTCTCCACTTGAGGAGACAGATGTAATGATACGGCTCCACGATGTGTTTAGTGAAAGACAACAGTAGTGACTCAGTAGTTCATTATGACGTGTCAGAAACATTCTTTTAATATAATATCCTTTAAATAAAATTCGTTTATACAATATTATCATATAGTCCTAACGTATGAAAGGCTTTGTCTTATCTAATAGTTCTTTTAATAATCTTACAACATCATTTGAAATAAGGCATTACAATGTCCCATAAAATAGGAATTACAGTTAGTATTATAACTCCTAAAACTTTATCAAAGTGATGTCACCTATATATGTAATATATGTATGTATATAATTATCTTCATAAAGTACTAAATTTATGACTTCATTCCCCTTCTCCATCACACCTTTATATATATATATATATATATATATATGCGAATCTTTGTTCCATAATAGTATTTGGGTATGGTAAAATAGTATCTCCAGTTGTCCCTAATACTTTTAGGTGAAGGGACTTTATTAATACTTTATTACTATTGTTACTTTGTTATTCTAAATCATTTTTCTTCCTGGGAAACATCTTCCATCATTTGGATTTTAAGTATTATTTGTTCAGCTTTAGATAATAATTATGATACTTAACCTTAATAGTTAACTAGTAAAATAAGCACTTATATCTTACTTAGATACTTGCGGCAGATTGTACTTTCTGGCTGGAATAGATCCTTCTTTTAGGATCTAAGATGTTACTCCTGACGAGTATTACAATTACATTTACAAAAATAATAGATCATAAGGAGGGATATTACACAAATTTCAACCAGTGGCATAAATACCAAACCGAGCAACGGAATCGATTTCCATTGCCTCGTACATGTGTGTTTGGGAAAGGCCAATATGACTACGATTCCCAGGCACTTGCTTGACACATTTTTCAAAAACTTATCCTATCATGCAAAAATTGCACTGACTTCACTTAGCCGTGCATGGAGATACTAAGCTATGTATTTTCGAAGAGCAATGAACTATACAAATGAAGAATTATTGCAAAAAGGAAATCACATTCAAAGGGACTACAGTGAAAAATATCTGATGTAGAATCAAGACAGAAGTGTGCACAAGAAATCTTGGGTAAGGAAATCTCCTTAGAAGTGCACTGAAGATGCAGACAAGGCAGATGCATCTAATGCAACAAGCAATTGCTGCCCTCCTTAGCAATCTCAAAGGGATTGAGTAAGACCCTTAAGTTCAACATGATGCATCTTAGTCAAGGGAAATGCTAGTTAGGTGTGTGGTTAATAAAGTGTCTGTCGCAATATTCATCATAGTTATGTATTTAGTTGGATATGTCACAGAAAAGGAGGTTCGGATACATGCACACATTCAGTTGTTGCTAAGTTATCTTGCATACGATAGAGTGCAGAACATATTAATTGTTGAATTAAGTGTTATGACATAGAAGAAGATTTGTTGCATATATATGAATGATGAAAAGGTGCAAACATTGTTGAAAGATAGATATGAGTCGATGCAAAATATAACTTTTATTATATTCAAAATCAGTATGTTTACAAAATTGCATGACTCAGGACGCCATGTCTGCCAAAAGGAATATACAAACAAAACTAGAAAAATTGAGTTTCTACAGTCGTAGTTCAAGGTCAATGTCGGTTTCTGATTGATTTGCAATATGAAGCTCCAAATCTACCGATACAAGTGCAGTACACTCTGAAGAAGGATGCACATGAAGGAATCGCAAAGTTGCAGACGATGATGGTGCAGTATGCCGAGGTCAAAGAAAGGACAGTTCATTGAAAATATATTGTTGTTGGCACTCCATATTGTCAACCCGATGAGTCACATGAGTCAGTTGTTTGGAATGCCTGGGATACACCTGTGACTGAGCCTATTGACGACAGAACTTTGTTTCATGCATTTGTCACTGCCAGACACCCATGTCAACCCTCAAACGTGAGAATTCAGACTGCTATGTCTGAACTGCAAGTCACACATTCTCAAGGGACGTATTCATTCTTTGGTAGAAGGAGGCCATTGGAAGAAAGAAGAAGAACTAGATAGCAATGCGGCACGAAAATGCATAAGTGGAAAAGGTGATGAACCGGGCATTGTTAATGAAACTCTTATAGAATTGAATGGAATAAGTTCACGCACATGAAATTAATTTGATGATATATGCATTAAATATCACACAAGTCGAAGAAGGTGGTGGAGTCACAAAAATTGAATGTTGGATTTAATAAGCTCTGAAAAGGTGTATGGAAAGTGGAAATCCAATCTATTGCTTCATGCGACGGAATCATGTTGCCCCAAAATATTGTGTACGATGATGACACGTAATTGTTCCCACACGAGCTGAGTATCATATCTACTTTAGTGTTGAACTGGCAAGTGAACATGCCAAACCTTTGGTTTCCATCGAAAAGGATGCAACAATAATAAATGTGACAAGGCAAGGACGCAACACAGTAAATGAGATAGATGAAACAGTCAAGTCAACGAAAAGGATTGTGCAAAACTAGTAAAGGATTGACTTTTGGCACTGTGCAGTTGGCATGAAATGAGGCAGACTTAAACCACTGCACAAAGGATGATGAATTGTTGTGACTAGAATAGTAGGTCAAGATACAAATAGAAGATAAAACCCATACAGGAAAGGCAATAACAAATAATTATGAAAGCAATATGCAAAATGCAGGATATTAGTGCAGAATTACAACAAAGAAATGAGGCATAGATACAGGGGGAGTCATCCCTGAACAGTGAATGAAGGCCGACGGAAAAAAAATCAAAGAAGAACCTATAATTGTGCAAGTAATGCTATCTCTTTGTCGTTGATGTCAAAGGGGGATAATATGCATGAAGCTAAGAAGAACTAAAGCGGCCAAGGAGAAAAGATGCATGAGAATATGTGAAAGAGCATAAAGCGGAAAGACCACACAATAAAGTATGATGAGACATCATGCAGATGCAACAGACATGAAAGAGTGTGAAGTAGATCACCTGTCTGTGTAGAAGTATCAGAAACTAGAGTAAGTACTGATAGCAGTATGCGGAGAAGTCAGAAGCCCAAAGAACTCAATGAGAGCATATACATAGGGGGAGCACTGCGACAAGTAGAGATGAAGCATACAGTTCAATAAAATTATACACAACTTCATAAGGTGTTGACATCAATGCCAAAGGGGGGTATTGTTGAACTTTGGTTTTCATTGATGTCAACTAATGTCAAAGAGGACGTCAATTAATTCAATTTGATTCATTTATGTCAATTGAGGTCAAATTGGATACATCATTCTTATGCCAGCGTAAATAAGTATATGTAAGCCACTTTGAAGAAGTGTATGCGCTAGATAGATGAAGGATATGGATGCAAGTCTACAAAAGTATATCTAGAAGTTGCATCCATTCTAAAGATGTGTGTCCAAGGATACATCATGCATAAAGAAGCACATAAGGAAGATAAATCATGCATGACCAATATAAAGAATCACATAAGGAAGATACATCATGCAAATCTACTATGAATAAGTACATAACCAAGGATACATCATGCATGATCAGTATGAAGAAGTACATTAGGAAGGCACATCATGTAGGTCTAGGTAAAAGAATTACATAAGTAATGTATGCTACTGCAAGTGGTACCTCCGTAGATATCAAGTCCACCAAGTCATATTCTCTTAAGGTAGCAGCCAAAGAATTCGATGGACAAAGGTACATGTGCACAAGTAGCCAAGGAGTTGACGAAGCAAAGGTACAAGTGTGCAGGCATGTCGAGAGAAGATTCTAGAATGCACAAGCAAGCCTAAACATTGTATGGTCAAAGATCGAGAGTGAGCAAGCAACAAGTAATGGCTTATGGTTAAGCACCCTTGAAAGCACACAAGTCTTACCAATCAAAAGATGCTTTTAGTTATTAAAGAAGGAACAAGTTCCAAGAAGGGTTCAGTGGTTTAAGTTAGTATATGCACAAATTCCACATCTAAATACTCAACAAGTACGCAAGTCCCACAAGTGATGGTATCGCAAGGGTCAAATTCCCACCAAGATGAAGATCATGTATGCCCAAGTTCCACAAAGTATTGATACACCAAGTGTGCATGTGTCACAATTGATGATATCGCAAGGGTTAAAGTCCCACTATGTCAAGTACCATGGTTGCCCAAATTCTACAAAGTAATGATACATCGAGAGTGCAAGACTACAATGCTGAGGTGAAATTTCCACTAAGTCGTGGACCATGGATGCGCAAGATCCACAAATAATGGCACATCAACAACATAGAACATGACATGTGGCATAGGAATAATCCATGAAGAAAGGAAGAAGGATTGCCACAACCAACTTGTGGACGTACAAATCATGCAAGACATGTATAAATAGAGATGCAATTTGGATATTTGAAGTAAGCTTGATGGAAAGTATATAGAGCTTCAAGTGGAAGATACATATTTATATTCGGGGAGTCAACTACTCGAGGACAAAACAACATGATCTAGCGAGGAGCCAAGTGTGCACATGCAACATAATGATTTACTGATGGTGCACAGAATGATGCTGCAGATTTTTTATGGATGCACAAACACTGAAAGGAAGAATTATAGAAGTATGAGCAAGTGCATGAAGACCGAAACCCAGTATTGTTGGAAGCACGCAGATAGTCACATTTGATGTAAGAAAGAAGCGCAGAGACATAACCGAAGTATATCAGAAGATGCGCAAAAGTGTGGATGATGCATCAATAATTGAAGTGAAGTGTGCGAAGTAAAGAATTCCATCATATGCGAAATAACAAAATAGCAATAGATTCTTTTGGGCATGTCATGATGAGGATGATCTGAGGCCAGTGCGTTAAACCGAAAGGATGAATTATAAGATGCACAACATGTCATAGATTTTCTAAAGGACTGTGGCACTTAAATAGAACGGATACATCCAAGAAAGTGTGCAATTCCATCTAATACCAGTGCATAATCTCGAAACAACAAACTATCAATTGAAAGCATAGTATTAGTTGGTGAGTGCAGTTGTGCAATAGCACAACGACAGAGTGAACCTTGGAACAAACTACAGGATTAGAAGCACATAGTATGTGAAGTAAGTCATCAATAGAAGTGAATAATTGAGTGGAATGAGAATTCAAGTGATGTATGCATCACAGTGATAGTGAATCGTCCGCATACGAAGTTGGCACACAACATAACGAACTACGGAAGATTAGAAGTGTGCGCGAGTTAAAATATCAGTAAGAAAAAATATTATTTTGGATATCTGGGCGACAGGATAGAGTAAGGAGCAGGAGGTTGTAGCCTCCTTCTAGTTGTTGTTGGAGAACACAGGGGTTTGGTGCTTCCTTTAGGTCGGTTCCTGTAAAACCAAGGGGTCGATGCCTCCTTCCAGTTGGTGTTGGTAAACATAGGAATTCAGTGCTTCCTTGAATGTATTCTTTTCATTACAAAAGAGCATTCCATGGTTTTCTTCCTTTTGGGTTTCCATGTCAAAATCCTATACATTGTTTTTCTTTGTCTTGGTGCATATGTGGATGGATGTTTTATTTATGTTGGATGCATAATTAAAAATAAATATTAAGTTAAAGACTAATCTGTTAAAGAAGGTAGAAACAACTAATAACTGCGCTAATACTGATTCACCCCCCTTCAATATTAAATCAATTCCAACACAGAGGATGAGTCCTCCCATGTTCAGGACAAGGTAGATAAAGAAAAAAAATCATTGAAAAGATACAACACATCCAACAGCAGGTTGATGATATCATGCAGAAATCTAATGCCAAGTACAAACAATTACATGACCAACATCGGGTTCCACATGAGTTTCAAGTTGGAGATAAGGTATGGTTCAATTTATAGAAGGACTGCCTCATAGTCCCCCATAGAAATATTAGATCACTCCAATATGTGCCTTACACCATCACTAAGGCTATGGGTGAGAATGATTTTGAATTAAATATACCCCCTTTCCTTGGCTTGCACCCAATATTTAATGTGGAATTGCTTTGACCATATTTTCCACCTGTCTTGGAAACCTAAAAGGTGATTGAGAATTTCGTCCCTACATAACTCAATCCAGAATTCCTTGAACAAGCTACAATGGATCAAATTATGGACACACAGATGAAGGGATCCCATCAATAGAACATTCAACTCTACTAGGTCACCAAAGCAAGGAAGCTTATTCACCAAGTCAAGTGGCTCACCAAGAATCAAATTGAGTAGAAGTTTCCCATCTTATGAGTGATATTGATGGAATAGATACCATTGATTCCTAAGGTAGAGGACTAATCCAAAATGGATATCTATGGCCACCCGACTATTCCACTAGCTCAAATACACAATTTTCCAGGTTGGCAATTTGTTTACAATTTGTTGGGTCCTAATCTTATGGGGCCATTTTGAGGTGCTAAATGACATTTGTTTGGCATGGGATTGCCTAGATGATTGTCAAAAGAATAATATGGGTGGACAATAAGGATTCTTTCTCAGCCATATATTTTAAATGCGATAACAAGCACCCCAAACAGAGATCATATACAAATGCTACACCCCTGAGAAGTTGATGTATCAACTAACCACATCACGACCTACAAACCTTTTGGCGTTACATCCCTCGGGGTTAGGGTTTTTTACGTTTAGGGTTTTCTCATTGATGGTTTTTCTTAAAAAGGCCTTTATGGCCTCATTTCCAACTCAGTTCTTACGGATTAGTGTATATGACACATCTCTTTTCATAGATAAGCTACCACCATCTAGAGCTAGTTGTATTGCTTTGCACTTTACAATGCTTTTCCATTCTAGTCATGAATACAATTAGGGTTTTACTATACTATTATGTTTTTTGCATAATATTTGTTTGCATTTCTATTTTATTTCATTGCTTTCATTTCGTTCTCCAAATAATGAAGATCATTTTCTGGTGAATAGAACTTAGTTTATAACTTTGTTCTTTAATCCTCCATTTCATGTACTTACATATCTAAGTTTACGAGCTCCCAGATTGATAATTTAATGTTAAGGATTTATGCATATAAATAACTCGACATTTTTTGTGTCGTCACCAAGGAGATGTAAAGGGACTAGAGGATTAGTAGTTTGGCTTTTAAGTTCTTGCATTATATATATATATGTTTCTATATATAATTTTGGTTGTGCCAACATTTAGGACTTGGAGGAGGAGAAACTATAAGATGCAAAGATGACCTCACTACACAGTTTTTGTGGTGTAATAACTTGATGCATCCACTTTAGTGGGTATATCCTATCCCTTGTCATGTCTGTATGGTTTAGTTCTCTTATAGCGTGTTTCCTTCCATTTTTTATTGATTCAAGGAAAGAGGAGAACCCTAAATCATGGTAAAATATAACTTGGTGATATCAAGATCCTAATAGAATGGTGGCACTCTGAGTACATGAGCTTTGTCAAAATTTGATTCAATCTTTACTTTGAGTGTGTTTTCATTATTGCAATTAGTTTCATTTCATTTCATTAGTAAAATCATTAAAAAAATATTTTTTGGGGAGCTATAAGAACCCTATCCATTTGTGAGTACAGCTCTAGATTAGAAATAATAACTAAAAATGCTCAAAAATTTGTTGTGTAAAGGAGGAAATTCCATCACAAGGATTGTCTCAAATCTTTTTCCACACTCTAGAATTGTCACTAGGGATGAATCCGCAATCCAATATGAAATAGAGGAACTCTGGATATGTGAACATACTCTACAAGAGGAGGATCTTGAAGTTTCTCCTAATAGTCCATGTGAGTTTGTCAAAGAAATCAAAGGATTATGGACCACATCAAATGAAGAGGAGATACTAGAGCAAGAGATCGAAGAATTTTAGCCATATTTATCATCAGGTGCATTGTGCATTACAAAGTGTGATAACCAATTGTCCCAAGAATTTCATCGCATGGAAATCAAACAAGAGAACCAAGGAGACAAATATTTCAATAAAACTTGGTTCCAAACAATTATTACGCCACAATTTCAATCCATCATTCAATAGTTCTTGGAACCATCTCCACTATATAAGTTGGCCCCTCATATTTCGATACTCATCAGGGTATACCTTTCCGATTTGGATATGGGTACACTAGAGATATCTTGTTACGCAAATGGCTCCATTGGAAATATTCCTACACTTGAAAAGACATTTTATTTTTCAAGTAGGGTAGGATATTTAAATAAATGAATAAATAAATAAAATAGTAAAGAGAAAATTAATAAGTCCATTTGTGAAAACCAATTTACTAGTGCAACTAGACATGAGTTTTGCTTGAAAATATGGCAACGGAAAGGCATAGCCCTTTGTAAAAAAATTATACTATGTTGTTGGTTTCATTTTGTCCTTCAAATCTTTATATGTTGTTCTCGTGTTAGATGAGGGATTCATTAAGGCCCTCCTTCTAGCAAACCTTGTCCCATCAACAACATTAAATTGTATGGGTTAAAGGTTAGAGACCCATCTGGTACCCCGAGGCTTTCATGCCTTGATGGGAAGTTTTCTCGTCGATGAATAGTGGAAATACATCAACACCCGACGTTTTTAAGATATTCTCAGTTATTTGACCTCAACTCATTTATTCATACCTAGTAATATGTACTAGGGAACCTTGAATCTCATTGACATTAATGGTGAGTAGTATTGTTTCAGTTAACAACATTCATTAATGGTTAGTAATATGACAATTTCTTTCTATGTTCGACCTTAGCCAAATTTATTCACATAGATAAGAATTGTTCCATGATATGGATTAAAGATGAAGATTGATTGATTTATCATCTTAACAACAAATTGCAGACTTCAACAGTATGTTAATAAAAAGAAAATAATATGTAGGGAAATCAAAGCAGCCATCTTTTTTCAAAAAGGGAAAGTTCTTTGTTTTCTTGGCAAGCCTTCTCAACTCAATCATTCTTCTTTTTCATTATAGAGCTTGAAGCACATATTTGTTTTGACTTTTGGGTTTTCCCATGAATATGGGTAACACTTTTTGGAAAGTGAAGGTTGCAAGTATGTTGAAAAAGGACCTTGATCGAGCTTTCTACAAGCCCTTGATCGAGCTTTAAAAATCTCGATCGAGGGATTAACTAAGCGCTCGATCGAGCTATTTAAAATGCTCAATTGAGGGTTAATAAAACCCTTAATCCAAATCCATTTATCAATCAATGGTTTTTATTAACCCTCGATCAAGCTTTCAAATCTTAATTGAGCCATTGAGTTTGATAAAAAAAATTAAACAAAAGGCTAAGAAAAAATCCCCCCTTTGCAATTTCGAAGCTTGATCGAGATTCGAAGCTTGATCCAGTGTCTGCAATAGTTATAATTAATATAAAACTACAACAAACCATAGTTTGTTTCATCGCATCTATTGCTAGAAGCAACACCAAGGACTAGTAGAGAGCGGTTATAGGTATAATAGCAGAGTAATTGGTGTTTATAGATGTGAATTAAATCATGGAAACATATGGAGAAGGGTCCTTTGGTTCTTAATCCTTGCTTGTGATTAAGAACCAAAAACCAAAGGACCCTTATAGCCATTTTTCATTATTTTAGTCACATATATAACTCCAATTACTCTGTGATCCATATCTACATGTATAAAATCAAGAGGATGTGGCGGTCCTTATGCCTTTACCCGATTCCTCTTCAAGGTATTTACTAGTACCCACAAATATTATTCTTCTTGTTAAAATTATGTTTTACTAAATTTCATTAACTTGTAATTCTATGTTTAATTTTAATTTAATTGGAAGAGCTCGATCCCATGAAGGTTTTAAATATAATAAATATTAACAAAATTATTAATTTACAAGGGCACCCAAATAGTTAATAGTTCAAATATATACCCCGTGGGACAAGCTAAGAATATGTACTTTGTATGAAGCCATTTCTCAGGGATTCAACACGAGGGAAGGGACAACCCATGGACCAATGATTGGGGTGACACACTTTACCCAATGAAGTTAGATAAATAGATTCTCCGGTGGTGGTTTTGGTTTTTTGAGTAATTTTCGGGTGAATCCATGAAGATGGGTGTCTATTTTGGGGGGTCTCGTGAAAAAATAAATCTAAGTTTTTCATGTTTTCCATCATTGGGCGAATAAAAGTGATATCTTTGTTTGGAATTTCACTTTTCACTAAAAAGCAAACGTTTAGAGAATTATGTTAGCTTGCTATCCATATTTTTTTCAATTTTTTATATTGATATTTGATATGTCGATTCGGAAAATGTTTGACAGTGTGTTCTTATAAAATGAAAGGACTACAAAATAGCCATGTTTTGTCGCACACGTAAAAGCATTGTTAAACTTGTTTTTTGCAAAAAAAAAAAATGATATGACAATCTACACACAATATACTACTGCATGACTATAAGTTTGTAACCAATGGATCTATATACTAATTATATATTTTTTTGAATTCGATCAATGGAGAAACCTTGTCGATTTTAAACATATTTTTTGTTGCAAAACTTTTCTCTCAATTTAATATAAAACTAAAAATTCTATGAATACCCTTTTGAAGTAGACACGCCAATTAACTACACCATAGTTTTCTCAATTTTTTTCGTGGTGTATTTTTAAAGTTATGGATTTTTTTTTTCACCGCATTTTGAAAGAGATGAAACCAAACTCGACACTTGTTAAGAAAACAAATAATTACAAATATCAGATCTTGCCTATACACAACAAAATCTATATATTCGGAAAGTAGATTTAATAACAAAACTAATGGTATCAAGTCCGATAGTCGCTTTGTAGTCTAAGAGATCCTTTTTACCTTCTGAAAATGGAGAAACCTAAAAACTGTGAGGAAAAATCAGACTTTCAGGTTTCAAGGGTTATTTGGCCGAATAACTGTTTTCTGTAATGGCGACGTCAATTAGAGCAAAGGTTATTCGGCCGAATAACCAAACGTAAAAAAAACTCGTCCAACGAAAAAAAAAAAAAAAAAAAAAAAAAAAAAACCAACAACAACAACATTTTTGTTTAAACTTATATAAATAAAACTAATTACTTTAATTAATTTCGCATATTTCTGGTTAGAATGTTTTTGAAGGGATTTTCTAAGGAGTTTTTTTGCAAAGGGAGGTTTTTTTATAAGGTATTTTTTTATTTCTTTCTAAGGAATACATTGAAAGAATGTTTTTCTAAGGCATTTTGCAAAATGAGTTTTTATTCCAAGTTTTTTGTACTTCTTAGTTCTTTGCAATAGGTTTTTTTTTTTTTCCAAAATGGTGATTTTAAAGAGTTTTTATTCCAAATTATTTTTTCAAAGGAGTTGTATTTTTCCTTCTTATTTATTTGAAAATGAGTTTTTTCAAAGTTTTTTTTTTTTTTCTAGAAATTTTTGCAAAAGACATTTTTTTTACAAAGTATTTTACAAGTGGTTTTTTTCAGAAAATGTTTCTTTCCAAAGGGTGTATTTACAAAGTTTTTATTCTAAGGCATTTTTGCAAATAAGATTTTATTTCAATTTATTTTTACAAAGGAGATGTATTTTTCCTTCTTATTTCTTTGAAAAGGGTTTTCTCAAAGTCTCGAAACTTATTTTTGTAAAAAAATTATTTATTTGCAAGGGTTTTTACAATTTTTTTATTTTATTTTATTTTTCAGTGGTTTTACAAAGAAGATTTATTTAGAAAGTGTTCTTATTCTTTTCCAATGGATTTTTTCAAAGGTGATTTATTGTCAAGGAGTTCTTATTTCATTCAAAGAAGGTTCTTTTCAAAGGAAATTTGTTTCCAAGGACTTTTTCTTCAAAAGACTCTTACAAGATTTTGATAAGGTGAAGTAAATTTCAGTTCATGTGTTTATAAATTTCGTAACTGTTTTTAAATCTTCATTTTGTTTTTTAACTATAAAATGATGATTCTTTAATTTATCATTTATAGATTAAACAATCATGGGTAGTAAGAGAAACCGTCAAAGAAAATATGATTGTAAACGTGTTGATGATGATGATAATAGAGAAAAAAAAAACTTAAATATCATGGCAACAAAGCAAGCCTTGCAGAACCCAAGCAACGATTATTGAAGATACAAATATAGTTTTACATGATAATGTTGATGAAATGGAAATTGAAAATAGAGTACAAGAAGAACAAATTGAAGTTGAAGAAACCATTGTTGAAAATGTAAATAGTGATTTACATACTAATGTCGATGAAGTCAATATTGAAGATCAAGTTCAAGAACCAGAAATTGGACCAGGTATGTATATATCATGTATTTTCCAAATTCATTTTTTATAATGAATTGTTGTTTTTGATACATGTTAAATTAAATTTAACTTGATGTATAGGTACTTTCACCATTGATGATGAAACGTTAGAAAACGTTGATTGCAACAAATATGAAAATAAATACCCATACATGCTGCACGATATTGGGCTCAAAAAATTTATGATGATGTTCTGAAGAATTATTCAGCAACAGGACAAACACAAATTTTGAGATGTTTATTAGTGACCAAGAAGTTAGAAGATGCTATGTCATTATTGGGTATTCACAAGGCGACCAAAGAGTCAAAATTAAAACATAATGTGATAGAAAATATAGGTGATGCAGTAAAAAAGTTTGAAAAATCTAGGAAGAAAGACATCGGTGTTGCATGAAGATCAATTCATACAACAATTATTTCGACTAGTAATAAACAAAAACGTTTGACAACACAACTAGCAAAAACAGTTGGAACCTCAAGAAAGACGTTATACAAACATAGCAAATTCAGAATGCAAATAGATGAAAATGATGAACTTGCTTGCTGGGCAATTATTTGTAGACAACCTTACAAAGATAGAATGGGAGCAGGTGTTAAAGATGTACAGGAATATTGGTTAACACATGCTCGAGTTTCACCAAATTCAAGAGATGTAATACAACAAAGAATATCATGAGGAGTATATGTAAGCAGTCTAAAACATATAATAGATATGACACAAGTACAATTGTTCAATAAATTCAAGAAAGATCATCATGGAATTAATCTATCAATCACTACATTTGTGCAACTAAAACCATGGTATGTTAGACCTATTACTATCCATGACACATGTTGTTTCCTTTATCATGTGCAATTTCAATTATATTACGACACATTTCTTGAATTTGGTAAAATGTTTTGGACAAATTCACCACCTCCGCCCATAATACGTGAATTCATATCTCAAACCCTATGTGAGAGAAATCACGATGAAGTATTTTATAATAAGAAATATGTCAATGGAAAACATTGTAATCGTTGTGAAAATTTGGTTTTATTCCAAAATAAATATCCTATCGATATTGATCACTCGCTGTCAAATGTCACCGTTGATTGGAGAATATATGAATACATTACAAGTACTAGTGATGTACATTCCAAAGAGATTGATTTGTGAGAAGATAAAATTGGTGTGACAGATTTTCTCAAGAAATTTGAAAGTGAAATTTATAAATGCACCAAGCATTTACATAGAGCACGATGGCAAGACCTTTAATTCAAACAGTCTCGTGAAATTTTTCCACCAGGAACAATTTTGTCAGTGGTTGATTTTGCATAAAATTACACATTTGCTGCACAAAAAGAGATACATAGTGAATACTATCATTCTGACCAAGTTTCAATATTTTTCCATGTTTTATATAGACATTCTCAATAGGATGTTGATGGCATTGAAAGCACATGTGACAATCGAGATGTGATTAAAGAATATCACTTTTATATCAGCGACGATCGTACACACGATACACATTTTGTTCAGCATTATATTGAAAGTATTTTCTACAATTCACTAAAGGAACGTAACGTTAAATTCAATGAGCATTGGATATGGTCGGATGGATGTGCCGGACAATTTAAATCTTTGCGATCATTTTATTGGTTATGTCGACTTCATAAAGCATTGAACATTAAACATCGTTGGAATTTCATTGAAACTGGTCATGGAAAAGGTGAACATGATGGTGCAGGAGCATGCGTAAAAAGAGCACTTCGAAGATGGAAAATGAACCATAGTTCTGCACGATTCCATTCAGTAGCAGAGGTTGTCCAATGGTGTAAATCACATCTAAACCATGATTATAATCAACAATCAAAAGATGTGCGCAGGTATGTACATACAAATGTTTTAATTTATATTTTATTGTCAATTTAAAAAAAGTATGTACCTAACATTAAAATTTGTCATTTGTGTACTAGATTTTTTTTGGCTTGTTGGGGTCCAAGATATAAATAGATCAATACCATACGACGCTAGCACCATACATGGGACTAGAAATTTTCACTCTATTCAAGCAAAATCCTTCCAAAACGTGTATGCATTTGACAGTAAAAAGCAATCATGCTTTTATCATATTTGCACTGAAAATATTGAATCTACAGAAGTTTGTGAAAACAAAATGAACAATTATGTAAAACATTGGAAAAACACAGAGATTAATCCTAAAGGAAAAATGCCACTAGTAAGCATAGAAGAATTAGAATAAGAAGAAATAGCAATATCATCTGATGGCAACATAATTTCAGATCTTGTTAGAGAAGGTAATGATCAAATACCACTATTTTGTTGATTGTCCATTCTTGTGCATCACCTTATATACATGTATACTAGCCAATTTAATTGATTTAAAAATCCTAACGTCAATTGTAATTTGCACAGGAGATGTTTTTGTTATGATTGCACGTGTAAACAAGAACGAAAATGTGAATTATTATTTGATGCGATGCACTGAAGGAAAAATGAAGTTATTGGAAGACTACAATGACAACGGATATACATACGAGAGAGGATCCATCATTTTAAAGGGCTATTTTTTCAGCAAACCCATATGACTCAAAATTATGTCTACTTTCAGGATTATGAACCTGATGTTATATGTTGTCAATATAGTCATTTAGTATGTGCATCTCGAATAAAATTTGTTCAAGTTCCATTGAAAAAATAATTAAAACATACAAAATGGAAACTGTCCAAATATGACTGTGAATGGATAATTGAGGATGACATTCCATTGCGATGTTTTTAACTATCTAAAAAATTAATAGATCAATGGTTTTGTCCATGTCATTGTCAAATGTTGTGTACAATATATTTTTTTCTTTCTATGTATATGATCTTCAAAGGAACTGGAATATAAGAGTTTAAATGATCGTATTCTAGTATGCTGAAATTTGAATTTAAAAATTATTTGGTAATGAAAACTCAATATGTAAATTTTTTTTCTTAATTTTGTATAAAATACTTTATTCGGGTCCCCATATGTCTATTAGACCACTTAAGGGATGAGATAACGGATATGTGGCTGTCACCACTCTCCATACCGAATCTTTACTTTAAAATATCACTTGTGTAAGTTCACATAACTGAAATCATGGTAAATGGAGACAATGATCATTTGATTTTTAATCACAAGAAAAAATTCTAGGATTGTGAATCTTATGCTAAATTAAAGGAATTATTATTTACAACAAATCGATGACAATTCATCAAATTGTTGTCTAAAATCATTGCTTTAATTTAGTACAAGCTTCACAATCCTGTAATCTTTGCTTATGATTAAAAAACAAAAAATCATTATCCCCATTTTCCATAATTTCAGCTGCATCAAATGTACCTGGACACTGAAAATAAGAATTAGTAATTAAAAATTCATATCAAAATTTGAACTTACTATTCATTTTTCAACTTCCTAACATTCATATTTCAATCAAAACTTCCTAACAAATTCTTGAATTTTGATCCTAATATTCATTTTAAAACTTGCTAACATTTATATTTCTATCAAAACTTCATGACATTCCTAAACTTCCTAACATTCGAAAATCACATTCATGTTCTTAACATTCAATCTTAACATTCATTCATTCATTGCACCTATCATAACTTCGTTAATATTCATTCTTACCATGTAACATTCATTCCTAACATATTCAAGTAGTTACATACATATACCAAATCTTGAACATAACATTCATTTTTCGGCTTCCTAACATTCATATTTCAATCACAACTTCCTAACATTCTGAAACTTTAAACCTAATATTCATTTTTCTATCAAAACTTCCTAACATTCAAAGATAAATCATTCTTAACATTCATTCATTCTTAAAATTTCTATAAAAACCTAACATTCATTCATTGCACACCTAGATTATAACATCCTTAACATTCATTCTTACATATTCATTCATTCATTTAAACATGCAAATACATATTCTAAACCTTTAAATCATTCTTAACATTCAATTTTAACATTCATTCATTCTTAAAATTCCTATAAAAACCTAACATTCATTCATTGCACACCTAGATTATAACATCCTTAATATTCATTCTTACATATTCATTCATTCATTTAAACATGCAAATACATATTCTAAACCTTTAAATCACATCAAATATGCTAAATAAACAAAAATAAGTAGATCATTTAAAGCAAACACAGAATATGTAAGTTCAAAAGACATGTATATAATCCTCAAAAAAATGTTCATGAACATGTGAGTTCAATGTACATATATGTATCTAGTCCAAAAATAAATCTTCTCAATGTCCAAAACAAATCTTTGCAATCTATGCATATCAACAAAAAAAAATGTCCACCATGCTATCCTCTACTAAGGCCTCCCCTTGGACTCAACCCACCCTGCAACATGTATAAAAGCAGATTATGAAAATAATTTAAATTATTTAAACTAAATTCAAAATATTAAAATATTAAACTTATATATAAAAAAAATTCAACTATTAACAAAATTACATCAAATTCTTCAAATACTTGTGCACCACTATCCTCCAAAGGAGTTTTCCCTTTGTCTCCAAAAGATTTAAGAGACCCAAGCTGCAACATATATAAAATCAATTTATGAATCTCATAAATTACTTGAACAAATTTTAACTAAATCCATAAAAATTAAAATATTAAACTTATATCAAAGATCAATTCAAGTGTGAACAAAATTACCTTGTGTCAATATCTGTTGCATGAAGTAGAGAATCTATCTCTCCCCCCTAAAATTTAAATTGTGTTAATAAATAAAACATAATGCAAACCAAAAAAATTAAGTGCCAATTAACTTAAAACTAAAACAAAAAGATTAAAAACATTAGCTCACAATAGATGGTAAATCATTTATAAAGTTCGTATCTAAAGAAACCTGCATGGATAAATCAAATTAACAATAAGATGCATAGTTAAATTAAAATTCAATATATATATATATATATATATATCAAGTTCAAACATAATTATAAATATGTAAATAATAAATATACCTCTCGAATATGCTCTATATTTTCGCTAGTGGAAACATGGAAATAATGTTCATTCATCATTCTTGAAAACTGCAACCAATAAACATTTACATAATGTACCTATTACTTTACATAAAAAAACATAATTTATCTTTCATATAATGTAATGAAAAATTCAATTCAAAATGAATAAAAGATTAAATTAAGATCAAGTCATGTATCATAATCAACAAACCTCTCCCAAACTCGATGTGTCATTGAATATAACATTTGCCCCTAGGTCACAACAAACCTTAGCATACGCTCTGAGATCTTCAATGCTCATTCTATCTATCTCATCATTAGTTTTGTAAACAAACTTTTGACGAATAGCGGAACGAGCCCTTTGTCGAACCAATCCCACATCTACTCCAACTAATGCCGATGATAAACCCTCGCCAACAAAATTCCTTGCAGTTGTCCCAAGTTGAGATGTGGGCTCTATCTCTGATCTTAATGCCACCAACCTGGGTGGGAGAGATATCTGGGGTGGAGGTCGAAGAGTTGCAGGGTCTCTAAGAGCACCTTTTCGATTATATATTCGACCCTTTCCAACTCCATAAAATTCTGAATGAACATCAGTATAGTCTGGCTTGATATTTAAAAAAAACTCAGCATAAAAAAATCTAGCAAAATATTGAGAAACCTCATTGTTCCATGGAAACCGACCATAGGCTACGAAAATCCGATAATAGAGTAGATGTGCAAGATCAGGATGCTTGAAATATTGCACTTTCAACATTTCTTTCTTTAGACCTTCTTTGAAGTTAAACATTGATTTGGCCTGTTCTTTCGTCACTCTCTCCTTCACAACAGCCCACTTGTCTGGACCCATCACTTGTTCCCTTCGTCTTCACATCAAATCAACAAAACCATTTGTAGTTGGTTTGAGATTCTCATTTGCCTTAATGAATTTTTGCAATGATCCCAAAACAATCTCCAAACTTTGTTTACTCTCTCGAGGGAGATCCATAGTAGACAAATCATTTTTCAACTTGCCATAGTGGGATCTACATCTTTCAAGAGTCATTTGATGATCACCACTTTCCCATGGAAGCTCCCGAGGTAGATCAGATGGATATGTTGTAATGGGTGTACAACCCCCAGTTAATTCAACATATTGCGTCCTGGCTCGACCATCATCACCTTGTGTAGAATGATGATCCTCTTGAGAGCCTTGCTCTGCACCCACATTTGTTTCCCTTGCTCGCTCTACCTCCCTCTCTATAGATATACAAGCATCTTCTGAACCATGCTCTGCTTCAAATAAAAACAAAGTTTTGTTTAAACACAAGTACAAACTTTGCGTACACAAAAAACCAATTTGTATGTACACATTAAAAGATCGATACTCATATACCAACAGAGGGTCGAGATCGGCATTCTCCCACAGAAGATATAGGGGAATCATTTGTACCCCTTTCGCCTCGTTGATGATCAACTGAATGTGAACTATACAATAAACTAGAATCTCGAGGGGAAGTTGACAACCTCTAATTATCACTTGTAACACCAACCCCAGAAGACTGTGAAGACCTCCTAAGCTTTCGCCTCAAAGACTCATCTCTTTCCATTTGATATAATGTCTACACTTGCACAAATATAAACTGATTACATATTCAAATTCTACATGTTAATTCTACAAATTCTAAAACCTAGCTATTAGAAAAGCAAGTTCTGTAAAAAAAGTTCCTATATATACCTAATATCATATAATAGTTTTTAAAATGACTATGACTAATATTGTTGGGATGTATAAGGAATTACTGTACCAATCTTCTAAGTGTTTTTGATGTTTAAAATGAATAGAGAAAATATAGTTAAATACTAAGTTTAGTGTTACATCTAGATAGTATTTCTAGAAATTCTAAAACCTAGCTGCTAAAGAAACTAAGTTAAATGTAATAAAGACCTAAATATACCTAATATCATCTAGTAATTCTTAAAATGACTAACTAATAAGGAATTAATGTGTCAATCTTCTAAGTGTTTTTGATGTTTAAAATGAATAGGATCAATATAGTTAAATACAAAATGAAGGGCTACTTTTCTTTATGTCAAAGAATGAGTTCATGAACATGTTAAATTTTAATTAAAATCTTAAATTACTTAATTGTTATTTTAATAATATTTAAACATAAATTATATCTACAAGTTTTTTCATTAGTCCATACTATCTTAAAATATTAACAATGCATGGTATTATTTTTCACAAGTTTGGCTATGTTTCATAAATTTGCCATGTTGCAAAATGGTTTTCAGTTTGGTACATAATAGAATTGACTTTTGTTCTTTCCTATTACATCTAAAGTAAAGTTTATTCATGTCTATAGTTTAGTTGTACCTAAAGTAAATTTTAAATTTTTGTTGTATCCAAAGTAGAGTTTAATCGTGTTTAATTTTTTGTTGTATCTATAGCTATGCATTAACATAGTTTGTAATAAAACTAATATATTGATTTATGAACTCTGTCAATGTAGACAGAGTTCATGAACTTTGGGACATAATTCATGAGATCTATCCATTTGGACAGAATTCCTAAACTCTATGTCCATGTTGGCAGAGTTCATGAATTCTGTCCATGTCCATGTTGATAGAGTTCATGAACTCTGTCCATGTCCATGTTGACAGAGTTCATCCAATAAGACAAGCCTATATATAAAAGGGAGTTATCATTTGCAAATACAATTACAGTCCTACTTTTATTTTCATTTCTAAACACATAAGCACAATTAATAGTTTAACAAGATTAACTAACTAAAGAATGCATATATTTCTCTTTTTATATTTAAATTTAAATCATTTTCAACATACAATTTGGCCAGAGTTCATGAACTCTGCCTAATTGGATAGAGTTCATGAACTCTTCCCAACTAGACAGAGTTCATGAAATCTGCCAAATTGGACAGAGTTCATGTTAAACCTCTTAGTACTAATCCACACTATTTGCTTATGTTACAGTTTCCATATTAGATTACTATGATTATACTATCTATGAGTAATAAGTATCATTATCTATGCTCTTTCATGAACTCTGCCCAATTTTGGGAAGAGTTCATGAACTCTACCCAGTTGGGCAGAGTTCATGAACTCTACCTAGTTGGATAGAGTTCATGAACTCTGCCCAAAATTGGGCAGAGTCCATGAACTCTGTCCAATTGGGTAGAGTTCATGAACTCTACTCAAAATTGGGTAGAGTTCATGAACTCTGCCCAGTTGGATAGAGTTCATGAACTCTGCCCAAAATTGGGCAGAGTCCATGAACTCTGTCCAATTGGGTAGAGTTCATGAACTCTACTCAAAATTGGGCAGAGTTCATGGACTCTGCCCAATTTTGGGCAGAGTTCATGATATTGGGCAGAGTTCATGAACTCTGTCCAATTGGGTAGAGTTCATGAACTCTACTCAAAATTGGGCAGAGTTCATGGACTCTGCCCAATTTTGGGCAGAGTTCATGAACTCTACCCAATTGGACAGAGTTCATGGACTCTGCCCAATTTTGGGCAGAGTTCATGAACTCTGTCCAACTGGACACAGTTCATGAACTCTGTCCAATTGGACACAATTCATTTACAGGGACAAATTCAAAACTTTTTAAATTAATACTTAATTCTTGAATTAAAAAAAATGGACTTTCGACTTACCTGTTTAGACCCAGCCAAAACAAAAGTAGGCGAATTTAGATCCGGTCGAACAGAACTTGGGTGAAATTGGACACAGCCGAAATGAAACGAGCCAAGCAGCAAAAAAAAATAGAACTTGCAATAACAATTAAACATTAATATAAGAAATTAAAAATAAAAATAAAAACATAAATAAACAAAAAAACTTACCTCTGCAGACAACTTCGCGTCGACAGGTCCACATCGACAACACCCCACTGTTATGCAAATGTCCCCCAATGAAACGAACACCAGAACGATCATCCACCAGTGTATAGACGTCCAAACGTGAATACGAACCAATGGCAGAGGCAGAAGGTGGCGGATGAGCGGATGGGAGAGACAGAAGGTGGTGGATGAGCGAATGGGAGAGGCAGAAGGTGGCGGGCGAACACTCCATAAACAGACTTTGAAATGTCCAACCGATCAATGACCAACTGATGAGAAAAACGTGACGCACAGGGTGGCGGGGAAGTGACACACAAAGAGCAGGGAAGCAGGTGGCGGAGTTCAACGACAACCAGCTAGACAGACGAGTGGGTGGATGGAACAGAGATGAGATGGGTGGCATGGAGGCGGGGGCTAGCAACAACTCTCAAAGGGGTCCACGAAATCCTGCAGAAAATGACAAACAATGGCCGCGTCCGAACAATTATTTGGCCGAATAACTATTCGGTCGAATAATTGTTTGGCCGAATAACTATTCGGTCGAATAATTGTTTGGCCGAATAATTGGACAACGCCGTGCGTTTTCTCCATCTGGCTAAAACCTCACACACACATCGAGGTCACCGTTAGGTCTAACGGTGGCTCGTTAATTGTTATTCGACCGAATAAAATAGAAGTTATTCGGCCGAATAAATTAAGTTATTCGACTAAATAATTAAATTTATTCGGACGAATAACTTCCGCTATGGCTCTTTGGCGTCTGATTCTCACCAAAGTGTAACCCACCTTCGCGTTTCCACCGTTCCTTCAAACATGAATTCGGGCACATGAATTTTTTTTAATCAAAGTTATTAGAAGCTTGATCGATATTTTGTCTAACCACCCATAAAACCTGATCGAGGTATTTAAAAATGCACTTAAAAGCTTGATTGAGGGTTTTAAAACCTCGATGAAGCTCATAGCTCAATCGAGGGATTTAACAACATGATTTTATCCCCCATTTCATCAAATTTAATTTTACTGGCATCTTTTCCAGACCTAACCCTATCCTAGGATGCACTTTAGGTGGAGGACTTCATATTGATGGATTCGTCAATGGATTATGTATCCATTGGCGTATAATTTATGGCTTTTTGAGTTCATATGATAATTCGTTTTTATTTTCTTTTCAAACTTACACTTTAAAACCATGTCCACAAATTTGAATCAACACAAAGAAATATGAACAACATAAAAAGTATACAAAAAATTCAAAAAATATATACGCCCCAAATGAACGTGTTGTCTTCAAAAAGGTATTTTTTGTATTTCGATTTTTGTAACCAATAAGAAAAAATTTACGTGTACAAAATGTGATTAAAATTTTCAATGCTCAACTTCAAAAATTAATAAAAATATATAATTTTCCAAAAACAAAAAATATATGTGATCCTTGGTGCATTTTGTGTCTAGATTATGTTCATATTTTTTTCTTCTTCAGAAATTATGCATTTATCACTAAATTAGTTTAAGTGCACACAAGCCACTTGTTAACTTTTCCTGAAATTTACATGAACACGCATATCATTAATTGTAATTTTGACATATTAAATAATAATATTATTTTTAAAAAGATATATAAGTGGAAAGACAACATAATTCCCTACATTGTTTTTTGTTGCATGACGAAATTCATAAACAAAATATGAGTTTTAAGAGCTTCAATTTAATAAATGAGTAAAAGATCGAATTTTCACTGTCATTTTTGGCCAAAAAGTGTTACCCATCTTCATGGATTCACCCAACTCCTTGTTTCACTATTTCTACTACAACTATGAGTGTTCTTTCAGATTTGGTATCATTCTTTATTTTTAGCGGGTGATGTATTCCTATAGCTGATCTAGTACGGTCTATAGCACATTATGAATAAGTTAGATTTTCTAGCATTTCTAAGCATCTTGATATTTTCTAGAAATTCCAGCATTCCTAGATTTTTCAGAAATTTCAAGTTTTCCATAAATTTTAAAAGGTCATGTTTCATTTATGGTGTTCCAAGGAATAATCAAATTTTTAACATTATATATTTATACAACATCTATCTCTATTAGATTGTCCACAACATCCTTTATTAGTTCAGTTCTTTTGGTACTCGAACAACACTTCCTGCCCTAGCATTTCCTGTACCAGTCTAGAATTTATTATTTCTTATACCTAATGAGATCCAGTAGTCAACTTTGTAAGTATAGGTGACTGGTAAAATTCTGAGGTAATTTTTTTTCTTAGACTGTTTTTTATTTATTGAGAATAGAAGGAAAAGTGGAAAGACACAGTTTCGCCTACACTTGTTTACCTATCATATCCTTATATACTCCTAGTTTTTCCTAAAATCCACTTACCTTTAAACTACCATATTATAGATTTCAACATTTCCATATATTCCTATCCTATCATTAAATGATAGATGCATTATTATTATGCGTTATAACTTGTTTGTTTAACTCATTAGCCATCCACTGTCAACCTTCAACCTTGAATTATCATTATTCGTTACCTCCGCACATGATTTTTGCAACCATGAGATTTTTAGATGTGACCATTTTCAACTCATTTTGAATCAGTGAAATAGTTCGAAACAAGTTAATCAAATGATTGTGTGTATCCATTAATCATTGTTCATAAAAATTTTTGCTTCAATTGGACTGGTTGCTTCTCGACCCTGAATTATAAGGTTATATCTTCCTCTATTCATTGACAACAAATCAATAACCATGGTAGTTGACCACCATGATCCATCATCTATGGAATTTCTTCAAAATATGTCTGAATACAGCTCCTATCGATAAATGTTTCAGATTGTTGTGTGGCTTATTTTCTTTGCTAAGTTATAGGGTTTTGATGATAGGGTTACTCTTCAATTTTCTATGCGTTTGGATGTTGAAGTGGCTCGTATAGGAGATTTGGTGTCGAAGGTCTCTGAAAATATCCTAGCTCAAGCTACTAGTTTTCCAAGAATGAGAGAGAAATGGTTCAAGAATCAACCTGTAGGCAGCCAAGATTGTAATCGGTTTCTGAAGCAGGAGTTTCAAAATGTTGACTAGTCCACCACATAGCTGGCTCAAGGATGAGTGGTTGAAATCCTTGGTGATCTTGCAAAAATATATTACCTTTGAGGGACCATATGCGCTTATGTTCTTGTATCAATGTTGTATTTTGAATATGATTTGAAGTTGAATTTTTTCTATCATGTCTGGAAAAGCTTGGGTAAAATGACCAGTCGGGTTAAGAGAAACCCTCAAGTGAGTCTCTATCATTATGGTTTAGTGAAAATATTGTTGGTTGTAGCATAAAATAGAAAGACAATCACTTGGGAACATTTTCTCACTCAAAATATAAAAGAACATTAGCTTGAAGATAAAGGGGCAGAGAAGCCAGATAAAAATCTCATGGGTAATGAAGACCTCGGCTCGGATGGAGCCTAGAGATTTATTTTTAGATCACATTGGGAAAAGAAGCAACTTCTAGGTAGAAAAGAAGAAGATACCATGAATCAACCCATATATTCAGTAGTCAAGGATTCCATAAAACAACCCAAAGAAGTGGCGGTAGAGGTTTTTGTTGAACAACCTATAGAAGTAATGGAAGAGGGTCATTGAGAACAGATTAATGAGGTGATAGCAGAATACCATGCAATACTATACATTGGACATATTAACAATGAAAACCTATTATCTACTAGAGCCGAAAATTTCATTTGTAAGCCATGATGGAGAGATTATATTTCATCATTTGGTTGGACTGCCTGCTACTCTATGCAGTCTCTCCTAGTACTCTATGTCTCTAAGGAAGAGAAATGGTGAAACCAAGTACTTTCAACCTTGATCTTTTTACACCTTGGAAAGAAGTGGAAACATAATATCCACCTGCAACAATTAATATAATCTCCACCTACATTCGTGAGCTAATTACCATGGATAACACATCATCATGTTATAGAGATTTCATTATTTGCTTGACTATATCAATTTGATGAGCATGTGAGTCTATTGAATAAAATCCTCCATACTTTGAGCAGTAGTATTATGATATAACCCAAGAAGAATCTATCACTCATGTCATGTCATCAACTTGAGTTGTACACTCAGAAATTTTTAAGTTAATAAGGAAGGATCATCAATTGAAGGAGCATATTCATGAATTTACTATTCTAGACCAGTATGTTAAAGCTAAGAATGAAATGTTTAAACCACAAAATTGTAAGTTGCAAAGGAATAATGACATGTTGTCTAGTAGAAACAATAAAATGTACAAATTGGGAATTTATCCCTCAAGTCATGTCATCAACTTGAGTTGTACACTCATAAATTGTTAAGTTAAGAAGGAAGGATCAGAAATTGAAGGAGCATATTCATGAATTTACTATTCTAGACCATTATGTTAAAGCTGACAATGAAATGTTTAAACCACAAAATCGTAAGTTGCAAAGGAATAATGACATGTTGTCTAGTAGAAACAATAAAATGTACAAATTGGGAATCTATCCCTCATGTCAAGTCATCAACTTGAGTTGTACACTCAGAAATTGTTAAGTTAAGAAGGAAGGATCAGAAATTGAAGGAGCGTATTCATGAATTTACTATTCTAGACCAGTATGTTAAAGCTAAGAATGAAATGTTTAAACCACAAAATCATAAGTTGCAAAGGAATAATGACATCTTGTCTAGTAGAAACAATAAAATGTACAAATTGGGAATCTATCCCTCATGTCATGTCATCAACTTGAGTTGTACATTCAGAAATTGTTAAGTTAAGAAGGAAGGATCAGAAATTGAAGGAGCATATTCATGAATTTACTATTCTAGACCAGTATGTTAAAGCTGAGAATGAAATGTTTAAACCACAAAATCGTAAGTTGCAAAGGAATAATGACATGTTGTCTAGTAGAAACAATAAAACGTACAAATTGGGAATCTATCCCTCATGTCATGTCATCAACTTGAGTTGTACACTTAGAAATTGTTAAGTTAAGAGAGAAGGATCATAAATTGAAGGAGCATATTCATGAATTTACTATTCTAGACCGGTATGTTAAAGCTGAGAATGAAATGTTTAAACCACAAAATCTTAAGTTGCAAAGGAAGAATGACATGTCGTCTAGTAGAATCAATAAAATGTACAAATTGGGCAGGCAGTGGTCCAAAGATGCCATAAAAACACATAATCTATAATAGGTCCTTAAGGAAAAGACTCAAAAAGAAGATGGATGAGGAAAATAATGATCTAAACATTTTAATCAATATTATTGGGTTATGATGGGTCTATGAGCTTATGATTTTTGCCCAAATTTTGAATAACTATTTTTGCATGAGGACATGGAAATGTCTACTATCTAGGCCTAAGGGAGGTGTAAGGGAGGTGTTGGCCTCTCATTTGTACTTGTTCATATACATATTTTTACCATTTTTGCTCTGTTCCTGTACCAAATAGCAGCATATTACCTTCCACAATCTTATAGAGGTAATTGTTGTTATTTTTACATATTCTACATATTTTGAATAGGTTGGACTGAATTTTGGATTAACCCCTTCCACAATCTTTTATGGAGGTAATTGTTGTTATTTTTGCATATTCTACATATTTTGAATAGGTTGGACTGAGTTTTGGATTAACTTTGCTAAGTTATTTTTGGTACTACCATACTACTTCTGGTACCACCTATACTTTTTGCGGTACCAAGATTGTACGTAATGGTGTTGATCACAGGCCAACGTTCTGGTCAACCGTTTCTATTACATGAGTTGTAGTGTAATCCGCTTCAAGGGAATGCGACCCTTATCCTCATGTGAAGGGCCCACCACACTAGCAACATTGTTATTTGTAATTTTAGTTAATTAGTTAGTTAATGTGTGATTTGTATTTTTGTTTTAATTGATTTTCCTGTAGATTGCTAAATTGTTTATTTTTTATTGCATATTTGTAGTGTATGAATGTGTCGACACCGGAAAAATAGGGACATTCCACCTATATCATTTTTCATATTATAGTAATAGAATGTTTTAATCATAGATTATTTGATTTATGTTCTTTACATCCCTTATGTAGTGTTTCTAAATTCTTATATTGCCAACCGTAATTAGAATCTCTTTGTAATCTGAATTAATAATTTCTCAAAGTACATAAATACTATGTTTCTTAGTAAAAGACTATACCTCATGCTTTTCATGAAATCGACTTCAAGGGACTAATCACTGAATCATTGGTTTTGATTTTTTCTTATACAAAGATTGGAAATGATAGTTCATGTCTTTTGTATCTAGGTTTGATTAGAAGTATTCTAGCTTCAGATCATTTAATTTTTGCCTTTTACTTTATCTATGCATAGAGTGTACTTTAGTGATTCGATTTTCATAATAATTAATCATTTCATATAAGGATTTGTATTCGAAGCTATAAATGAAATCAGAGCTAAGACTCTAATAAGTGGCTTTTACTTGATTTTCAATAATTTACCATTTAAGTAGTTTGCTATAAGTTTTTACTTGATTTTCAATAATTTACCATTTAAGTAGTTTGTTATAAACGAGAAATATTCATGGATAAGTGACAAGTAACCAAATTTTACTCAAAACCATACCTATATATGAAAGGATAAATATGAACACATAACCATTATCAATTTGTTTACTTTGTATCACATCCATAGTAAAACCGTTTTGTCTTTGATTTCTAAAAAAAGTTCATGTACTTAGTTCTTGTATTTTAGTTCCTATATCTTTTATTGTTTTTACTTGCTTAATATTACTTTTTCATTTTCTAGGTTATTTTTTGATGAATAAAATAGTTTACAACTTTCTACTTTAATTATATGTTTCATGTTCTTTCATCTCCAATTAGTTTACAAACTCTTGTATTGATGATTTAATGTCAAGGATTTATGCATATAAATAACCCGTCAAGAGAATTTTTTTTTTGGAGTATTGTCCCATGGATTAGAAAGCACTTGATATCTTCACCAAATCATTGATAAAAGCAAAGTTTGTGTATCTTTGAAGTTTGTTGGGAACAAGGGAAGTTGTCATCAAGGGGGAATGCTAATGTAATGCCATATTCCTCCATATATGTGTTGTTATCCCTATTCATCATTAAGGGAGAGTGTTGGAATGTTTAGTATTAGTATTACATGTGTAATGATGTCTAATGTGATGTTGTAAGATATTATGATGTCTTATCAAGCAAAAGAAGACATCATTGTATCTATCTTATGTAAAGTAGTTATCCAACATGCATAATGGAGTAATTCTCCTATTACCATTTATTATATAAGGAAGTGGTAAGTCATTTATCCCACATGTATTATTGGGTGTAATTATTCCATTCCTCTAGCTATATAATAGTGGTGAAGGAGACCCTTTTGGGTATGTTGAAAATTATGTTATGATATTATTATAAAACTTTGATAAGCATATGTGGAGTGGAGCTCAAGTGTAAGATTGGATATTTCTGAAGAATAAGAATAAGAAGAAAAGAAAATGTATGGATATAAGGCTAGACTAGTAGATTCTTGCTATTGATTTTATTGCATATATTTTGCAATATCCTAACAAGTAAAAGTTGCTTAAATAGCCTTAGTAAAATTTAAAAGTGGGCCCCAAAGTTGGTTGACTTTAGGGATTGTTGAGGCCTCAACTAGAAAAAACAAGAACCTATATCTAACAAAACTAAAATTATCAAATAACTTGAGTGACAACTAAAAAATGTACTTAAATCATTGAACAACTTGTGTGAGTAGCAAAATGAGAAGCTAAATGAAATTGGGGTTGGGTTCTTCAATCAATCTAGGTATGTTATTTTTTTAATCCATTTAATATTAAAATTAGTTATAAAATGAGAAATTTTACATTTTGTAACACAATGGATGGTACTGAAGTTCATGAGATTCTCATTTCTCATATGGAACTCGGAGAGGTATGTATAGTATCTTTCAAGAATGAATGAAATTCTCATGTCCATAAGGATTGTATAAGTAGGATGAATAATTTCGATGTCTAACATTTCATAATTCATATTGAATTTGATCAGCAATATGAAGATGGATCATCTTAAAATCACTAAAAATATTGGAAGGGAAACATGCTAGATCATTCAAAAACTTGAATGGGTGCTAGTTTGGAGCATTCATATTGTTGATGGTCGACGTGCTGGGGGAGAGACGATTTCAACAAGGATGACATCAATTGGTTGATGTGGATGAATGGCATGACGATCATGTGTAAAAATTGATGTGTTTTCTAGAGTATCCATAATAAAAAAACAAAGTTAGCAATGAAGAAGTTGGCGTTAATTGCACGGATACAATGTTAGCCCTACATGGAGGATGTTTGTAGAAAAGAAGTATGGTCTCAACTTTTCTTATTACAATGAAATTGGATGCAATGCAATTTTCATTAAACATAGGGATTGGTATTCCATCCTTAAATACAAAACCTTGCAAGACTCTACAAATGTTATCTACTCAAACAGTCATAAAAAAATCCAAATTGCTGTTATTACTTAATTTTGAAAGTATTTAAGAGAAATCAAGTGAAGGTATTTAAGAGAACTTAGGTGGGGAAAATGACAATATATAACAACTCTAAATTCAAATAAAATAAACTAAATCAACCAATAAGGTTGATGAAAAGATAAATTACAAGCACAAACCATGATGGAAAAACATAACCACATCTTATTAACTTCATAATCCAAAGAAGCAACCTACCTTTATAAATTAGTATGCCGTGATTAAAATAGTAATGTAACCATTGAGCCTTACATTGGGAATTGTAATTCTTCAACCTTTTCTCTAACGATAAAAAGAGAAAATCATGAAACGTAATAATGGACTTTATAAAAGTGAATAATTGTACAATTGCATTAAAAATATTTGAATTCACTCACAACCACATCTTATCAATCATTGTCCAAAGGCTACTAAATATAAATACGTATACTAAGTTATATAAAAGTGAATAATTGTACAATTACATTAAAGATATTTGAATTCACTCATAACCACATCTTATCAATCATTGTCCAGAAAAAATACCTACTAGGCTACTCAATATAAATTAGTATGGTCAATTAGAGTGACTAAAATTCCAATAAGTTGTAATGATGAAACCTCCACATCATCCGAAATTCAATGATATTTTTATTCTTTTAATTGGGTGGGTCTTATAATTGAAGTGCATACAAAATAAATTAAAAAAACATAATTTCCTATTTGAAATATATAACCTTCCATTATGTAGAAATACATGAACCTTTATTGAAAAAATAATCAAATTACTTGAACTAAACACAAGAAAAACAATTTGTTTTGTTTGTAAGTGTACTTTTATTTGTAAGAAGTTATAGTTTAAAAATAACAACCAAGTTTCAATAATGATGTTTTTATAAAGAATGTGGAAATGGTTTAAACACATTAGTTTAAGTGACAATACACTTCATTAATGATCTAGTGTATTAATTTAAGAAATAATATAGAGATTTAGAGAGATAGTGTAATACAATTTTAAAATCCATATTATAATGTTGCAAAACTAGAGATTCTCACAAGTTAAAGTCCATTGTATAGTTATTATTAATGTGGATACTTATAATCATGGTTTAAGATGGATCTATGCTTGTAAAATGATCAATTGACATTGTTGTCTAGAAGTGACCTAGATCCATCTTAACTCAAAATCCATAAATACTTAAAGGGATCAAATCATTTTGGTGCAAACCATTTCTCAATAAATCTAATTCCTCCCAACTTATAAATTAAAAATTATATCATAATTGATAATTAATTAGTTATAAATATATTTTAAATATTATAAAAAAAAAAATATTTTTACCCATTTAAGAAAAACATTTAATTTTCACTTATTTATTATTTAATAAAATTAATAAAAAAAATATATTGTATTAATCCATTTTTAATCAAAATATAAATCTACTTAGTATCCAATGCCTTCTTTTAAAAAAAATCTAATTCCAATTTCAAACATTGTCAAATGCTTTATCTACATAAGTACTTTATTTCATCATTAAATATTTAATTTGGCATTCATAATTATGTACTTTATTTCATATTTATAAACATTTTATATAATATTCAATACATTTTTTCATATTAATTTTTTTTATTTTTTCACATTTTTTTTTTATAAAATATCTAATGCATTTTCTTTCATAGACATTTCTTCTTTTATACAGTATTTAATGCATTTGCTTTTATATTTAATTTTTAATAGTTTATAAATATTTTTATTGAAATCTCATCATACACTACTATGATAAATCATATGCCCTAGCATTATTCTCTCGGAAAACAAATTGTCCCACTTGGCATAAATTCCTAATTGTCTCACTGGCATAAATCCCAATAAATTTCATGACTTTTTTTACTTTTTTATAAAGTTAAAAATATTTTGATGAATTGTTACACCATAGAATTGCATATTTAGAAAAATCATTACAGTATCTTTATTAAGTATAACATATTATTGCAAGACCAACAATATTCAGCTTACTGCTGGTCAATTAATGCAATTTAATGCAGCTGCAACAGACTGTCTGAATATTGTTAACCCCATTGCAAAGTATCAACCATAAGTAAAATCAAAAAAATTATAATCAACTTTTTTTAAACTTTTTAATAAAAATTACAAAATAACTTAATTATTGTACTTCTTAACCTAATGTTTTATAAAACTTAAAATGGGTACACAATACTTTTAATTTGAAAGTACTTATTGTGATATTTTACTCCAAACATTCCAGCCATGACACCCATTGCTGAAGGTTGACAGGACAAAGCTCTAACCATTAGACTATTTTTATCCAAAACACCTTCTTCCTTTATTGGACAACTATTTTTCCCAAAACAGCTCCTTCCTTTACTGAACAATCTGCATATGTTATACACTTCTATCATTAACGTAAAATCCCCACACAACAAACCATAGAGATAGTATTAACCTGTAGACTACTGGTTCATTCAACACAATCATCATAACCAAAGAAGAATCTACTTGGTAAACTGAAACAACAATTGCTTTCTTTTGCTATGTGTACTATGCCTTTGCTATTGGTGGTGCTGTAGTCTAATGAACTGGATCTGTAACAAGTGCTTCTTCTTCAACTGGATCAATTGTATATACTGGATCAACTGCCTCATCGACAAAATAGCTACCGGTTAACCAGTTATTAAGCTACACCCTGAGCTGCATAATCTACTGGAGTAATAAATATCGCATAGACATTGTGTTGAACACTAGAAAGACTGGCAAGAAAAAGAGAGATTCAAGAGCGTGAAGAAGAGGTAGTGGCTGTGTATCTCATTTTACAGTAATTCTCAATTTCCTCCGCGCCTCTCCATGGAAAGCGCCCCGCAATCAGTGCCCACCTGCCACACAACATTCATATAATTCAATTCCCATGAACTATGAATTATGAATATTATGATTTTGACCTAAATCACCTGTCACCCAGAATGAATATGTATGATTTTGACCTAATCACCTGTCACCCAGAAGCTTGTGAAGTCTATTTATCAAATCTTCTTCGTCAGCAGAGATATCTTGAGCAGCACAAGCACTATTCTTGCAGTAGTTCACGCTGCTCCCACCTGCAATAACTCAAATTCAATCCATGATTTTAACAAATTCAATGAATGGAGAAATAAAGAGGAATACTGGATTCAGATTCAGCAATATACTTAAGGATATTAGTCCTCTTCCCGGGCTAACGTTGCAGTCTCCCTCTGCTTTTGGCGGGGAGAAGCGTTGCAATCTATGATCAATGTCCATAGATCTTGATGACGAGTATAAGTCTGAGGAAGTGTGTAAAGAAATGCAATGGAGAAGGGAATTTATAGATGGAATGCCATCGTCTTCCGAGATTAGAAAAGGCGACGAGGGGGTTGTTACAGAGGAGTCGGGGTTTAAAATATCGTCGGGAATGTCCATTTTTTTGCTTGGATTTTAGAAATAACATTTTCATAATGGTTGTTCACATCTACACGTCCTTCCAGTTGTAAAGATACAACTTTTTCAGAGGAGTTCATCATATCTACACGTCCTTTCACTCTAAAAAAAGCAAATTAAGGTGGGAGTACACGGACAGCCGGCCGCCATTTCTTGGCTGCCCAGGGCGTATTATTATGCCGAGGGATTCTTCGTAGCGTGTGGTGTGATAAATGGGCAGGAGATATCGAGGAAGGAGACAGGCATACGAACGATGAAGGAGACAGCCATTCGAACGTGTAGTAGGATCAGTGAGCAGGGAAAAAAGAGTGACAGAGGATGATGCCATGCCAAACTACCACTGGGAGCTTAAAGTTAAGCTACTCTTGAGATATTCTCCAGATAAATTCTTGTTAAAATTGCAATTTGGAGTACTTAGATCTTAATTTCGACATTTAGATAATTTTAAAATTAGACCATTAGTTTAGAACATGTAATCTTAATTGCTAAAATTACAAAATTATAAAAATTACAATTTCCAACAAAAACTTTGCCCCCAAAGAAACTAGGCATTTTGGTTATCTTGTATCCTAAGCGTAGGTTATATACACTATCAAAGATATACATCAAATAAGAGGAAGAGAGATCCCTATATAAGTAATGATTAATTTTTTTTGTCTATTTGACTTGGTAAAAGTAGTGCCACTTAAATCTATGATAATTGATAGGGGTTTTAAATTAGGTTAAATTTTCAGTAAGTAGAGTTTGAGTGGATTTGATAGTGAATTTTAAGGAAGAGTAGATGGTCAAATTTCTAATTAAAAACATATAGTTAGTTATTTACTATTTTGATGGTAAATATTAACGATCAATACTATTGATAAAAATTTGTACGCTATTTAAATAACCAAGATCTGAGAATACTTCTGAGTAGAAAGTAAAGGATGTACAAGTCACGAGAAAGCCACTAAACAATATATATATATATATATATATATATATATATTTTCTTTTATATTATCTATATTGTAAAATTTGTATATTAAGGTGGTTGAATCTATGTATGTAAGCATAATTTAAGTTGATTTGATAGTGAATTTAAAGGAAGATTGGATTATTAAATATAGTATAAATAAATAAGAAAATAAGCAAATGGTTCATTACAAGTTTGATGTTAAATGTTAATAGTTAATCACATTTAGAAAAATGTACAATATTGACAGAGTGAGAAGATTCACAAATAGAAAGTAAAGGAAATATAAAAAGAGCATTGTAAAAAGGATGCAAACTAAAAAAATGAAGCAAGATCTCACAAACTCCTCTTGTAGCATATAAGGCTAATGAACCTCATAATAGGTGTTGGATTTATGTCAAGGTGTTGTGTTGGTGTGATACAATCTCGGATAGAGCAACACTACTTGGTAGTGTTGTGGGATTCCGTATGCATGTCTACCAAGAGAAACATTACTCAATAGTATTGTGGGCTTGCTTATGCTTGTGTAACTAGAACTAGTGGAAAGATTAAATTTATGTGTTCGATGTGAGGTCTACCCATGATATTACATTTTTTGTTGCATTGTCCTCTATTATGAAAAGTGCCAAACAATCTTGATCTTCATATCACATGAAAGAATAAAAAGTATCATGTAAACATTAAAAGGAGATAATCCATATCCCAAATTTCATAATACATTGGGATGTGAAGACGAAGTGCTCTTCTAATTTGGTTTATCGATGCATAGAATACATGCATTCTATGTTATGAGAATATTGTGTTCATATTTTATGCAAAGTTGGTGAGAGAATACATGGAGTTGGCTTAAGGGAAAGGTCAACTTAAATTATGAGAATATGACATATGCAAGGGCATTAATGTGTATATTCTTGATTTGGTTCTAGTTTTGGTAGTAATAATGAGATTCTCATTAAAAATAGATGAACTAGTAATGTCTAGGTCATCTTTTGGTATGCTTTATATATATTTTATTGAATATTTCACTATGGATATCTTTCTTAAAAATGCATAGGCAATTAATGAACAAGGTCATATGAGGAAGACATTCAATAGTTTTGCTACACTTAGTAGAAAGGATACACATTGAACATATTCAATACCTTAGTTTCATGATTCAAACAACATTAGAAATACTCCAATACTTACCTTCAAGTACCAAACTTGGTTTTACATAAGTATTAAACTTAATGGTTGATAGTTACTAAGATTTTAAAAATTTAATGGTTCATAATCGTCTAAATAGTTGGGAGAATTTCTATGTTTTATTTATGAATAAGGTGGTAATCCATATTATGTAGGAACTTGATCAACTTTTTTTATATGTATGATGTTGCAATGTCCATTATGTATATATTATCTATGTCCCATGTGTTGTCTTATTCTTTACTATTAATATGGTATTAGTTTCTTATGGGTTTGACTCTCTCATGAAGGGTTTATGATTTTCACATGCTTAATCCTTTTAAAGAACTATCTAGTGGAGCATAAACATTAGGATTTAACATTTTTTTAACACCACCCACTTGAATTAGATATTTTGTAGAGGAAGACTTTGCATTTATGATCAAATAAGATAAAATGAAGAGTTTGGAGCTATATTGAAGGAAGAAGAGCTTAATGAAGAGTTTGTAACTATATTAAAGAAAGAAGAGTTCAATGAAGAGTTTGTCATTGTGTTAAATAAGAAGAGATAAAAAATTTGTTGTTATATTAAATTGAAATTTTTTATACATTAAAATAGGAAACCATGAATGCTATTGAAAATGAGGAATATAACAAGAAAATAGATTGTAATCTTGAATATCTGGTTGAAAATATCTTTATGAGATGCAAACTTGAAGAGATCCAGTTTTATCAACCATTGTTGAGTTGTGATGAGGATGAACATATGTCACATGATGAGAACAAGAAGTGGGTTTCAGGTATGCCCACATTAAAACAATTGAAGATTAAGATTGTATCTCATAGTGTGAAGGGAATTCAATATGAGAATGATGACCAATAGGTGGAAAAGTGTTTTGAAGGTGAACCTTGTGATAGAATGTCCAATGAACCCAAGAAAGTATTGATAATTTTGAAGAAGAAGACCAAACTAAAGGTCAAGATAAAAAGAAATAACATTTGTAGATTTTAAAGTTTGGAGTAGAAGGAAGAAAAAGGGGAAGAAAAGTAAGCAATATGCATTAAGGCATAGATTTTCGAGATGTTTTTAACTGTTTCTAATTTTAGCTAAGACATATACCAACAGGCGTGAACACATTTCAGTTTTTTTTATGTAGGCCTTAGAGGCACTATGTATTATCAATGGTTTAATTGTTTGTTTAGTGTTCATAATTAAGGAGGAGTGTTGACTAATAGTAATTAATCCCGCTAGGTGGTTGTTGATTGCTTAATAATTTATTAGTCTTAGTGAGTCTTGATATTGAGAGTCCAAATTAGTTCATTTTATCCAAGAGATAGTTGGTAGCTAGGTCATTCTAGATAAGTCTTTGTTGATGTATGTTGATGTATGTTGATGTATTTAAACAATTTGTGAAGTAATGGAAATGCATGATGAGTGTTGTGTTCCTTACTTTTGGTTTTCACAAAGGCAAGTGTAGTATTGTAAAAAGGTTATTTTGAACTATAAAGCCATAGTAGATATGGTTATGGATGCATCTATAATGGTGATGATGTACAAGTTCATTGATTGCAAATAGAAAATAGAAACAATAAATAAAAGTAGGAATTTAAGATTAAAACATTATTATCTTTTAGCATTATTATTATTACTACCTTATTTTTATATTTGAAAAATATTATAATGGATCAACATATACATACAATGTTATATGGGTTGTACAAAGTGCCTTTTGAGAAGAATGTGATTCTTGTAAGAAAAAGCTAAAGAAATATTGTGAGAAGGTTGTTTTGACATTTTATCCTTTTTTCCACAAGGATATAAAAATTGCACTTTTATGCTTATAAAATTACATTTTGCAATGGCTTATAAGATTGATCTGGAAAAAAAACTACAACATACAACTTAATTTTTACATAGAGTGTGTGTTAAGCACACATAGACTAGTTTATAAATACCATCAAACAATAGTTTTGTTTGAAAAATAGATATGTACAATCATCCATAACCATGATCAACATATCCCACTAAATAAAAAAATCACAAAGTTATCTAGCAACAGGTTAACTTTTGAAAGACAAAAAGCACCTCCAAAGAGGCTCCATAATACCATAGGTCCACGATAAAAAACAATATAAATATGAGAATGGTGACTTTTTTTCTAAGTACCCCGGACTAGTTGAAGGCCTTCCTTCGGGAGAGAATCTACCACAACATTCCTTTCCTTGTATTGATGAAGAAAATAGATAACCCGAAAAGAACTTGCAAGTTTCATCATTTCATTATATAATGGTCTTAAAAATAGATTATGAACTATTTTTTCCTTTTCATCTACTAAAAAACGAGTAATGAATCCCCAAAAATATGTAAATTCTGAACTTGTAACTCAAAACCTAGCTTGAGAATAAGAAGAAGAGCCTGTAGACATCTCCATTATTTGAACAAGATCCTAAATTAGCTTTAAAACTGAAATTCAACACACTTAGGTAAATTAACCGTCATGCTCCATCCTTATGAGGATTTCCTTGGGTAGACCCATCAAATAGGCCCAAGCACAAGTTTGTTTATTACTTGTGGAATTATATATCTCCACTTGATAACTTCCTCTTCTTGATTGTTAGAATTTAATATTATTGTGCATCAACCAAATAACCCAAGGGAGAAGGTTGTTTCTACTTATAAGGATAGTTTTCTCAATTCATCTACTATATAGAATTAAGCAAAATAAAAAAATTAACAATTAAATATGTTGTATCATAATTATGTAATTTTTATGAGTTGATAAATTAACATTATTCACCTATTTACTTAAGTAAGAACACTTCTTGATAGACAAATGCAAATATAAATATTTTAGCAATAATCAAAATTGTATCTTTACATATTCATATCTTTATAAAATTTTAAATTTTAAGTATTGAGTTTTATAAAGTTGAGTAAATGCAACTAATGAGTGAATCCAAATTAAATGATAAATATTTTACACTCCAATAGATTTGACTTTAAGTTAATAGTATCTTTCTTTCTAAATCTCATGATTGAGATAGTATAGATCTATTTTAACTTTATCATTACTAAAAGTTTAAAAGAATCAAATATTTGAAATAAATCTTTTTTCAAATTTTAAATTGAAAAATATTTATTTTATAATTTTAATTCTATAAAATCACTTCTTAATATATTTTTGGTTTTTAATTTTGTAATTTTAGTTATCACTCTACATTATGCTTAATTTTATATCAATTTTAAACTAATACATTAAGATTGCTTAATTTTATATCAATTTTAAACTAATACATTAAGATTTGAGAGATCTCACTTACTTTCACAATAATGTGAATTTTTTTAATAAATGATAACTCATCTTAACCATAATGTGATTCTTGTACTAAAAGTAAAAGCATCATTGTCAAAAGTTTTTTTTAATATATAACCTTATTTATGAGGATGGTGATGGTTTGTGTTCAAAGGTATAATTAGTTTTCTCATTCATATATTGTAATTATTTTTAATTTAAAAATAAAGCCAATACAATTTTTATTAATGCCGTGATGCAGATCTAAAGTGAAGATCATCAACATTATGTTCTTTAATATTGCAGCAGCATTGTTATGTACAAAAATAACTATAATTAAAAAGTTAAAAGTCAAAAATCTGTGGTAAAAAGTTAAAAATAACTATTTTGTTTAAGCTAAAACAAAATAGCTTATGTGATAAAAAAAACTTTACACTTTAAGATATAATAAAACAATAACCTTTACACTTCAAGATTTGACTTGAGGTTCGTATTCTTCACTTCCCCAAATCTAATCTAATGATAAGATGGAAAGACTATCTAAAATCTACTAAATGATTGATACAAATTACAACAATTCATGACAAGCAACTATTCAATACAATGCATTTTAACAGTTTCACTTCCACTCAATCTTTTTAGAGATAAATAATACAATAAGCAATCAAATACAATAATGTCTTGGTGGCAGGTCATCCAGACATTATCACAACTGGGCGGTGGGCGGTTTACTGGCAAAAACTTCAATTCGACATTATGACAACTGGGTAATTACTTCGGTTCCAATAACTCCAAGAATGAAATTGATTGGGTAGATTGGTCATTATTTATGTACTGATTGAGTAACTTGATATCGCATATTTTGATTGACTGTGCAGATTACTGTTCTAATTAATAGTGCCTGCAGTCACATAACTGGCGTGGCCCAATTTCAAGGCTCCCTTCAAATCCAAGATAGATATTAATAAATTCAATATTGCATGTTCCTATTTTGTAGCGTTATGCTAATGTGTCTGCACCACATATAGATCAACCACTCACATGCAGACTTCCTCCTCGAGGGATTATTAGTTACTATATGTCCAAGTGAGGCCTTGCTACTTTAAATGGTTACAGATCTTATTTGTTGTATTATGGACTTCAAATGTTGTGTATTGTACTTTAAGAAAGCTATATTGTTGGCTAGAAACTTTATACAACTTGATGAGAACTATATACTCAAAAATAAAACTTTAAACATAACCATCCATGAAACCATTGTTTACCTGATCTTTGAGGTTAGTAATTGATGATCTCTAGAAAATTCTTGATTTGCTCATCATTTTGTAGCCTTAAAATTTACATATGAAATCAATTCTCTCCATTTTTGTATCATGTTTCCTAATTGGTAACTCATAATGGTCACTTGATTTTTATGCATATGATTTCATATAGTCTCATGTGTCACTTAATGTTATGTTAAAAAAAGTTCTTGCTTATTGTTAGGGTAGTCAAGAATGCACGATGTGCATGAGGAGAGTAGGAGGGTACATTGCCACATGGATCCTCTATGTTTTTTGGCTCACATGATGCATCTTCAACAACACTGCTAAGAAATAATCGAAATTGAGATTTGTGTATATACCAGTATATACACTAGTGTATATACCACTATATACACTAGTGTATATACAAAATTTGAAAGGTTTAATTAGTATGCACACCCATGTTCAAAAAAATGTTATATATTGGTCAGAATGATCATTATATTGGTGGCGTATTGGTATGTACACTAGTGTATATATTGGTATATACTACCGGTGTTTATATACACTAGTGTATATACCAATGTATACACTAGTGTATATATCAATGTATACACTACGATATATACTAGCGTATATACCAATAAGTGACTATACATATATATTATATAAGTCACTATGCTAAATAATTGTTTTATGCTAACAACCACATATTAAGTCATTATCAACGTATACGCTACTGTAAAGACTAGTGTATATACACAAATTAAAAGGTCACTTGCACTATACACACCCATGCTCGAAAAAATGTCATACACTGATTAAAATTATCATATGTGTATATATTGGTATATACACTAGTGTATATACGTGTATATACACTAGTAGTGTATATACCGATATATACACTGCTAGTGTATATACTTGTATATACACTAGTAGTGTATATACAATAGCAGTGTATATATGTGTAATACCCCAATTTTGACCCTTATGAAATATTGGCTCTTAATGTAAATATTGTATACATGCAATGTATGTTTCCCTAGCATGGAGCCCAAGGCCAAGGCCCCGCTAGTGTATGTTCAGATTTTATTTAAAATGGACAAGCATTTGACACTTTATTACCCATGAGCTATTAAGCCATGAAATATTGTAAATTGATGTAAATATTTAATATTTCAATAAAATACCAAAACTAGTTATGGAAGCAACAAATGAGAAGGGTTATGTGTATTCCACTAGGGAGTGGTGAGGGCATTGTGGGCTTGAACCATAGACTGCCAAATGTAATTTTGAGAACCCATTTGACTTTCCTTGCTGACATTTATTTCAGTTGTAAGGAAGTTGTTGAGGAAATCAGTCCATGGCTTCAATGGAGCATGGGAAGCACAAAAATTCGTATGGCAGGTATGGGCTCTATTTTTCTTGTACCGCAAGTCACCCGACCTCATGGGAATTGGTTCTTCCTCATTCCCATTCCATTGTTGAACATCCCAGCATCAGTTTTCATCCATTAGGAATGCCCAGCAGTGAGAAAAAATAAAAATCGCAACTTTCCAAGAACCCACGTTTTGAAGTGCCATAAATGCCCATAATTGAGTATTGATAGTGAAATCCAATGGGGGATCCATAGATATGAACCTTGGGATGAAATTGAGAGTATTAGATACCCCAAAATCCATTGAAAAACCCAGTTTTTATAGCCCAGAAAACCAATGACGGGATTGAGTTATTTGATGATAGAATTGTGAGAAATCCAAGTTTGACTGACTGAGCAGAGGTTGGGAATGCTTGATAAACCCAGTGAAGGCTGGAATCTCAACAATTTAACAGCTTGGACCTTTCTATGCCCATCCTGAAGAGCAATGGAGGGAAGGGACGTCTGAGGGACTGTGCAGCAGAGTAGGGGACCTTCCTTGTGTTGGGTGCGGTAGGTACTATGGGTTCTTTGATTGTTTGAATTATATTGAAATTCCTATAGCTCTGTGGTTGAGCTCAATGGCTTAGCATTTCCCTCCTTTTCCTTTTGTATGCTTGATAAACCCAACTAGGTGTTTTCTTAGCATAGATGTTGAGTGAAACCATGGCTGTGAGTGAGCCCATTTAGTTCCTCCTTAGTGGATACACAACCCAGCTCAGGGGTGATCTCTCAACAGAAAGAGTATAGGCTGGACAGAGATCTGTGGCTGGGTGGAACGTTTCTCTCACATAGCGAGTTGTTTGGACAGCTTCATCTCAAAGATAATTGTTCTCTGTGTTTAAATTATATGCATTATGTGTTTTGCAATGTGTTAATTCTAAATGATAATTATTCATGTTAATGGAATTGATATGAAGCTTATGCATAGCATGAGAAGGGGATTGATCTCTGCATATTGAATCATCATCTACTTGAGATAGACATGTTGATGCATTACAATTGTGTGTGTGCAAATATGATCTAGTTCCACTGTGTTTATATTGAGTATGAATTCGCACATAGAAGTTTTATTTATTATGAATTTCTTAGTAATGTATGGGGCTCAGTTTGCCAAATAAGCCCTAGAATGTCAGTCATGTTCCCTCTGTGGTTGGGAATGATGGGAGGGGACATGACAATACCTGTATATACACTCGTAGTGTATATATCGATATATACACTACTAGTGTATTAATACCGATATATACACTATTAGTGTATATACCAGTATACACTACTAGTGTATATATACTAATATATACACTACTAGTGTATATACTGTTATATACACTAATGTATATATATACCGGTATATACACTACTAGTGTATATAACGGTACATACACTACTAGTGTATGTATTACCAATATATATAGTGTATAATATAGATGGCACATAAAGCAATTATGGCATTATCAATTGCGACATAAGATTGTGTAGATGACCACATAGGGTGGTGTATATTGGTATATACACTAGTGTATATATACACTATTGTATGAACAGTGTATACACCAGTGTATTGTATACTCTAGTATATATACTGGTGTATACTCTAGTATATATACTCGTAGATATACTAGTGTATATACATTGATATATTGGTGGCGGTATATATTGGTATATACAATAGTGTATAGAGTGTTATATATTAGTGTATATACTACATACTATACATTAGTGTATACATACCACTATATATACATAGTATATACACTAGTGTATATATCGATATAGACACTGATTTATATACACTATGTTAAATAATTGCTTTGTTTAGATGGTATCATAAGTCATTATCAATGTATATACTACTATATACACTAGTGTATATACAAAAATTAAAAGGTCACATGCACTATACTCACCCATAAACACAATGCATATATGGAAGCTTCCATATATGTGCATGCTTTGTCCTATGTTTTAAGGAACATCTTGTTTTTTATTATAAACTTAAGGCTTTGTGTCATAACCCAAAATATTCGGTGCCATATGCTTGCCTGAACTTTCATGATCATGCAACACCACCCAAATTTCATCTCGAGGACTTTGATGAGTTATGACCAAAAAGGACATCGATGATCCTCGCGTTGGGAATTGCCATCATGATAGGAGCTGGAACAGGGTTCCATGAATAGTTGCATAGAGGAATGAATGGGAGGGGGTATGCTATCCCTGATCCTAAGCACTTGGTCATACTCATCTCTTAAATACTTAATCATGCCCCAAAAAACCCATCAAGAGACATATGAGAGGTGTTCACCAATTGTTATATGGAATGTCCTTGGACACGCGTCAATTGGCAGAGTTTTCATTGCTCTGACGAGTGCCATCATGATTTCTTTGGAAGTCGTCGTGGGGGCTCAAGTCCTAAAGGTTAATTCTATTACATTCCACATTGATAGTGGATCTTTCAGCAGTATTGCATGCTTGATTACAATCCTCTTTAGTGTATATATTTGTAACTTATCTAAGTAGAAACTTCCTTTTTGTTAGTGTTAGCTTCCAAATTGTTCTACATGTATCATACAACTTGAAAATTGGTACCAAAAAGGGTTGGATTCTCTCACTTGATCATTGGATTAAAAGAAGGAGATGAACCAAATGCCTCTTCAAAATCATCAATAAAAATTAGGACACTTGTGACCATAGAGTAATTGGTGATTTGATGACCACATAGATCACAATGCACTTGCTGCAAAGGTGCTGTTGCATAGAAAGAGGCACCTTTGCAAAATATCTTGATGGTGCTTTTTGAGAATGCGCTTTAGATAAACACAATCATAGCAAGAAATGAGAGGAAGGTTGAGCATCATCATGTGATTTGATAATTGTTGAAGTGAATGACAATTTAAATGTTTATCGGAACTTAACGTGAAATATTCCTTACCAGAACTGAAAGTGACCATATTTATAACTGGAGCAAGGCATTGGGTATTAAATGTGATGAAAATGTAGTTGAACAGTTGTAATTGGCTTTGTTTCCGGTCAGTAGCGGTGCAAATTATAAAGATGCCAAGGCCTTCGTAGATCTGTATGTTCCAGATACAATCTACCCAAAAGTTGGTAATGTTACAAGGTTGATTGTTTAACTTATTCAACGCTAACGTAGTGGAGACACTAGTATATATACAAATATATACACTAGAGTGCATACTAGTATATACACTAGTGGCAACCATGTCTAATAAAAGAATAAACGAGACCAATGATGGACATTGGTTCCATGGATTAGAATGCATCCAAGATATTATTGTGATTGGTATGTGCAATTTGAATTGCATGGAAGAGCAATGAGAATGGGTACGAAAAGTGCATTCGTCAAGAAGTTGTCACTAATAGAATAAGAAATTCTAATTATCGATGTGTCATGTGGTTCATGATAGTGACACAATGGCCATGCAAAGGCTACCAATTAGGGGATGAGGCATTATTGTATGTGATCCCATTGTGTGAGATGATAGAGAGGATGCTAATGTGAATGAACCCTTGTGTGCTTGATAGAGAGGCCATAAAGCAGATAAGTTATGATATTGAAGAGAAAATTCCAATTATGGTAAGGAATTGGAAAGGGGCAATGTCACGATCATGAGAAAGTACCACATCTCAACTCCTAATTTAGTTAGAAACTCAAAATCCACATATGTCAAGCTTAGTGTATATACATTCCAAGTCTAGTGTATACAGTGTACCAAATATTTATATATACACTAGAATATGCACTAGTGTGTATACACTAGAATATACATATGAGTATATACACTAGTGTATATGCCTAGTATATTCACCAATGCATATACCTAGAACACACTAGTGTATATACCTAATATATATACTAGTGTATATACCTACTATACACTAGTGTATATACATGTTAGGTATATACACTTGACTATCTCTTTTCTACCTCAAATATCCTCACAAAAATTCATTCTCAATACATATTTATAGGGCTCACTAAGCTTCACCACTCTCACTAACCCTTAATATTTCTCTCTCTCTAAACCCCTTCTCCTCCCCTTCCACTAACCCCCCTAATCCCACCACCCAAAAACCCCTTTATTTATATATCTCTTAATCTCCCCACTCCCCATCTCCTCCCCTTAGGCCACTAATCCCCTATCCTCTCTCAAATTTACTTTGATCCCTCCCTTAACTCCCAATACCACCCCCCCAAGCTCCTATATCCCTACCCTTAACCCCCTACACCTACTGCTAAGATAGTAATAGTGTTTATATATTGATATACTCTGGTGTATATACACTAGTGTATATACTTGTGTATACACTAGGTTATGTAACTAGTGTATATTACCTATACAACTATGTAACTAGGTAATATACACTAATATATAAACCAGTATATACACTGATGTATATACAACTATATGTATCAATGTATATCTTTGTATATATACCAGTATATACTAATGTGTATACTAATATATACACTATGTATACACCAGTGTATATACCAATATATACACCAGTGTATACAATAGTGTATATACCAATATATATACCAGTGTATACATCAGTATATACCAGTGCATACACTAGTATATACACTACAACAATATACATGGGTATTGTGTATATACCAATGTATATACTAGTATCTACTAATATATACACTGGTGTATATACTGATATATACTAATATATACACTGGTGTATATACCAGTATATACACCATAATATATCAGTGTATAGTGTATACACTGCAACAGTATACATGGGTATGGTGTATATACCAATATATACACGAGTGTATACGTCCGTATGGTACATTAGTGTATATACAAATGTATATACTAGTATATAATAATATACACACTGATATATATATTGGTATGTACTAATATATACACTCGTGTATAAACTACTATATATGTATATATACTAGCTGGCATATACACATGGATATAGTGTATATACCAGTATATATACTTGTGTATATACTGCTAAGTTAAATGCTATGTTTGATAGTGGTTATCATTGTAATTTGTTTTTTGAAACCTTATTTCGTGAGATTGGTCTAGGTACTTATGATCTAGTACAAATATTATCTTCATTGGGATCAGTAGAGGAGAAATATATCATGAGAAACACTAGAAGATTTAAAAGCGAAGGTCGCATTGTCATCAATTATGTCAATGAAGTAGAATATTCTACAAAACCTCTTAATGCATGTGAATTGATGTTTGGGAGTTCTTACTTATGGGAAAAGGATGTAAACTTCTACAAGAAATAAGATAAATATAGCTTGGTTAAAGGTGTCGAGGTTGCCCCTTCATCATCAAATCACATAAGGGGAGAATAAAATATTTGAAGTCACAACAAAGAAGGGAAAACAAGAAAACTAATTGAGACATGCCAAAAACAAGTAGCCTTCATATCTAATGGAGTGATGGACTTGGAAAAACAAGTGGAGGCCATGTGATTCCAATATATGCTCCATTAGCTTTTTGATGCAGGAGGGATCAACAAAACCAATCCAACCCGCTTTCCCCAAGATTAGTTTTATTCCACACTTAGCAGAATCACCAAACTTAACAAACATGACTAAGTCTTTCTCCAAGTTGTCATTGAAGGGAGGATCTCAAATTGGCGGTGAAATAGGTTTCATAAACATTTCGGGTCTCACGTGAATGCAGAGCATCAAACAAGTATGCCTTTTGAAAATATCTTCCGCATTTAGCTCTCTGCAAGCACCTTTCCGCAATGACCTTCGACAATTGCGGGTGTGCCTTTCGCAAATTCCTTCTGCAACCGAAATTGCCTTCCGCAATTCCCTTCTACAAATGTCTTCCGCAATCGCTTTGGACCGTCAGATCGGAAAGTGTTTCTTCCACAATTACTTGGACCGTCAGATCTAGATCAATAGTGGACTCCTTGCATCATTTCTATATGTTAACTCCCGAACTCTTTTACTTGCGGAATGCTTGTACAATCCGTTGATCTCTTTGCGGATTCCTTCATCCATCGACATGCGATCAAATGTAGAACATTCACCTTGGCATCTCGTAGCTCTATCTCCCGCGCAAGTTCATCAAGCGAGATCCTTTATTCGCCGTCGATCTGTCTCCTTACTTCGATCTGGATAGTCCAAACTCTATCAAATGAGCCGATACCATTTCTGTGACTCTGAGTTGATTGATCAAAGAATCAATCAATCAATATCCTTGCCACCAGACTTGATCTCCTTCACTGGATCTGATCATCATCTCCATAGTTTCACCTGCACATCACTTCTTAGACAGAATAGAACTTCAATTTGATTTCACAAGCTCGTTTCATTCTAACCCTGAGCTTCACCTACGACTTCATATACGAAGGAGCATCGATCCTTTCAATGATCAATGACATAGGGTTTACACTGAAAACATAATATTACTCAGGTGCTCATACACAGAGATCAATCAGACATCGTCTATAACATTCAATTCATAGAAACCCCAATTTCAGGCTACTATACACAGATTTGTCAATCATGAACATAATTCATCAATTATTCAATTCACGGAATCATACACACAGAGAATTCATAAATATATTTTCTCTATTCAATCATAGAGACCTGTACATTCACAAATGCTTCAGAACCTGCATTATGATTCTCTTGGCCTGATTTAACTTGTTTTGGCCACCCTGTTTATGCCTCGTAGGCTTACACAATATATAAACAGATGATTCTGTAACCAATTATGGTTCATATCGACATTGCATTCAACAATCCCCTAACTTACATGAACTGTAATCTAAAGTTAGCACATACTTAATCCTATCTCTATGACTCACCAAAACAACCATCGAATGCTCCCACTATTCATGTTCTTGGTTTCACGACTCACACTTTGACTCATCACTCACCTAATGACTCATAACCTATCTAGAATCACACTAAAAACATAGTATTGTTTACAATATCTCATCAAAGAACCACTAATTCAGAAAATGAAGACCCCTTCTAGGTCTAATCAAAAGTACAAGGTTTTATCAGGAGGATGCTCTTGCATGAGACTCCCCAGGAAGAAATAAATATGACCTCCTGGTCATAATATTCAATCTTCAATATTCCAAGGGCCCCAAACTTTATGTTGAATCTTTCCAATTGCTCCATGGATGCCCTATTGTCTTATTGTTGACTGCAACTCTCTTGGATTCCATACTTTTTGCTGCAATGCTTTGATTTGGCAATATCCCTTTGTTACTTGTCTTCTACTATTGCTTTGCTTTCTTGTTTTGTTGATTTATATATTATTTTTCTCCTCATGTCTTCTCTGCGACACCTTCACCATCAGCATCCTTATCATCTCAATTTCATTGTCCAGTCTATTCATTCGCTGGTACACCTGCTTGCTGTGAACTTGTTGTTGTTCTTTTCTCAACTACATTAGAATTTCAAAATTATTATCTTGTTCTTCCTCGACATACACCATATCATAGATCTCTTCTTCATCTTTCTTCTGCTTCTGCTTCATAACAACTTCTAATGGTTGTCTTTCTTCAAATAGAAACTCATATATGAGTTATTTCTCTTGCAACAAATCAATATTTCCCTTATCAAAAAGGTACTCTTCATCATACTGGACTTCAAGACATTCATCAATGAAATATCCTGCAATCACACACAAATGATCAGATTTAAAAATATAAAATCCCTTGGTCCTCTATGTTGCTTGTAGCACCAACTCCTTATATTGTTCTAAACTTTTCAAAACGTTCTTGATACCTCATCCATGTCTCTCTTTAACATTAGAATTTTTCTCTTCAATTTTATTTTGGTTATATTCATGAGACAACATAACCTCTCTTCTCATCAGAATGCAATTCTGACCTTGTCCTCCTGAAATGTCTTTGTACCTTTCTTTTTCTTCATTCACCTCTTCAAGTGAATATCCATCTTCATTGTCCTTGAATACATATTCAATCAAGAACTCTTCTATTTTAGTCATCTCTTTTACCAGTTTCATTTCTTCACCAACATCTATTTCTTCTATACTCTGAATTACAGGATGCATTACCATTTCATCCTCCTTTATAACATGATTATGTTCTGCTGCTATCATTTTGAAAATCATTTCTCCTCTTCCTTCATTTTCTCTGACAATCCAAAATGATTGTTTAGTTTATTCCTTCATAAACACATCACCTAGGAGTTATTCAAAACCTGCAGGCATACACAAACCAATAGATTTAAAAACATAACCCTCCTCATCTGTAGTCTCAACCATATTATCTTCATGTGGTTATGAACTTATCAGAGAGTTCAGAAAAGTATCTATAATCTCTACTTCATCATCCTCATTCACATCTTCACCAAGCAAAGGACCATATTCTAGTTCACATTCCAAAACTTCTATCTCAGACTCAGTTGTCCCAAGTTCTTCCTTCAATATAGAAGACATCCTTTTCTTTAGCTTCACCTATAGTAAATTCCATCTCACTTTCTTCTTCTTCATTATCCAACCACACCTCTGGCCTTCTTTCTGTAGTAGAATCTCTAAATGAATAAGTTGCAATCCTATGTCAACTAATTCTCTGTCATACTCCTCTTGACTCATTCTCTTGATGCTTTTTGCCTTGGAAATTTTTCTTCTATTGTGGATTTCCTCAGAACCTCTGCAATGACTTGCAATAGTCATTGTCTCCATTTCCTCTTTCTCTATGAAATTCATCTTGTTCACTTGTGGACTGCTCCCAATCCCCCTCTCAACAAGTATTCAAACCTACTATGCCTCAACAAGCTATCTCTCCTTGAGCTTGTCCTTTTGGTATCCTTGGTTCCTTCTCCTCTAGAACCTCTTGAGAAACTTCCTTTGCTCCTCTTGGCTTTTATAGATCCACTTCCTCTCTAAGAAAATTCAACTTGTCACCTTTTTGTCCAACCTCTGTTGGATCCTTAGGTTCTTCCACTACCTATTCTTTTTCTAAGAGTTCACAAACTCTTCCTCATCAAGAACACACATGTTCTTTGTCATATATTTGAGGATGTATGCTACTATCAACCTTGTCAAAGGTTTCAATCTGCAATAATCTCAAACCAGAGTTAATATAAACACATCAATCAATCTCTTATAATACCTGTACCAAGATCTTATCATTCTCCCTTTTGATCCATCTCCTTTGGACCAATATATGCCCTGAATTATTCTTTTAAGAGAACACCAACTCCCACTATTCTTTGTAATAACTTGCAACTGAAACTATCATTTTATTTTTAACATAAATCCTTGATTTGATTCAACTCTGAATACTTCCACTTGACCAACCTTCTCAACACAGTTGGTAGCCTTCAACTTCAACATAAATTGAAAATCAAAATTTGATTTACCTTTGTTTCCTTCGTGTCCGCTTCAATTCCCTTTCTGTTCAGATTATTCTTCAACCTATAGAAATTCTTGAACTGATCTCCTTCCAGTGCAAGCATAATATTTTTTTTCTTTGATACCACTTTATGCAGGAGGTGTTAGCAAAACCAATCCAACTCGCTTTCTCCAGTATTAGTTTGATTCCACACTTAGCAGAATCACCAAACTTAAAAAACACGGATAAGTCTTTCTCCAAGTTGTCATTGAAGGGCGGATTTCAAATTGGTGGTAAATTGGGTTTCATAAACATCTCGAGTCTCACCTAAATGCAGAGTGTCGAGCAAGTCTTCCTTTCGCAAATCTCTTCTGCAAATTTATTCCACATTTACCTTTCCGCAACCACCTTTCCACAACTACCTTCCAAAATTGCATGTGCGCCTTCCACAACTTCCTTCCGCAACCAAAATTGCCTTTCACAATTCCCTTCTGCAAATGTCTTCCGCAATCTCTTTGGACCGTCAGATCAGCAAGTGTTTCTTCCGCAATTACTTGGACCGTTAGATCTAGATCAACAGTGGACTCCTCGTATTCGTTCTAGCCATTAACTTCCGAACTCTTTCTCCTACAGAATGCTTGTACAAGCCGTTGATCTCTTCCCGAATTCCTTCGTCTGTCGATCTGGGATCAAAAGAGGAATGTTCACATTGGTATCTCAGATCTCTATCTCCCGCACAATTTCATCCAACGATATCCTTTCCCCGTCGTCGATCTATCTCCTTACTTCAATTCAGATCGTCCAAAATCTACTAATGATACCATTTTTGCGACTCAGAGTTGATTGATCAGAGAATCGATCAATCAATCTCCTTGCCACTAGAATTGATCTCCTTCACTGGAGCTGATAATCATCTCCATAGTTTCACCTACACATCACTTCTTAGACAAAATATAACTTCAATCTGATTTCACAAGATCGTTTCATTCTAACCCTGAACTTCACCTACGACTTCATATACGAAGGAGAATCGATCCTTTCAGTGATTGATGACATAGGATTTATAGTGCAAACATAATATTAATCAGACACTCATACATAGAGATCAATCAGACATCCTATGTAACATTCAATTCATAGAAACCCAAATTTCAGGCTACTATACACACAGATTTGTCAATCATGGATAGAGTTTATCAATTATTCAATTCACAGAATCATACACACAGAGAATGCATAAATATATTTTCTCTATTCAATCATAGAGATCTGTACATTAAAAAATGCTTCAAAGCCTACATTCTGATACTCTTGGCCTGATTTACCTTGTTTTGGAAACCCTATTTATGCCTCATAGGCTTACACAATATATACACAAAGGATTCTGAAACCAATTCTATTTCAAATCCACATTACATTCAACAATCTCGTAACTAACAACAACTCATGTAATCTAAATTTAGCACATACTTAATCCTATCTCTATGACTCATCAAAACAACCATCGAATGCTCCCACTATTCGAGTACTTGGTTTCATGACTCACACTTTGACTCATCACTCACCTAATGACTCATCAACTATCTAGAATCACATTAAAAACATAGTATTGTTTACAATATCTCATCAAAGAACCACTAATTCATAAAATGAATACCCCTTCTAGGTCTGATCAAAAGTACAATGTTTTGGAGGCAGGATGCTCCTACATCACTTTTGGAAACAAAAAGTCTCCTAATGGGGAGGTGATATCCAAACAATATCATTGAAAAAGAGATGGTTTGATTTAATTATAGTTTTATTTTCGTGTTTAATGCTCATGTTGTAGGCAGAATGGATTTAAAGCCTCCATTAAAAAATTGGCCAAAGCCTTATTTTCATTACTTAGAAATTTGTGTGCATGTGAAAGTTTTGGGTATGCAATGTTATGGACAAGTTGGATGGATCTTTTTGCATCTATGCTTTACATCAAATACATAAAGTAAGGAAAAGGATGGCGAAAAATAGACTAAGTGAAAAGTATATGGATGGATGTAAAGGCATGCATTGGAGTGGATCCTACTCTACACTTCACAAAATTAAGTTATCTGGATATTTGAGCATGTAGAGATTGGAGAATGCAGAGGAAGGTAAGAGTGGACCCCACACTCTGCACTCTGAACAAAGCAACAAGGGTAAAATGCATGGGGGGAAGGCATGTAAAGCAAAGGACTTGTCCAAATTTGCAACCATACCTTTGCATTATGAAATATAGGGCCTTCCCCCCATGCATCAGTATTGCCTACTTTTTCTTTTATTAAACAATTAGCATTGAAAATAGATAAACAATGGATCAAACAAGTAAGGACACATAATTTTATCGTGGAAACCTTAAAGGGAAAACCACAAAATCAAACTCATTAATAAGATGATTTCTACAAAATTATTTTTCTGCTACAACAGAAGGGATGCACCAACATCCGAGTCTTCTATCTACACCAACAGATAAGGATGACACAACACCCCTGTTTTCGAGTCACTACTAGAAGGAGGCTACAACTTCCTTGGAAGGCTTCAACCTACCCCTAGCACCACCCAACCTCCCATGATATTTTTAAATTCTTGATCCTTTTCTTTATTCATCAATTCTGCCTCTAGAAATTCTTCGTTCTCCTGGTCTCTTCCTTTCTCGATGCTTTTATGATCTGCCCTGTAGAGACACCTTACTTCCAAATCGAACTTCTGTTTAAATACTCTTTTTAAACAATAACACAGATATAACAGCATGTCCATTCATAATCACACCTTTTAAAAAGAAATTGCGTCCTTTCTAACTGAGAACCATGACCTTTGGATAATCCTATCCTTTTGTATTTTCTAGATTAGTTAAATTATTAATTACTAGTTAACTTACTAATATTGTCCTTGATATCCTCAAAATTTCCATGCATATTCCTATAACTTCCATGTCCATTGTAGATATCAACGAACTTACATGCCTGCAGTAGGATGCCTTTAGGATGCATTAGATTCCCTTAGCAAGGTAAAATGCCCGTATCCTTAGGCCCCTTGCAGTCTTGATTTAATCCCCTTGTAGGCATATCCTTAGGATTCGCAGGCATTTCTTTATGGTCCTTGTGGGCATATCCCTATGCCTTTATGCGAGCATATTCTTATGCCTTTATGCGGGCATATTGTAAGCATGTGGTCATATTGAAAGCCTTTCGGGCATGTACAAGGGCCTGCAGGCACATGCTAGAGCCTGCGGGAAGATGCAGCAGCATACGGGCATATCTATGACCCCTGTGGGCATATGCAAGTCATGCAGGAATATGCAATATCCTGCGGGCATATGCAAGAGCCTGCGGAAATATGCAAGTTTCCTACGGGCATATGCAAGAACCTTGCGGGCATATGCTAGAGCCCAGGCATATCTTACTCTTCGTTGCAGTCATATCTTCCTCTTTGTTGACATTGTGATCCTTCTTCCTTGTGTGATCTTCATTCCTTTGCGAGAATATCTTCCTTCTTGTTGACATCAATGCCAACACATTATTCAACATTCTTCCCCTTTGGCATTGATGGAAATACCAAAAATATTCTCCCCCTTTGACAACAATGACAAAAAGGGAAACGTGTTCTACCTGTACTTTCCCAATCTTCCTTTTGACAGGACCCCTTTCAACATGTATCCCCCTGCCATCATCTCTTTTCTCCTTTTTATTTATTGTAGAGAGATTACTCCCAATTTTTGTCTAAGATGCTCAAATGTTTCTTTGGGTAGTGGCTTAGTGAAGATATCAGCTATATGTTTTTTTATATCAACATATTCTAGTTTGACAACCTTTTGTGACACTTGGTCTCTTATAAAGTGATATTTTATTGGAATGTGCTTTGTCTTGGAGTGCATTACAGGGTTTTTCAATATGTTTATGGCACTGGTATTGTCATAGTTTATCACTATGGGATGCTCATACTTCACAAGTAAGTCTTCCAATGTCTGCTTCATCCAAATGAATTGAGTACAACATAATGCAGCAGCAATATATTCAACTTCTTTTGTAGATAGTGTAATGGAGGGTTGTTTCTTGCTTAGCCATGACACCAAACAGTCTCCGAAGTAGAATGTTGCTCCACTAGTGCTCTTTCGGTCATCAATACTTCCTTCCCATTATGCATCAGTGAATGCTTTTAAGGTAAATTCTTGACCTTTTGGGTACCATAAACCATACTCCATAGTATCTTTTAAATATTTGAGAATTATTTTTGCTGTTGTAACATGTGTTCCTTTGGGAGCTGATTGGAATCTAGCAACTAGTCCTACAACTCGCATCACATATTGTCTTGTAGCTATCACATATAGCAGGCTACCTATCATAGATATATACATAGCATGATCCACTTCCAAAGATTCATCATCCTTTCTTAACTTGCAACCAGTGATCACGGGGGTACTAACAGGATTGGAGTCTTCCATCTTAAATTTTTTTAGGCATCTCTTTAATGTACTTGGTTTGAGAAATGAATATCCCTTTGTCTGATTGATTTACTTGTAATCCTAAGAAGAATGTTAGTTCTCCCAACAAAGACATTTCAAATTCTTTCTTCATATCTGAAGCAAAGTTTACACTTAGGATTTGTAGATCACTTCCAAATATGATATCATCTACATAGAAAATAACAATGATCATATTCTCATTTTCAAACTTTATGTAGATATTACTGCCAGTGGCTTCTCTTCTGTATCCTTGCTGCTTCAAGTAGTTTTCAAGTCTTGAGAACCATGCCCTTGAGGCCATAGAGTTCCTTCCATTATGTAGAAAGGCATTCCTTTATTGAAAAAATAATGTAGAAACACATTCCTTTATTGAAAGAATAATCAAATTACTTGAACTAAACAAAAGAAAAACAATTTGTTTTGTTTGTAAGTGTATTTTTATTTAGAAGAAGTTATAGCTTGAAAATAAAAACCAAGTTTCAATAATGATGTTTTTATAAAGAGTGTGGAAATGGTTTAAACACATTGGTTTAAGTGACAATACACTTCATTAATGATCTAGTGTATTAATTTAAGAAATAATATAGAGATTTAGAGAGAGTGATACAATTATAAAATCCATATTATAATGTTGCAAAACAAGAGGTTCTCACAAGTTAAAGTCCATTGCATAGTTATTATTCATGTGGATACTTATAAATAATGGTTTAAGATGGATCTATGCTCGTAAAATGATCAATTGACATTGTAAATAAATCTAATTCTTCCCAACTTATAAATTCAAAATTAAAATAAATTTAATCATAATTGATGATAATTAATTAGTTATAAATACACTTTAAATATTAAATAAGAAAAAATAATTAATTTTCAGCCATTTAAAAAAACATTTAATTTTCACTTATTTATTATATAATAAAATTAATAAAAAAATATATTATATTAATCCATTTTTAATCTAAATTTAAATCTACTTAGTATCCAATGCTTTTTTTTTTTTTTAAATCTAATACATTTTCTCACATAATTATCAAATTATCAAATGCTTTATTTCATAAGTAAGTACTTTGTTTCATCATTAAATACTTTATTTAGCATTCATAATTATGTACTTTATTTCATATTTATAAACATTTTTTCATATTTGTTTATATTTAAATTTTTATTTTTTCATATTTAATTTTTCATTTTTTCACTTTTTTTTATACAATATCTAATGCATTTGCTTTCATATTTAAATTTTTTATATTTTATTTTTAATAGTTTATAAACATTTTTATTGAAATCTCATCATACATTACTATGATAAATCATATGCCCGAGAATTATTCTCTTCGAAAACAAATGGTCTCACTTGGCATAAATTCCCAATTGTCCCACTTGGCATAAATTCCCAATAATTTTAACGACTTTTTGTACTTTTTCTTACAGCTAAAAATATTTTGAAGAAATGTCACACCATAGAATTGAATATCCAAAAAAAAACAATTACAGCATCTTGATTGAGTATAACATACCATTGCAACATACCAACCATAAGTGAAATCAAAGGGAATATAGTCAGTTTTTTTAACTTTTTAATAAAAATTACAAAGTAACTTAATTATGGTACTTCTTAACCTAATTTAAAATGGGTACACACTACTCTTAATTTGAATTTGAAAGTACTTATTGTGATATTTTACTCCAAACATTCCAACCATGGCACCCATTGCTGAAGGTTGATAGGACAAAGCTCTCATCATTAGACTATTTTTTTTCCAAAACAGCTCCTTCCTTTATTGGACAACTATTTTTTCCAAAACAGCTCCTTCATTTATTGGACAATCTGCATATGTTATACACTTCTATCATTAATGTAAAGTCTCCACACAACACACCATAGAGATAGTATTAACCTGTAGACTACTGGTTCATTCAACACAATCATCATAACCAAAGAATCTACTTGGTAAACTGAAACAACAATTGCTTTCTTTTGCTATGTGTACTACGCCTTTGCTGTTGGTGGTGCTGTAGGCTAATGAACTGGATCTGTAACAAGTGCTTCTTCTTCAACTGGATCAATTGTATATACTATATACTGGATCAACGTGAGCTTTATCAACCGCCTCATCGACATAATAGCTACCGGTTAACAGGTTATTAACCTACACCTGAGCTGCATAATCTACTGGAGTAATAAATATCGCATAGACATTGTGTTGAACACTAGAAAGACTGGCAAGAAAAAGAGAGATTCAAGAGCGTGAAGAAGAGGTAGTGGCTGTGTATCTCATTTTACAGTAATTCTCAATTTCCTCCGCGCCTCTCCATGGAAAGCGCCCCGCAATCAGTGCCCACCTGCCACACAACATTCGTATAATTCAATTCCCATCAACTATGAATGAATATTATAATTTTGACCTAAATGACCTGTCGCCCAGAATGAATATATATGATTTTGACCTAATCACCTGTCACCCAGAAGCTTGTGAAGTCTATTTATCAAATCTTCTTCGTCAGCAGAGATATCTTGAGCAGCACAAACACTATTCTTGCAGTAGTCCAGGCTGCTCGCACCTGCAATTACTCAAACTCAATCCATGATTTTAACAAATTTAATGAATGGAGAAATAAAGAGGAGTACTGGATTCAGATTGAGCAATATACTTAAGGATATTAGTCCTCTTCCCGGGCTAACGTTGCAGTCTCCCTCTGCTTTTGGCGGGGAGAAGCGTTGCAATCTTTGATCAATGTCCATAGATCTTGATGACGAGTATAAGTCTGAGGAAGTGTGTAAAGAAATGCAATGAAGAGGGGAATTTATAGATGGAATGCCATCGTCTTCCGAGATTAGAAAAGGCGACGAGGGGGTTGTTACAGAGGAGTCGGGGTTTAAAATATCGTCGGGAATGTCCATTTTTTTGCTTGGATTTTAGAAATAACATTTTCATAATGGTTGTTCACATCTACACGTCCTTCCAGTTGTAAAGATACAACTTTTTCAAAGGAGTTCATCATATCTACACGTCCTTTCACTCTAAAAAAAGCAAATTAAGGTGGGAGTACACGGACAGCCGGCCGCCATTTCTTGGCTGCCCAGGGCGTATTATTATGCCTAGGGATTCTTCGTAGCGTGTGGTGTGATAAATGGGCAGGAGATATCGAGGAAGGAGACAGGCATACGAACGATGAAGGAGACAGCCATTCGAACGTGTAGTAGGATCAGTGGGCAGGGAAAAAAGAGTGACAGAGGATGATGCCATGCCAAACTACCACTGGGAGCTTAAAGTTAAGCTACTCTCGAGATATTCTCCAGATAAATTCTTGTTTGAAGTACTTAGATCTTAATTTCGACTATTTAGATAATTTTAAAATTAAACAATTAGTTTAGAACATGTAATCTTAATTGCTAAAATTACAAAATTACAAAAATTACAATTTCCAACAAAAACTTTGCCCCCAAAGAAACTAGGCGTTTTGGTTATCTTGTATCCTAAGCGTAGGTTATATACACTATCAAAGATATACATCAAATAAGAGGAGGAGAGATCCCTATATAAATAAATCTCTTATTAAACGAAATAAGTAATGGTTAAATTTTTTTGTCTTTTTGGCTTGGTAAAAGTAGTGCCACGTTAAATCTATGATAATTGATAGGGGGTTTTAAATTAGGTTAAATTTTCAGTAAGTAGAGTTTGAGTGGATTTGATAGTGAATCTTAAGGAAGAGTAGATGGTCAAATTTGTAACTAAAAACATATAGTTAGTTATTTACTATTTTGATGGTAAATATTAACGATCAATGCTATTGATAAAAATTTGTACGCTATTTAAATAACCAAGATATGAGAATACTTCTCAGTAGAAAGTAAAGGATGTACAAGTCACGAGAAAGCCACTAAACAATATATATATATATTTTTTCTTTTATATTATCTATATTGTAAAATTTGTATATAATGGGCTTTTAAGGTGGTTGAATCTATGTATGTAAGCATAATTTAAGTTGATTTGATAGTGAATTTAAAGGAAGATTGGATTATTAAATATAGTATAAATAAATAAGAAAATAAGCAAATGGTTCATTACAAGTTTGATGTTAAATGTTAATAGTTAATCACATTTAGAAAAATGTATAATATTGACAGAGTCAAGAGTATAAGAAGATTCACAAATAGAAAGTAAAGGAAATATAAAAAGAGCATTGTAAAAAGGATGCAAACTAAAAAAATGAAGCAAGATCTCAGAAACTCCTCTTGTAGCATATAAGGCTAATGAACCTCATAATAGGTGTTGGATTTATGTCAAGGTGTTGTGTTGGTGTGATACAATCTCGGATAGAGCAACACTACTTGGTAGTGTTGTGGGATTCCTTATGCATGTCTACCAAGAGAAACCTTAAACTCAATAGTATTGTGGGCTTGCTTATGCTTGTGTAACTAGAACTAGTGGAAAGATTAAATTTATGTGTTCGATGTGAGGTCCACCCATGATATTACATTTTTTGTTGCATTGTCCTCTATTATGAAAAGTGCCAAACAATCTTGATCTTCATATCACATGAAAGAATAAAAAGTATCATGTAAACATTAAAAGGAGATAATCCATATCCCAAATTTCATAATACATTGGGCATGTGAAGACGAAGTGCTCTTCTAATTTGGTTTATCGATGCATAGAATACATGCATTCTATGTTATGAGAATATTGTGTTCATATTTTATGCAAAGTTGGTGAGAGAATACATGGAGTTGGCTTAAGGGAAAGGTCAACTTAAATTATGAGAATATGACATATGCAAGGGCATTAATGTGTATATTCTTGATTTGGTTCTAGTTTTGGTAATAATAATGAGATTGTCATTAAAAATAGATGAACTAGTAATGTCTAGGTCATCTTTTGGTATGCTTTATATATATTTTATTGAATATTTCACTATGGATATCTTTCTTAAAAATGCATAGGCAATTAATAAACAAGGTCATAGGAGGAAGACATTTAATAGTTTTGCTACACTTAGTAGAAAGGATACACATTGAACATACTCAATACCTTAGTTTCATTATTCAAACAACATTAGAAATACTCCAATACTTACCTTCAAGTACCAAACTTGGTTTTACATAAGTATTAAACTTAATGGTTGATAGTTACTAAGATTTTAAAAATTTAATGGTTCATAATCGTCTAAATAGTTGTGAAAATTTCTATGTTTTATTTATGAATAAGGTGGTAATCCATATTATGTAGGAACTTGATCAACTTTTTTTATATGTATGATGTTGCAATGTCCATTATGTATATATTATCTATGTCCCATGTGTTGTCTTATTCTTTACTATTAATATGGTATTAGTTTCTTATGGGTTTGACTCTCTCATGAAGGGTTTATGATTTTCACATGCTTAATCCTTTTAAAGAATTATCTAGTGGAGCATAAACATTAGGATTTAACATTTTTTTAACACCACCCACTTGAATTAGATATTTTGTAGAGGAAGACTTTGCATTTATGATCAAATAAGAATAAATGAAGAGTTTGGAGCTATATTGAAGGAAGAAGAGCTTAATGAAGAGTTTGTAACTATATTAAAGAAAGAAGAGTTCAATGAAGAGTTTGTCATTGTGTTAAATAAGAAGAGATAAAAAAATTGTTGTTATATTAAATTGAAATTTTTTATACATTAAAATAGGAAACCATGAATGCTATTGAAAATGAGGAATATAACAAGAAAATAGATTGTAATCTTGAATATCTGGTTGAAAATATCTTTATGAGATGCAAACTTGAAGAGATCCGGTTTTATCAACCATTGTTGAGTTGTGATGAGGATGAACATATGTCACATGATGAGAAAAAGAAGTGGGTTTCAGGTATGCCCACATTAAAAAAATTGAAGATTAAGATTGTATCTTATAGTGTGAAGGGAATTCAATATGAGAATGATGACCAATAGGTGGAAAAGTGTTTTGCAGGTGAACCTTGTGATAGAATGTCCAATGAACCCGAGAAAGTATTGATAATTTTGAAGAATAAGACCAAACTAAAGGTCAAGATAAAAAGAAATAACATTTGCAGATTTTAAAGTTTGGAGTAGAAGGAAGAAAAAGGGGAAGAAAAGTAAGCAATATGCATTAAGGCATAGATTTTCGAGATGTTTTTAACTATTTCTAATTTTAGCTAAGACATATACCAACAGGTGTGAACACATTTCAATTTTTTTTATGTAGGCCTTAGAGGCACTATGTATTATCAATGGTTTAATTATTTGTTTAGTGTTCATAATTAAGGAGGAGTGTTGACTAATAGTAATTAATCCCGCTAGGTGGTTGTTGATTGCTTAATAATTTATTAGTCTTAGTGAGTCTTGATATTGAGAGTCCAAATTAGTTCATTTTATCCAAGAGATAGTTGGTAGCTAGGTCATTCTAGATAAGTCTTTGTTGATGTATGTTAATGTATTTAAACAATTCGTGAAGTAATGGAAATGCATGATGAGTGTTGTGTTCCTTACTTTTGGTTTTCACAAAGGCAAGAGTAGTATTGTAAAAAGGTTATTTTGAACTATAAAGCCATAGTAGATATGGTTATGGATGCATCTATAATGGTGATGATGTACAAGTTCATTGATTGCAAATAGAAAATAGAAACAATAAATAAAAGTAGGAATTTAAGATTAAAACATTATTATCTTTTAGCATTATTATTATTACTACCTTATTTTTATATTTGAAAAATATTATAATGGATCGACATATACATACAATGTTATATGGGTTGTACAAAGTGCCTTTTGAGAAGAATGTGATTCTTGTAAGAAAAAGCTAAAGAAATATTGTGAGAAGGTTGTTTTGACTTTTTATCCTTTTTTCCACAAGGATATAAAAATTGCACTTTTATGCTTATAAAATTACATTTTGCAATGGCTTATAAGATTGATTTGGAAAAAAAACTACAACATACAACTTAATTTTTACATAGAGTGTGTGTTAAGCACACATAGACTAGTTTATAAATACCATCAAACAATAGTTTTGTTCGAAAAATAGATATGTACAATCATCCATAACCATGATCAACATATCCCACTAAATAAAAAAATCACAAAGTTATCTAGCAACAGGTTAACTTTTGAAAGACAAAAAGCACCTCCAAAGAGGCTCCATAATACCATAGGTCCAGGATAAAAAACAATATAAATATGAGAATGGTGACTTTTTTTCTAAGTACCCCGGACTAGTTGAAGGCCTTCCTTCGAGAGAGAATCTACCACAACATTCCTTTCCTTGTATTGATGAAGAAAATAGATCTTCCGAAAAGAACTTGCAAGTTTCATCATTTCATTATATAATGGTCTTAAAAATAGATTATGAACTATTTTTTCCTTTTCATCTACTCAAAAACCAGTAATGAATCCCCAAAAATATGTAAATTCTGAACATGTAACTTAAAACCTAGCTTGAGAATAAGAAGAAGAGCCTGTAGACATCTCCATTATTTGAACAAGATCCTAAATTAGCTTTAAAACTGAAATTCAACACACTTAGGTAAATTAACCGTCATGCTCCATCCTTATGAGGGTTTCCTTGGGTAGACCCATCAAATAGGCCCAAGCACCACTTTGTTTATTACTTGTGGAATTATATATCTCCACTTGATAACTTCCTCTTCTTGATTGTTAGAATTTAATATTATTGTGCATCAACCAAATAACCCAAGGGAGAAGGTTGTTTCTACTTATAAGGATAGTTTTCTCAATTCATCTACTATATAGAATTAAGCAAAATAAAAAAATTAACAATTAAATATGTTGTATCATAATTATGTAATTTTTATGAGTTGATAAATTAACATTATTCACCTATTTACTTAAGTAAGAACACTTCTTGATAGACAAATGCAAATATAAATATTTTAGCAATAATCAAAATTGTATCTTTACATATTCATATCTTTATAAAATTTTAAATTTTAAGTATTGAGTTTTATAAAGTTGAGTAAATGCAACTAATGAGTGAATCCAAATTAAATGATAAATATTTTACACTCCAATATATTTGACTTTAAGTTAGTATTATCTTTCTTTCTAAATCTCATGATTGAGATAGTATAGATCTATTTTAACTTTATCTTTACTAAAAGTTTAAAAGAATCAAATATTTGAAATAAATCTTTTTTCAAATTTTAAATTGAAAAATATTTATTTTATAGTAATTTTTTATAATTTTAATTCTATAAATTCACTTCTTAATATATTTTTGGTTTTTAATTTTGTAACTTTAGTTATCACTCTACATTATGCTTAATTTTATATCAATTTTAAACTAATACATTAAGATTTGAGAGATCTCACTCACTTTCACAATAATGTGAATTTTTTTAATAAATGATAAGTCATCTTAACCATAATGTGATTCTTGTACTAAAAAGTAAAAGCATCATTGTCAAAAGTTTTTTTTAATATATAACCTTATTTATGAGGAAGGTGATGGTTTGTGTTCAAAGGTATAATTAGTTTTCTCATTCATATATTGTAATTATTTTTAGTTTAAAAATAAAGCCAACCCTGGCACTGGGGCCACGGGACAAAAAGAGAGGGATGCCCCTGGCACTATCCCAGCGTCCTGAATCCAACGGAGTCGATCGTTCGTCGATCAGAGCCACAGTCATCATTCTATGGCTTGTTCCGTCTCGCATCCAAAAGGCCTTTAGGGACACGTGCTCGATACCTACCGAGGGCATAGAAGTCCAACCGTGCAGCAAAACTGGGCTCTGAGGAGTCCTACAGGTGTCTCTAGGCATGTTCTAGCTGGGAATGCTAGCTGTAAGTGCCCGGTGGATGATTTTGCAGAGTTGACCCCCATGCACAAAAATTGCACACTCCCTCACTAAGCAAAACCCTAGTTTCCAAGATGGACATACAAGATGGCACCGAGGCCACGGGATCGGAGGAAAGGGGTGCCCCTGGAACTATCCTGGTGTCCTGAATCCAACGGAGTCGATGGTTCATCAATCGGATCCACGGTCGTCATTCTATGGCTTGTTCCGTTTCACATCCAAAAGGCCTTCACGGACACCTACTTGATACCTGCGGGGGGCATAAAAGTCCAACCGTGTAGCAAAACTGGGTTCTAGCGAGTTGTGTAAGTGTGTCTAGGTAGGTTTCGGTTAGGAACACTAGCCATAAGTGTCGGCTCGACGATTTTCCAAAGTTGACCCCAATGTGAGGGTCATCCAAATTTGCTCAAGGGGGGCATTTCTCGTCTGGAGGCCCCCTAGCATGCATGGCCACCATGGACAAGTCCACTATGGCCATGTGGAGCTGTGGGGGCCGAAAGAATCCAAGTCTACTCGCCGGTTTGGGTTCCGTGGCCCCGGGGCAAATCCTCTAGGTGTCCCTAAACGGCCTCGGGGTGCCCGACTAGAATGCCCGTTTCTCGGTTCGTGAATCTGTCGACTCTGGCAAGTCTGGGACGATGGGTTTCAGCTAGGGGACCCCCCACAGCGTCTCCCGAAGACCTGGAAGTAGTGCCAACGAGCCATCTCTAGAGATAGGGTTTTGCTTAGTGATGGTCATTCCAGATTTGCTCAAGGGGGCCATTTCTTGTTCGGATGCCCCATGGCATGCATGGCCACCATGGACATGTCCATAATGGCCACGTGTACCTGTGGGGGCCAACGGAATCCAATTCCACTCGCCAGTTTGGGTTCCATGGCCCCGGGGCAAATCCTCCAGGTGTCCTTGAACGGCCCCGAGGTACCCGACTAGAATGCCCGTGGCACCCGGACCGTGGCTCTGTTCGCGAATCCGTCGACTTCAGCGGGTCCGGGACAACGAGTTTCAGTTAGGGGATCCCCCACAGCATCCCCCAAAGACGCGGAAGTGGTGCTAACGAGCCATCTCTGGAGCTAGGGTTTTTCTCAGTGATGGCCATTCGAGATTCACGAGGGCCATTTCTCATCTGGATACCCCCGGGCATGCATGGCCACCGTGGACAGGTCCACAATGGCCACGTGGACCTGTGGGGGATGACGGAATCCAAGTCCTCTTGTCGGTTTGGGTTCCATGGCCCCCGGGAAAATCCTCCAGGTGTCCCTGAACGACTCTGGGGTGCCCGACTAGAATGCCCGTGGCAGCCGAACCGTGGCTCGATTCGCGAGTCTGTCAACTCTGGCGGGTCCGAGATGGCGGGTTTCAGCTAGGGGACCCCCCACAATGTCCCCCAAAGACCCGGAAGAGGTTCCAATGAACCATCTGTAGAGCTAGGGTTTTGCTCAGTGATGGCCATTCCAGATTCACTCAAGGGGGCCATTTCTCATCCGGATGCCCCCGGGCGTGCGTGGCCACCGTGGACAGGTCTGAAATGGCCACGTGGACCTGTGGGGGCTGACAGAATCCAAGTCTAATCGTTGGTTTGGGTTTTGTGTCCCCGGGGCAAATCCTCTAGGTGTCCTTGAACGACCCCAAGGTGCCCGACTAGAATTCCCGTGGCACCCGGACCGTGGCTAGATTCGCGAATCCGTCGACCCTGGCGGGTCCAGGACATGTCACTCTCATCCACATGAATACATCTAGGATTTCTTCTTCTTGGACTGGACAGTTGAGGTAGGGAGGGTGGACATGAGACATGAATACCAGAGCTTGTTTGTTGTGGTGCTTCGTTCATAGATTGGGCCATAATGGGAGTGTGGTCGACAAGGTTGTGGTCTTCTTGGGGAGATTGAAAATTAAGCAAGGCTTGTATGTCCATCTCTACACATGCAGCATCTCCCAAAATTCTTGTGTCGTGAGGAACTTCAGAATGACTCGTTGATGGATTGTTGGTTGGAGATTGTGTTGATGTTGGAATTTGAGTTGGGTTTGTTGGACGCGACCACTTTAACCGTGGTTCTGAACAAGAGGTTGTCATGTCAACAACTGTGTTAGGATCAGTGGCAGGATCTGGGGCAATGACAGGACCATGTCTCAATCTTTCCATTCCCAACCTCGCCTTTTCTCTTAAGTCATTGACCTTTTCAATGGGCATATTCCTTCTATTTTTTTTTTTTGCGTTTCGTGAGTTTTCCATCTCCAAAAGTCTCTTTAACACAACTATCAGGCCTACCCCTACAAAAGAAACAACGAATAAGATATTAGTGCCATTATACAATGAACCTGACACATTCCAACATAGCTTACCACTTTACAAATTAACATATACAACTACATACTATGTTGGTTTATTTGTGTTCGAATAAACATCATTATCCCTTACAAATCCAATCAATATAGATGATGTTTGGTCAAGTATAGAGAGGAGAAACTAGTGTCTTTCTGGGCCATGAATTCATAAAAATTATGGTAGTAACACCCTACAACAGAGTTGGCTAGAGATTCCTTGGGAATAGTTTGATAGTTTCTCTACATCAAATAAGGTAACGTTAATTAATTGCACTTTTTGCTTTCTCCCTTAATGTTATCAATTCTAGGACTTTGCACCTAGTTTGATTGCTTTGTCTTCCTAGTGGAATGGTATATCCTTCCATTTCACGCAATGTCCTTTACCATCGTAATTTACTAGGTTATATAACACATTAAGGAGTTGAAGAAACAACAACAAACTATTTCCTTAGATCTATAAACCTTGAGATGATAGAATGTGGTTTTGATATTAAAATACCCATGGTTGAATTCAACAATGCATCACAATAGAATGAATGTATACCTTGTTTTGTGCAAAACCTTTAGGAGGATGCAAAGGTTTCTAACAAAGATCATGGTCTTGGGAAGGGTGATTAGGAGAAATATAATTTGACCTTTCAATGTTCAATATCTAGGGTGGGGAGGTGTTCAAGAGTGGGGAACTAGGGACTATACCAACAACCATCATGTTGAATAGAGCATGAAGTGGGGAAGTCTTGGTTTTTGGAAAAAAAATCATTGTGAGAGGTGAGGGGATATTGTAAGGATGGTAAATATGGATGAAAATTATCATATTTGGATTCATAGGAAAGGAAAGGTGCATATACTTACAGATATCCTCATTCCATACAATGGTATTGAATAAGAGATGAGAGAGTTGAGGTTTTGTGGATGAGTTGAAGTGATATTTTTAGTTATGTTTAGTGAGTGTGTGGTTTTTTTTTCTAGCATAATATGAGGTGAAAAGAACAAAATTAACTTGGGAACTAATTACACAATGAGGAGGTTGCATACTTCATCTTGTCTAGTGTTCATATGAGTTTTTTTTAATGTGAACTTGGGAAATATTCTTGTCAAATTCAATGTTGTCTATGCATGGATATTGTTGTGGGAATCTGACAAAAACAAAAAGGCATGGGCTCATCTCAAATCTTGTGAATGAAAAGACTCATTTACAATTCACCATACCTCTATAGAAATGATCTCCACTTGCAATGGAAACTGGTAGCTTGAATGAATCCACTAGATTCTAAGAACACTGAAGATGTTTGATAGATTCCAAGGGTGATTTTGTTTCCAATAGATCAAAGAGTTTCAAAAATATCAATGAGTGTGAGCCAATGAGCAACCTATGAGAGCTTGAAATCCACGAAAGAAATGAAACCCGTGATTTTGGTAGAATTCCTAGGAAACAGAGAGCTCTGTTTTTTTTTAACTAGTAACAAGGCCGTGCATGCGTGTTAAAACATGCACACACATGTTTTTCGTGCATACACGTGAGGAGCGTGCAAGCACCCAAACCCGCGCACGCGCCCTTGTACAACATATAAACCATTTCTTCTCCAACATTTACACCATTTAATGCCAAACCTTCCCCCCACTTCGAAAATATTTGCATAAATTGGACTCGGTGATAAAGTTTGAAGGGTGGGTCTTAATTTTTATTGGAAAGGCTTACTCTTTGACACATTTGATAATTTATGGTTGTCTATGTGCCTGAACCCAATTGACATTGTAAGGTGAGGATGCGAATGCATAATAATCCTTATTTATTACTATGCGATGAGGATTTAAAAGGAAGAGGATGTAAAGACGTGTTATTTTTATACATATTTTGATGGCAAGTGTCGAAGAGAAACGTGGTGATAAACCACAATTCCTGAGCCAAAATTTGTTTTTTTAAATTTTATTAATAAGCATTGTGGTACTTTGGTCCAAATGTTTTTTCTAACTCATTGTTTCTCCATATTGTCTGCCTACTGCCACCTCTCTATATCATTGCATAAAATCAACCTCTTATTGGTTTGTCGTTATAGTTGCATGCCATTGAGTGTTGTTTAGAGTTTCCGTGAGTCTATGACATTCATGCAATAAATGAAGTCTTGTAGAGGAGGATTCATCAAAGAGGCAATTGAATTTCATTTTGACAAAACACATCTTTTGTAAAGATCGAATGCCATGAATGCATCCTCAGCCTATCATGAAAGACCGTGGATATGTTGAAAAGCATTGAACATCGTCGAAGAATGAAAATCGGTTCTTCGAGATCTTATTGAAACATATTGAGCTCAATTGAATTCCACCTGGGCCTTAATTGAAAATTCTAGACCTCACACGTCATCAATAACACATAGAATCCATGACACTATCCCTCTACAAGGAGCCTCCTCCTCATCCTCCTCCTCCTCCTCATCATCATAATCATCTTCGTCATCGTCAGCATCATCATCATCATCCTTATCATCATCATCCTCATCATCGTCATCATCCTCATCCTCATCATCATCATCATCGTTATCACCCACTTCCTCATCATTATCCTCATCCTCCTCCTCCTCCTCGATATCATCTTGGTCATCATCTTCATCATCAACATCGTCATCATCGGCATCATCATCATCCATCATCTTCTTCATCATCTTCATCATCATCATCATCTTTGTCATCATCATCATTATCAATGATGATGATGATGAAGATGATGGATGATGATGCAGATGAGTACGAAGATGAAGATGATGATTTTGACGATGACGAATATTATCACCATCATCATCCTCATCATCCTCCTCCTCCTCATCATCATCATAATCATCTTCGTCATCATCATCCTCGTCATCGTCATCATCAATGTCATCATCATCGTTTCCATAGTCATCATCATCATTATCCCCCACTTCCTCCTCATCATCCCCATCCTCATCATCATCACCATCATCATCTTGTCCATCATCTTCATCATCATCATGATCATCAACGTCATCATCATCATCTTCATCATCATCCATCATCTTCATCATCATGATCATCATCATCTTAGTCATCATCATCACTATAAATGATGACATCATCATCATCATCTTAGTCATCATCATCACTATCAATGATGACATCATCATCATCATCTTAGTCATCATCATCATTAATGGTGGATGATGATGCAGATGAGTACGAAGATGAAGATGATGATGTTGATGATGACGAATATGATCACCATCATCATCCTCATCATCCTCCTCCTCCTCATCATCATCATAATCATCTTGGTCATCATCATCCTCATCATCATCATCCTTGTCATCGTCATCATCCACGTCATCATCATCGTTTCCATAGTCATCATCATTGTTATCCCCCACTTCCTCGTCATCATCCCCATCCTCATCATCATCACCATCATCATCTTGGCCATCATATTCATCATCATCATCATCATCAACGTCATCATCATCATCTTCATCATCATCCATCATCTTCGTCATCAGCATCATTATCAATGATGACATCATCATCATCATTAATGGTGGATGATGATGCAGATGAGTACGAAGATGAAGATGATGATGTTGATGATGACGAATATGATCACCATCATCATCCTCATCATCCTCCTCGTCCTCATCATCATCATAATCATCTTCGTCATCATCATCATCATCCTCGTCATCGTCATCATCCACATCATCATCATCGTTTCCATAGTCATCATCATCGTTATCCTCCACTTCCTCCTCATCATCGCCATCCTCATCATCATCACCATCATCATCTTGGCCATCATCTTCATCATCATCATCATCATCAACACCATCATCATTATCTTCATTATCATCCATCATCTTCGTCATCATGATCATCATCATCTTCGTCATCATCATCATTATCAATTATGACATCATCATCATCATCATCTTCGTCATCATCATCATTAATGATGGATGATGATGTAGATGAGTATGAAGATGAAGATGATGATGTTAATGATGACGAATATGATCACCACCATCATCCTCATCATCATCCTCCTCCTCCTCATCATCATAATCATCTTCGTCATCATCATCCTCATCATCATCATCCTCGTCATCATCATCATCCATGTCATCATCATCGTCTCCATAGTTATCATCATCATTATCCCCCACTTCCTCGTCATCATCCCCATCCTCATCATCATCACCATCATCATCTTGGCCATCATCTTCATCATCATCATCATCATCAACGTCATCATCATCATCTTCGTCATCATCATCATGATCATCTTCGTCATCATCATCATCATCTTCGTCATCATCATCATTAATGATGGATGATGATGCAGATGAGTACGAAGATGAAGATGATGATGTTGATGATGATGAATATGATCACCATCATCGTCCTCATCCTCCTCCTCCTCCTCCTCATCATCATAATCATCTTCGTCGTCATCATCCTCATCCTCATCATCCTCGTCATCGTCATCATCCACGCCATCATCATCGTTTCCACAGTTATCATCATCGTTATCCTCCACTTCCTGCTCACCATCCCCATCCTCATCATCATCACCATCATCATCTTGGCCATCATCTTCATCATCATCATCATCATCATCATCAATGCCATCATCATCATCTTCATCATCATCCATCATCTTCGTCATCATGATCATCATCATCTTCGTCAACATCATCATTATCAATTATGACATCATCATCGTCATCATCTTCGTCATCATCATCATTAATGATGGACGATGATGTAGATGAGTACGAAGATGAAGATGATGATGTTGATGATGACGAATATGATCACCACCATCATCCTCATCATCATCCTCCTCCTCATCATCAACATAATCATCTTCGTCATCATCATCCTCATCATCATCATCCATGTCATCATCATCGTTTCCATAGTCATCATCATCGTTATCCCCCACTTCCTCGTCATCATCCCCATCCTCATCATCATAACCATCATCATCTTGGCCATCATCTTCATCATCATCATTATCATCAACGTCATCATCATCATCTTCGTCATCATCATCATGATCATTTTCGTCATCATCATCATCATCTTCGTCATCATCATCATTAATGATGGATGATGATGCAGATGAGTACGAAGATGAAGATGATGATGTTCATGATGATGAATATGATCACCATCATCATCCTTATCATCCTCCTCTTCCTCCTCATCATCATAATCATCTTTGTCGTCATCATCCTCATCATCATCATCCTCATCATCATCATCCTTGTCATCGTCATCATCCACATCATCATCATCGTTTCCATAGTCATCATCATCGTTATCCCCCACTTCCTCGTCATCATCCCCATCCCCATCATCATCACCATCATCATCTTGGCCATCATCTTCATCATCATCATCATCATAAACGTCATCATCATCATCTTCATCATCATCCATCACCTTCGTCATCATGATCATGATCATCTTCATCATCATCATCATCATCATCATCATCATCATCATCATTATCAATGATGATGATGATGAAGATGATGGATATCATCATCAATGATGGATGATGATGAAGATGATGGATATCATCATTAATGATGGATGATGATGCAGATGAGTACGAAGATGAATATGATAATGTTGATCATGACGAATATGATCGCCATCATCATCCTCATCATCCTCCTCCTCCTCATCATCATCATAATCATCTTCGTCATCATCATCCTCATCCTCATCATCCTCATCATCATCATCATCGATGTTATCATCATCATTTCCATAGTCATCATCACCACTATCCCCCACTTCCTCGTCATCATCCCCATCCTCATCATCATCACCATCATCATCTTGGCCATCATCTTCATCATCATCATCATTATCAATGATGATGCAGATGAGTAGGAAGATGAAGATGACGATGTTGATGATGACAAATATGATCACCATCATCATCCTCATCCTCGTCCTCCTCCTCCTCCTCATCATAATCATCTTCATCATCATCAACCTCATCATCATCATCCTCGTCATCGTCATCATCATCATTTCCATAGTCATCATCATCGTTATCCCGCACTTCCTCATCATCATCCCCATCCTCATCACCATCACCATCATCATCTTGGCCATCATCTTCATCATCATCATCATCATCAACGTCATCTTCATCATCTTCATCATCATCCATCATCTTCATCATCATCATCATTATCATCTTCGTCATCATCATCATTATCATCTTCGTCATCATCATCATTATCAATGATGAAATCATCATCATCATCTTCATTATCATCATCATTATCAATGATGACATCATCATCATCATCTTCGTCATCATCATCATTATCAATGATGATGATGATGAAGATGATGGATGGTGATGCAGATGAGTATGAAGATCAAGATGATTATGTTGATGATGACGAATATGATGATGATGATGATCATCACCCACTTGCTCATCTTCATCATCATCCTCATCCTCATCCCCATCATCATCATTGCCATGATCATCATCATCACCATCTTGGTCATCGTCTTCATCATCAACATCATCATCATCGTCATCATCATCATCGTCACCCACTTGCTCATTATCATCCTCATCCTCATCCTCATCCCCGTCATCATCATCATCATCATCATCATCTTGGTCATCATCTTCATCATTAACATCATCGTCAACATCATCATCATCATCATCATCATCATCATCATCTCCATCATCATCATCGTCATCATCATCATCATCATCATCTCCATCATCATCGTCGTCATCGTCACCCTGTTCCTCATCATCATCAACATCATCATCATTGTCTTCATCATCATCATCATTATCAATCGTCATCATCATCGTCAACATCATCATCTTCAATCGTCATCATCATCGTCAACATCATCATCATCTTCTTCATCATCATCATTGATAATGATGATGATGACGAAGATGATGATGATGATGATGATGATGAGGATGAGGATGATGATGAAGATGAGTACGAAGATGAAGGTGATGATGTTGATGATGACGAATATGATCATCATCATCATCGTCCTCATCATCGTCATCATCCATGTCATCATCATCATCTCCATCGTCATCGTCATAATCATCTTCGTCATCATCAGCATCATCATCCTCATTCTCGTCATCAACATCATTGTCATCATCCCCATCATCCTCATCATCATCAACAACATCATCGTCATCATCCCCATCATCCTCATCATCATCATCCCCATCATCATCATCAACATCATATAAATTTAATTTAATTCAATTTAAAACATTATTAATTATTAAAAATATATATAATTTATAAAATTATTTAATCAATATGGAAAATTTCAAACTTTAGTAAAAAAAACGTGCATGCACCATTTTTTGCGTGCTCACATTTGGACGCGTATGCGTTCTTGGATGCGTGCGCGCCATTTTGTGCGTACGCACTTTTTGAATACACACGCACGCGCAAGTTTAGTTTTTAAATTTTGGCGGGTAATTCGTTTCCCACCAATGTGGTGGATGACTTGGCTGCTATGGTTTTAGGTTCAGGTTTCCAAGATACATATAATAATATAAAAAATACATCTTATAACAAAATGCATCTTATTCTATAACTTCTTCTGTTTCGAGCATGATTCTGCATGTGCTACACTTGTCCACTGCAAATGAAATTGCACACACTTGCAGAACTATGTGCGCAGATTCCGAATATATAATTTTTTATTAAAACTATTATTTGTTCTTATTTTTTAGTTAATTTCAATTGCACTAACGTCAATCTTACACAAAGAGTAGGTTATTTCTTCTGTCTATAACTTTTTTATTGGCTCACCTATTTTGAAAACGGAAAAGAACCCACACAAGTACACACAAAAGCATACATCCTAAAAAAAAAAAAATTGTTGATTGATCAGGTTAAGACCATGATATCGAGGGTTAACGCTAGGCCTCATCATTTTAGGGATGGGCTAACTTCCTTAATTAAAAAAAAATTAAAATTAACATAAATAAATATGGAAAAATAACGCTGCACTAGAACGGCCTGTTATCTACAACTGTATATAACTTTTGAACAAAAATCCACCATTTGAATACCAAACCAGAGGGCTAATGCAAACATATTCATTATATTTTCTTTAAAAAATAACATACCAATCTTAGGAGAACACCATTTTTTGGGAGTTATACTTAATTTCCATAAATAATATTTATATATTCCGGAAGGTAATCCGATTTTCTACGTTTGATCTTGTTGCACCATATTCCAAAAAGTTGTGTAGGTAGCTCTAATATTGCTTTTTGACGTTCAGATTTCTATTTTTCCATAAGTCCATTGCGACTAACGCGTCATGAGTGGCTAGCATTAGCTTGCACCAGCCTGCTAATGAACCTCATAATAAGTGTTGGATTTATGTCAAGGTGTTGTGTTGGTGTGATACAATCTCGGATAGAGCAACACTATTTGGTAGTGTTGTGGGATTCCTTATGCATGTCTACCAAGAGAAACATTACTCAATAGTATTGTGGGCTTGCTTATGCTTGTGTAACTAGAGCTAGTGGAAAGATTAAATTTATGTGTTCGATGTGGGGTCCACCCACAATATTACATTTTTTGTTGCATTGTCCTCTATTATGAAAAGCGCCAAACAATCTTGATCTTCATACCACATGAAAGAATAAAAAGTATCATGTAAACATTGAAAGGAGATAATCCATATCCCAAATTTCATAATACATTGGGCATGTGAAGACTAAGTGCTCTTCTAATTTGGTTTATCGATGCATAGAATACATGCATTCTATGCTATGAGAATATTGTGTTCATATTTTATGCAAAGTTGGTGAGAGAATACATGGAGTTGGCTTAAGGGAAAGGTCAACTTAAATAATGAGAATATGACATATGCAAGGGCATTAATGTGTATATTCTTGATATGGTTCTAGTTTTGGTAATAATAATGAGATTGTCATTAAAAATAGATGAACTAGTAATGTCTAGGTCATCTTTTGGTATGCTTTATATATATTTCATTGAATATTTCACTATGGATATCTCTATTAAAAATGCATAGGCAATTAATGAACAAGGTCATACGAGGAAGACATTCAATAGTTTTGCTACACTTAGTAGAAATGACACACATTGAACATACTCAATACCTTAGTTTCATTATTCAAACAACAATAGAAATACTCCAATACTTACCTTCAAGTACCAAACTTGGTTTTACATAAGTATTAAACTTAATGGTTGATAGTTATTAAGATTTTAAAATTTTAATGGTTCATAATCATCTAAATAGTTGTGAGAATTTCTATGTTTTATTTATGAATAAGGTGGTAATCCATATTATGTAGGAACTTGATCAACTTTTTTTATATGTATGATGTTGCAATGTCCATTATGTATATATTATCTATCTCCCATGTGTTCTTATTCTTTACTATTAATATGGTATTAGTTTCTTATGGGTTTGACTCTCTCATGAAGGGTTTATGATTTTCACATACTTAATCCTTTTAAAGAATTATCTAGTGGAGCATAAACATTAGGATTTAACATTTTTTTAACACTACCCACTTGAATTAGATATTTTGTAGAGGAAGAATTTGCATTTATGATCAAATAAGAATAAATGAAGAGTTTGGAGCTATATTGAAGGAAGAAGAGTGTAATGAAGAGTTTGCAACTATATTGAAGAAAGAAGAGTTCAATGAAGAGTTTGTTATTGTGTTAAATAAGAAGAGATAAAAAAAAATGTTGTTATATTAAATTGAAATTTTTTATACATTAAAATAGGAAACCATGAATGTTATTGAAAATGAGGAATATAACATGAAAATAGATTGTAATCTTGAATATCTGGTTGAAAATATCTTTATGAGATGCAAACTTGAAGAGATCCAGTTTTATCAAGCATTGTTGAGTTACGATGAGGATAAACATATGTCACATGATGAGAACAAGAAGTGGGTTTCAGGTATGCTCACATTACAACAATTGAAGATTAAGATTGTATCCTATAGTGTGAAGGGAATTCAATATGAGAATGATGACCAATAGGTGGAAAAGTGTTTTGCAAGTGAATCTTCTGATAGAATGTCCAATGAACCCAAGAAAGTATTGATAATTTTGAAGAAGAAGACCAAACTAAAGGTCAAGATAAAAAGAAATAACATTTGCAAATTTTAAAGTTTGGAGTAGAAGGAATAAAAAGGGGAACAAAAGTAAGCAATATGCATTAAGGCATAGATTTTCAAGATGTTTTTAACTGTTTCTAATTTTAGCTAAGACATATACCAACACGCATTCACATTTCAGTTTTTTTGATGTAGGCCTTAGAGGCACTATGTAATATCCATGGTTTAATTGTTTGTTTAGTGTTCATAATTAAGGAGGAGTGTTGACTAATAGTAATTAATCCCGCTAGGTGGTTGTCGATTGCTTAATAATTTATTAGTCTTAGTGAGTCTTGAGATTGAGAGTCCAAATCAGTTCATTTTATCCAAGAGATAGTTGGTAGCCAGGTCTTTCTAGATAAGTCTTTGTTGATGTATGTTGATGTATTTAAACAATTCGTGAAGTAATGGAAATGCATGATGAGTTTTGTGTTCCTTACTTTTGGTTTTCACAAAGGCAAGAGTAGTATTGTAAAAAGGTTATTTTGAACTATAAAGCCATAGTAGATATGGTTATGGATGCATCTATAATAGTGATGCTGTACAAGTTCATTGATTGCAAATAGAAAATAGAAACAATAAATAAAAGTAGGAATAAGATTAAAACATTATTATCTTTTAGCATTATTATTATTACTACCTTATTTTTATATTTGAAAAATATTATAATGGGTCAACATATACATACAATGTTATATGGGTTGTACAAAGTGCCTTTTGAGAAGAATGTGATTCTTGTAAGAAAAAGCTAAAGAAATATTGTGAGAAGGTTGTTTTGACTTTTTATCCTTTTTTCCACAAGGATATAAAAATTGCACTTTTATGCTTATAAAATTACATTTTGCAATGGCTTATAAGATTGATCTGGAAAAAAAACTACAACATACAACTTAATTTTTACATAGAGTGTGTGTTAAGCACACATAGACTAGTTTATAAATACCATCAAACAATAGTTTTGTTTGAAAAATAGATATGTACAATCATCCATAACCATGATCAACATATCCCACTAAATAAAAAAATCACAAAGTTATCTAGCAACAGGTTAACTTTTGGAAGACAAAAAGCACCTCCAAAGAGGCTCCATAATACCATAGGTCCACGATAAAAAACAATATAAATATGAGAATGGTGACTTTTTTTCTAAGTACCCCGGACTAGTTGAAGGCCTTCCTTCGGGAGAGAATCTACCACAACATTCCTTTCCTTGTATTGATGAAGAAAATAGATCTCCCGAAAAGAACTTGCAAGTTTCATCATTTCATTATATAATGGTCTTAAAAATAGATTATGAACTATTTTTTCCTTTTCATCTACTCAAAAATGAGTAATGAATCCCCAAAAATATGTAAATTCTGAACTTGTAACTCAAAACCTAGCTTGAGAATAAGAAGAAGAGCCTGTAGACATCTCCATTATTTGAACAAGATCCTAAATTAGCTTTAAAACTGAAATTCAACCCACTTAGGTAAATTAACCGTCATGCTCCATCCTTATGAGGATTTCCTTGGGTAGACCCATCAAATAGGCCCAAGCACAAGTTTGTTTATTACTTGTGGAATTATATATCTCCACTTGATAACTTCCTCTTCTTGATTGTTAGAATTTAATATTATTGTGCATCAACCAAATAACCCAAGGGAGAAGGTTGTTTCTACTTATAAGGATAGTTTTCTCAATTCATCTACTATATAGAATTAAGCAAAATAAAAAAATTAACAATTAAATATGTTGTATCATAATTATGTAATTTTTATGAGTTGATAAATTAACATTATTCACCTATTTACTTAAGTAAGAACACTTCTTGATAGACAAATGCAAATATAAATATTTTAGCAATAATCAAAATTGTATCTTTACATATTCATATCTTTATAAAATTTTAAATTTTAAGTATTGAGTTTTATAAAGTTGAGTAAATGCAACTAATGAGTGAATCCAAATTAAATGATAAATATTTTACACTCCAATAGATTTGACTTTAAGTTAGTAGTATCTTTCTTTCTAAATCTCATGATTGAGATAGTATAGATCTATTTTAACTTTATCATTACTAAAAGTTTAAAAGAATCAAATATTTGAAATAAATCTTTTTTCAAATTTTAAATTAAAAAATATTTATTTTATAATTTTAATTCTATAAAATCACTTCTTAATATATTTTTGGTTTTTAATTTTGTAATTTTAGTTATCACTCTACATTATGCTTAATTTTATATCAATTTTAAACTAATACATTAAGATTGCTTAATTTTATATCAATTTTAAACTAATACATTAAGATTTGAGAGATCTCACTTACTTTCACAATAATGTGAATTTTTTTAATAAATGATAACTCATCTTAACCATAATGTGATTCTTGTACTAAAAGTAAAAGCATCATTTTCAAAAGTTTTTTTTAATATATAACCTTATTTATGAGGATGGTGATGGTTTGTGTTCAAAGGTATAATTAGTTTTCTCATTCATATATTGTAATTATTTTTAATTTAAAAATAAAGCCAATACAATTTTTATTAATGCCGTGATGCAGATCTAAAGTGAAGATCATCAACATTATGTTCTTTAATATTGCAGCAGCATTGTTATGTACAAAAATAACTATAATTAAAAAGTTAAAAGTCAAAAGTCTGTGGTAAAAAGTTAAAAATAACTATTTTGTTTAAGCTAAAACAAAATAGCTTATGTGATAAAAAAAACTTTACACTTTAAGATATAATAAAACAATAACCTTTACACTTCAAGATTTGACTTGAGGTTCGTATTCTTCACTTCCCCAAATCTAATCTAATGATAAGATGGAAAGACTATCTAAAATCTACTAAATGATTGATACAAATTACAACAATTCATGACAAGCAACTATTCAATACAATGCATTTTAACAGTTTCACTTCCACTCAATCTTTTTAGAGATAAATAATACAATAAGCAATCAAATACAATAATGTCTTGGTGGCAGGTCATCCAGACATTATCACAACTGGGCGGTGGGCGGTTTACTGGCAAAAACTTCAATTCGACATTATGACAACTGGGTAATTACTTCGGTTCCAATAACTCCAAGAATGAAATTGATTGGGTAGATTGGTCATTATTTATGTACTGATTGAGTAACTTGATATCGCATATTTTGATTGACTGTGCAGATTACTGTTCTAATTAATAGTGCCTGCAGTCACATAACTGGCGTGGCCCAATTTCAAGGCTCCCTTCAAATCCAAGATAGATATTAATAAATTCAATATTGCATGTTCCTATTTTGTAGCGTTATGCTAATGTGTCTGCACCACATATAGATCAACCACTCACATGCAGACTTCCTCCTCGAGGGATTATTAGTTACTATATGTCCAAGTGAGGCCTTGCTACTTTAAATGGTTACAGATCTTATTTGTTGTATTATGGATTTCAAATGTTGTGTATTGTACTTTAAGAAAGCTATATTGTTGGCTAGAAACTTTATACAACTTGATGAGAACTATATACTCAAAAATAAAACTTTAAACATAACCATCCATGAAACCATTGTTTACCTGATCTTTGAGGTTAGTAATTGATGATCTCTAGAAAATCCTTGATTTGCTCATCATTTTGTAGCCTTAAAATTTACATATGAAATCAATTCTATCCATTTTTGTATCATGTTTCCTAATTGGTAACTCATAATGGTCACTTGATTTTTATGCATATGATTTCATATAGTCTCATGTGTCACTTAATGTTATGTTAAAAAAAGTTCTTGCTTATTGTTAGGGTAGTCAAGAATGCACGATGTGCATGAGGAGAGTAGGAGGGTACATTGCCACATGGATCCTCTATGTTTTTTGGCTCACATGATGCATCTTCAACAACACTGCTAAGAAATAATCGAAATTGAGATTTGTGTATATACCACTATATACACTAGTGTATATACCACTATATACACTAGTGTATATACAAAATTTGAAAGGTTTAATTAGTATGCACACCCATGTTCAAAAAAATGTTATATATTGGTCAGAATGATCATTATATTGGTGGCGTATTGGTATGTACACTAGTGTATATATTGGTATATACTACCGGTGTTTATATACACTAGTGTATATACCAATGTATACACTAGTGTATATATCAATGTATACACTACGATATATACTAGCGTATATACCAATAAGTGACTATACATATATATTATATAAGTCACTATGCTAAATAATTGTTTTATGCTAACAACCACATATTAAGTCATTATCAACGTATACGCTACTGTAAAGACTAGTGTATATACACAAATTAAAAGGTCACTTGCACTATACACACCCATGCTCGAAAAAATGTCATACACTGATTAAAATTATCATATGTGTATATATTGGTATATACACTAGTGTATATACGTGTATATACACTAGTAGTGTATATACCGATATATACACTACTAGTGTATATACTTGTATATACACTAGTAGTGTATATACAATAGCAGTGTATATATGTGTAATACCCCAATTTTGACCCTTATGAAATATTGGCTCTTAATGTAAATATTGTATACATGCAATGTATGTTTCCCTAGCATGGAGCCCAAGGCCAAGGCCCCGCTAGTGTATGTTCAGATTTTATTTAAAATGGACAAGCATTTGACACTTTATTATCCATGAGCTATTAAGCCATGAAATATTGTAAAATGATGTAAATATTTAATATTTCAATAAAATACCAAAACTAGTTATGGAAGCAACAAATGAGAAGGGTTATGTGTATTCCACTAGGGAGTGGTGAGGGCATTGTGGGCTTGAACCATAGAGTGCCAAATGTAATTTTGAGAACCCATTTGACTTTCCTTGCTGACATTTATTTCAGTTGTAAGGAAGTTGTTGAGGAAATCAGTCCATGGCTTCAATGGAGCATGGGAAGCACAAAAATTCGTATGGCAGGTATGGGCTCTATTTTTATTGTACCGCAAGTCACCCGACCTCATGGGAATTGGTTCTTCCTCATTCCCATTCCATTGTTGAACATCCCAGCATCAGTTTTCATCCATTAGGAATGCCCAGCAGTGAGAAAAAATAAAAATCGCAACTTTCCAAGAACCCACGTTTTGAAGTGCCATAAATGCCCATAATTGAGTATTGATAGTGAAATCCAATGGGGGATCCATAGATATGAACCTTGGGATGAAATTGAGAGTATTAGATACCCCAAAATCCATTGAAAAACCCAGTTTTTATAGCCCAGAAAACCAATGACGGGATTGAGTTATTTGATGATAGAATTGTGAGAAATCCAAGTTTGACTGACTGAGCAGAGGTTGGGAATGCTTGATAAACCCAGTGAAGGCTGGAATCTCAACAATTTAACAGCTTGGACCTTTCTATGCCCATCCTGAAGAGCAATGGAGGGAAGGGACGTCTGAGGGACTGTGCAACAGAGTAGGGGACCTTCCTTGTGTTGGGTGCGGTAGGTACTATGGGTTCTTTGATTGTTTGAATTATATTGAAATTCCTATAGCTCTGTGGTTGAGCTCAATGGCTTAGCATTTCCCTCCTTTTCCTTTTGTATGCTTGATAAACCCAACTAGGTGTTTTCTTAGCATAGATGTTGAGTGAAACCATGGCTGTGAGTGAGCCCATTTAGTTCCTCCTTAGTGGATACACAACCCAGCTCAGGGGTGATCTCTCAACAGAAAGAGTATAGGCTGGACAGAGATCTGTGGCTGGGTGGAACGTTGCTCTCACATAGCGAGTTGTTTGGACAGCTTCATCTCAAAGATAATTGTTCTCTGTGTTTAAATTATATGCATTATGTGTTCTGCAATGTGTTAATTCTAAATGATAATTATTCATGTTAATGGAATTGATATGAAGCTTATGCATAGCATGAGAAGGGGATTGATCTCTGCATATTGAATCATCATCTACTTGAGATAGACATGTTGATGCATTACAATTGTGTGTGTGCAAATATGATCTAGTTCCACTGTGTTTATATTGAGTATGAATTCGCACATAGAAGTTTTATTTATTATGAATTTCTTAGTAATGTATGGGGCTCAGTTTGCCAAATAAGCCCTAGAATGTCAGTCATGTTTCCTCTGTGGTTGGGAATGATGGGAGGGGACATGAAAATACCTGTATATACACTCGTAGTGTATATATCGATATATACACTACTAGTGTATTAATACCGATATATACACTATTAGTGTATATACCAGTATACACTACTAGTGTATATATACTAATATATACACTACTAGTGTATATACTGTTATATACACTAATGTATATATATACCGGTATATACACTACTAGTGTATATAACGGTACATACACTACTAGTGTATGTATTACCAATATATATAGTGTATAATATAGATGGCACATAAAGCAATTATGGCATTATCAATTGCGACATAAGATTGTGTAGATGACCACATAGGGTGGTGTATATTGGTATATACACTAGTGTATATATACACTATTGTATGAACAGTGTATACACCAGTGTATTGTATACTCTAGTATATATACTGGTGTATACTCTAGTATATATACTGGTGTATACACTAGTATATATACTCGTAGATATACTAGTGTATATACATTGATATATTGGTGGCGGTATATATTGGTATATACAATAGTGTATAGAGTGTTATATATTAGTGTATATACTACATACTATACATTAGTGTATACATATCACTATATATACATAGTATATACACTAGTGTATATATCGATATAGACACTGATTTATATACACTATGTTAAATAATTGCTTTGTTTAGATGGTATCATAAGTCATTATCAATGTATATACTACTATATACACTAGTGTATATACAAAAATTAAAAGGTCACATGCACTATACTCACCCATACACACAATGCATATATGGAAGCTTCCATATATGTGCATGCTTTGTCCTATGTTTTAAGGAACATCTTGTTTTTTATTATAAACTTAAGGCTTTGTGTCATAACCCAAAATATTCGGTGCCATAGGATTGCCTGAACTTTCATGATCATGCAACACCACCCAAATTTCATCTCGAGGACTTTGATGAGTTATGACCAAAAAGGACATCGATGATCCTCGCGTTGGGAATTGCCATCATGATAGGAGCTGGAACAGGGTTCCATGAATAGTTGCATAGAGGAATGAATGGGAGGGGGTATGCTATCCCTGATCCTAAGCACTTGGTCATACTCATCTCTTAAATACTTAATCATGCCCCAAAAAACCCATCAATAGACATATGAGAGGTGTTCACCAATTGTTATATGGAATGTCCTTGGACACGCGTCAATTGGCAGAGTTTTCATTGCTCTGACGAGTGCCATCATGATTTCTTTGGAAGTCGTCGTGGGGGCTCAAGTCCTAAAGGTTAATTCTATTACATTCCACATTGATAGTGGATCTTTCAGCAGTATTGCATGCTTGATTACAATCCTCCTTAGTGTATATATTTGTAACTTATCTAAGTAGAAACTTCCTTTTTGTTAGTGTTAGCTTCCAAATTGTTCTACATGTATCATACAACTTGAAAATTGGTACCAAAAAGGGTTGGATTCTCTCACTTGATCATCGGATTAAAAGAAGGAGATGAACCAAATGCCTCTTCAAAATCATCAATAAAAATTAGGACACTTGTGACCATAGAGTAATTGGTGATTTGATGACCACATAGATCACAATGCACTTGCTGCAAAGGTGGTGTTGCATAGAAAGAGGCACCTTTGCAAAATATCTTGATGGTGCTTTTTGAGAATGCGCTTTAGATAAACACAATCATAGCAAGAAATGAGAGGAAGGTTGAGCATCATCATGTGATTTGATAATTGTTGAAGTGAATGACAATTTAAATGTTTATCGGAACTTAACGTGAAATATTCCTTACCAGAACTGAAAGTGACCATATTTATAACTGGAGCAAGGCATTGGGTATTAAATGTGATGAAAATGTAGTTGAACAGTTGTAATTGGCTTTGTTTCCGGTCAGTAGCGGTGCAAATTATAAAGATGCCAAGGCCTTCGTAGATCTGTATGTTCCAGATACAATCTACCCAAAAGTTGGTAATGTTACAAGGTTGATTGTTTAACTTATTCAACGCTAACGTAGTGGAGACACTAGTATATATACAAATATATACACTAGAGTGCATACCAGTATATACACTAGTGGCAACCATGTCTAATAAAAGAATAAACGAGACCAATGATGGACATTGGTTCCACGGATTAGAATGCATCCAAGATATTATTGTGATTGGTATGTGCAATTTGAATTGCATGGAAGAGCAATGAGAATGGGTACGAAAAGTGCATTCGTCAAGAAGTTGTCACTAATAGAATAAGAAATTCTAATTATCGATGTGTCATGTGGTTCATGATAGTGACACAATGGCCATGCAAAGGCTACCAATTAGGGGATGAGGCATTATTGTATGTGATCCCATTGTGTGAGATGATAGAGAGGATGCTAATGTGAATGAACCCTTGTGTGCTTGATAGAGAGGCCATAAAGCAGATAAGTTATGATATTGAAGAGAAAATTCCAATTATGGTAAGGAATTGGAAAGGGGCAATGTCACGATCATGAGAAAGTACCACATCTCAACTCCTAATTTAGTTAGAAACTCAAAATCCACATATGTCAAGCTTAGTGTATATACATTCCAAGTCTAGTGTATACAGTGTACCAAATATTTATATATACACTAGAATATGCACTAGTGTGTATACACTAGAATATACATATGAGTATATACACTAGTGTATATGCCTAGTATATTCACCAATGCATATACCTAGAACACACTAGTGTATATACCTAATATATATACTAGTGTATATACCTACTATACACTAGTGTATATACATGTTAGGTATATACACTTGACTATCTCTTTTCTACCTCAAATATCCTCACAAAAATTCATTCTCAATACATATTTATAGGGCTCACTAAGCTTCACCACTCTCACTAACCCTTAATATTTCTCTCTCTCTAAACCCCTTCTCCTCCCCTTCCACTAACCCCCCTAATCCCACCACCCAAAAACCCCTTTATTTATATATCTCTTAATCTCCCCACTCCCCATCTCCTCCCCTTAGGCCACTAATCCCCTATCCTCTCTCAAATTTACTTTGATCCCTCCCTTAACTCCCAATACCACCCCCCCAAGCTCCTATATCCCTACCCTTAACCCCCTACACCTACTGCTAAGATAGTAATAGTGTTTATATATTGATATACTCTGGTGTATATACACTAGTGTATATACTTGTGTATACACTAGGTTATGTAACTAGTGTATATTACCTATACAACTATGTAACTAGGTAATATACACTAATGTATAAACCAGTATATACACTGATGTATATACAACTATATGTATCAATGTATATCTTTGTATATATACCAGTATATACTAATGTGTATACTAATATATACACTATGTATACACCAGTGTATATACCAATATATACACCAGTGTATACAATAGTGTATATACCAATATATACACCAGTGTATACATCAGTATATACCAGTGCATACACTAGTATATACACTACAACAATATACATGGGTATTGTGTATATACCAATGTATATACTAGTATCTACTAATATATACACTGGTGTATATACTGATATATACTAATATATACACTGGTGTATATACCAGTATATACACCATAATATATCAGTGTATAGTGTATACACTGCAACAGTATACATGGGTATGGTGTATATACCAATATATACACGAGTGTATACGTCCGTATGGTACATTAGTGTATATACAAATGTATATACTAGTATATAATAATATACACACTGATATATATATTGGTATGTACTAATATATACACTCGTGTATAAACTACTATATATGTATATATACTAGCTGGCATATACACATGGATATAGTGTATATACCAGTATATATACTTGTGTATATACTGCTAAGTTAAATGCTATGTTTGATAGTGGTTATCATTGTAATTTGTTTTTTGAAACCTTATTTCGTGAGATTGGTCTAGGTACTTATGATCTAGTACAAATATTATCTTCATTGGGATCAGTAGAGGAGAAATATATCATGAGAAACACTAGAAGATTTAAAAGCGAAGGTCGCATTGTCATCAATTATGTCAATGAAGTAGAATATTCTACAAAACCTCTTAATGCATGTGAATTGATGTTTGGGAGTTCTTACTTATGGGAAAAGGATGTAAACTTCTACAAGAAATAAGATAAATATAGCTTGAAAGGTGTCGAGGTTGCCCCTTCATCATCAAATCACATAAGGGGAGAATAAAATATTTGAAGTCACAACAAAGAAGGGAAAACAAGAAAACTAATTGAGACATGCCAAAAACAAGTAGCCTTCATATCTAATGGAGTGATGGACTTGGAAAAACAAGTGGAGGCCATGTGATTCCAATATATGCTCCATTAGCTTTTTGATGCAGGAGGGATCAACAAAACCAATCCAACCCGCTTTCCCCAAGATTAGTTTTATTCCACACTTAGCAGAATCACCAAACTTAACAAACATGACTAAGTCTTTCTCCAAGTTGTCATTGAAGGGAGGATCTCAAGTTGGCGGTGAAATAGGTTTCATAAACATTTCGGGTCTCACGTGAATGCAGAGCATCAAACAAGTATGCCTTTTGAAAATATCTTCCGCATTTAGCTCTCTGCAAGCACCTTTCCGCAATGACCTTCGACAATTGCGGGTGTGCCTTTCGCAAATTCCTTCTGCAACCGAAATTGCCTTCCGCAATTCCCTTCTACAAATGTCTTCCGCAATCGCTTTGGACCGCCAGATCGGAAAGTGTTTCTTCCACAATTACTTGGACCGTCAGATCTAGATCAATAGTGGACTCCTTGCATCATTTCTATATGTTAACTCCCGAACTCTTTTACTTGCGGAATGCTTGTACAATCCGTTGATCTCTTTGCGGATTCCTTCATCCATCGAAATGCGATCAAATGTAGAACATTCACCTTGGCATCTCGTAGCTCTATCTCCCGCGCAAGTTCATCAAGCGAGATCCTTTATTCGCCGTCGATCTGTCTCCTTACTTCGATCTGGATAGTCCAAACTCTATCAAATGAGCCGATACCATTTCTGTGACTTTGAGTTGATTGATCAAAGAATCAATCAATCAATATCCTTGCCACCAGACTTGATCTCCTTCACTGGATCTGATCATCATCTCCATAGTTTCACCTGCACATCACTTCTTAGACAGAATAGAACTTCAATTTGATTTCACAAGCTCGTTTCATTCTAACCCTGAGCTTCACCTACGACTTCATATACGAAGGAGCATCGATCCTTTCAATGATCAATGACATAGGGTTTACACTGAAAACATAATATTACTCAGGTGCTCATACACAGAGATCAATCAGACATCGTCTATAACATTCAATTCATAGAAACCCCAATTTCAGGCTACTATACACAGATTTGTCAATCATGAACATAATTCATCAATTATTCAATTCACGGAATCATACACACAGAGAATTCATAAATATATTTTCTCTATTCAATCATAGAGACCTGTACATTAACAAATGCTTCAGAACCTGCATTATGATCCTCTTGGCCTGATTTAACTTGTTTTGGCCACCCTGTTTATGCCTCGTAGGCTTACACAATATATAAACAGATGATTCTGTAACCAATTATGGTTCATATCGACATTGCATTCAACAATCCCCTAACTTACATGAACTGTAATCTAAAGTTAGCACATACTTAATCCTATCTCTATGACTCACCAAAACAACCATCGAATGCTCCCACTATTCATGTTCTTGGTTTCACGACTCACACTTTGACTCATCACTCACCTAATGACTCATAACCTATCTAGAATCACACTAAAAACATAGTATTGTTTACAATATCTCATCAAAGAACCACTAATTCAGAAAATGAAGACCCCTTCTAGGTCTAATCAAAAGTACAAGGTTTTATCAGGAGGATGCTCTTGCATGAGACTCCCCAGGAAGAAATAAATATGACCTCCTGGTCATAATATTCAATCTTCAATATTCCAAGGGCCCCAAACTTTATGTTGAATCTTTCCAATTGCTCCATGGATGCCCTATTGTCTTATTGTTGACTGCAACTCTCTTGGATTCCATACTTTTTGCTGCAATGCTTTGATTTGGCAATATCCCTTTGTTACTTGTCTTCTACTATTGCTTTGCTTTCTTGTTTTGTTGATTTATATATTATTTTTCTCCTCATGTCTTCTCTGCGACACCTTCACCATCAGCATCCTTATCATCTCAATTTCATTGTCCAGTCTATTCACTCGCTGGTACACCTGCTTGCTGTGAACTTGTTGTTGTTCTTTTCTCAACTACATTAGAATTTCAAAATTATTATCTTGTTCTTCCTCGACATACACCATATCATAGATCTCTTCTTCATCTTTCTTCTGCTTCTGCTTCATAACAACTTCTAATGGTTGTCTTTCTTCAAATAGAAACTCATATATGAGTTATTTCTCTTGCAACAAATCAATATTTCCCTTATCAAAAAGGTACTCTTCATCATACTGGACTTCAAGACATTCATCAATGAAATATCCTGCAATCACACACAAATGATCAGATTTAAAAATATAAAATCCCTTGGTCCTCTATGTTGCTTGTAGCACCAACTCCTTATATTGTTCTAAACTTTTCAAAACGTTCTTGATACCTCATCCATGTCTCTCTTTAACATTAGAATTTTTCTCTTCAATTTTATTTTGGTTATATTCATGAGACAACATAACCTCTCTTCTCATCAGAATGCAATTCTGACCTTGTCCTCCTGAAATGTCTTTGTACCTTTCTTTTTCTTCATTCACCTCTTCAAGTGAATATCCATCTTCATTGTCCTTGAATACATATTCAATCAAGAACTCTTCTATTTTAGTCATCTCTTTTACCAGTTTCATTTCTTCACCAACATCTATTTCTTCTATACTCTGAATTACAGGATGCATTACCATTTCATCCTCCTTTATAACATGATTATGTTCTGCTGCTATCATTTTGAAAATCATTTCTCCTCTTCCTTCATTTTCTCTGACAATCCAAAATGATTGTTTAGTTTATTCCTTCATAAACACATCACCTAGGAGTTATTCAAAACCTGCAGGCATACACAAACCAATAGATTTAAAAACATAACCCTCCTCATCTGTAGTCTCAACCATATTATCTTCATGTGGTTATGAACTTATCAGAGAGTTCAGAAAAGTATCTATAATCTCTACTTCATCATCCTCATTCACATCTTCACCAAGCAAAGGACCATATTCTAGTTCACATTCCAAAACTTCTATCTCAGACTCAGTTGTCCCAAGTTCTTCCTTCAATATAGAAGACATCCTTTTCTTTAGCTTCACCTATAGTAAATTCCATCTCACTTTCTTCTTCTTCATTATCCAACCACACCTCTGGCCTTCTTTCTATAGTAGAATCTCTAAATGAATAAGTTGCAATCCTATGTCAACTAATTCTCTGTCATACTCCTCTTGACTCATTCTCTTGATGCTTTTTGCCTTGGAAATTTTTCTTCTATTGTGGATTTCCTCAGAACCTCTGCAATGACTTGCAATAGTCATTGTCTCCATTTCCTCTTTCTCTATGAAATTCATCTTGTTCACTTGTGGACTGCTCCCAATCCCCCTCTCAACAAGTATTCAAACCTACTATGCCTCAACAAGCTATCTCTCCTTGAGCTTGTCCTTTTGGTATCCTTGGTTCCTTCTCCTCTAGAACCTCTTGAGAAACTTCTTTTGCTCCTCTTGGCTTTTATAGATCCACTTCCTCTCTAAGAAAATTCAACTTGTCACCTTTTTGTCCAACCTCTGTTGGATCCTTAGGTTCTTCCACTACCTATTCTTTTTCTAAGAGTTCACAAACTCTTCCTCATCAAGAACACACATGTTCTTTGTCATATATTTGAGGATGTATGCTACTATCAACCTTGTCAAAGGTTTCAATCTGCAATAATCTCAAACCAGAGTTAATATAAACACATCAATCAATCTCTTATAATACCTGTACCAAGATCTTATCATTCTCCCTTTTGATCCATCTCCTTTGGACCAATATATGCCCTGAATTATTCTTTTAAGAGAACACCAACTCCCACTATTCTTTGTAATAACTTGCAACTGAAACTGTCATTTTATTTTTAACATAAATCCTTGATTTGATTCAACTCTGAATACTTCCACTTGACCAACCTTCTCAACACAGTTGGTAGCCTTCAACTTCAACATAAATTGAAAATCAAAATTTGATTTACCTTTGTTTCCTTCGTGTCCGCTTCAATTCCCTTTCTGTTCAGATTATTCTTCAACCTATAGAAATTCTTGAACTGATCTCCTTCCAGTGCAAGCAGAATATTTTTTTTCTTTGATACCACTTTATGCAGGAGGTGTTAGCAAAACCAATCCAACTCGCTTTCTCCAGTATTAGTTTGATTCCACACTTAGCAGAATCACCAAACTTAACAAACACAGATAAGTCTTTCTCCAAGTTGTCATTGAAGGGCGGATTTCAAATTGGTGGTAAATTGGGTTTCATAAACATCTCGAGTCTCACCTAAATGCAGAGTGTCGAGCAAGTCTGCCTTTCGCAAATCTCTTCTGCAAATTTATTCCACATTTACCTTTCCGCAACCACCTTTCCACAACTACCTTCCAAAATTGCATGTGCGCCTTCCACAACTTCCTTCCGCAACCAAAATTGCCTTTCACAATTCCCTTCTGCAAATGTCTTCCTCAATCTCTTTGGACCATCAGATCAGCAAGTGTTTCTTCCGCAATTACTTGGACCGTTAGATCTACATCAACAGTGGACTCCTCGTATTCGTTCTAGCCATTAACTTCCGAACTCTTTCTCCTACAGAATGCTTGTACAAGCCGTTGATCTCTTCCCGAATTCCTTCGTCTGTCGATCTGGGATCAAAAGAGGAATGTTCACATTGGTATCTCAGATCTCTATCTCCCGCACAATTTCATCCAACGATATCCTTTCCCCGTCGTCGATCTATCTCCTTACTTCAATTCAGATCGTCCAAAATCTATCAATGATACCATTTTTGCGACTCAGAGTTGATTGATCAGAGAATCGATCAATCAATCTCCTTGCCACTAGAATTGATCTCCTTCACTGGAGCTGATAATCATCTCCATAGTTTCACCTACACATCACTTCTTAGACAAAATATAACTTCAATCTGATTTCACAAGATCGTTTCATTCTAACCCTGAACTTCACCTACGACTTCATATACGAAGGAGAATCGATCCTTTCAGTGATTGATGACATAGGATTTATAGTGCAAACATAATATTAATCAGACACACATACATAGAGATCAATCAGACATCCTATGTAACATTCAATTCATAGAAACCCAAATTTCAGGCTACTATACACACAGATTTGTCAATCATGGATAGAGTTTATCAATTATTCAATTCACAGAATCATACACACAGAGAATGCATAAATATATTTTCTCTATTCAATCATAGAGATCTGTACATTCAAAAATGCTTCAAAGCCTACATTCTGATACTCTTGGCCTGATTTACCTTGTTTTGGAAACCCTATTTATGCCTCATAGGCTTACACAATATATACACAAAGGATTCTGAAACCAATTCTATTTCAAATCCACATTACATTCAACAATCCCGTAACTAACAACAACTCATGTAATCTAAATTTAGCACATACTTAATCCTATCTCTATGACTCATCAAAACAACCATCGAATGCTCCCACTATTCGAGTACTTGGTTTCATGACTCACACTTTGACTCATCACTCACCTAATGACTCATCGACTATCTAGAATCACATTAAAAACATAGTATTGTTTACAATATCTCATCAAAGAACCACTAATTCATAAAATGAATACCCCTTCTAGGTCTGATCAAAAGTACAATGTTTTGGAGGCAGGATGCTCCTACATCACTTTTGGAAACAAAAAGTCTCCTAATGGGGAGGTGATATCCAAACAATATCATTGAAAAAGAGATGGTTTGATTTAATTATAGTTTTATTTTCGTGTTTAATGCTCATGTTGTAGGCAGAATGGATTTAAAGCCTCCATTAAAAAATTGGCCAAAGCCTTATTTTCATTACTTAGAAATTTGTGTGCATGTGAAAGTTTTGGGTATGCAATGTTATGGACAAGTTGGATGGATCTTTTTGCATCTATGCTTTGCATCAAATACATAAAGTAAGGAAAAGGATGGCGAAAAATAGACTAAGTGAAAAGTATATGGATGGATGTAAAGGCATGCATTGGAGTGGATCCTACTCTACACTTCACAAAATTAAGTTATCTGGAGATTTGAGCATGTAGAGATTGGAGAATGCAGAGGAAGGTAAGAGTGGACCCCACACTCTGCACTCTGAACAAAGCAACAAGGGTAAAATGCATGGGGGGAAGGCATGTGAAGCAAAGGACTTGTCCAAATTTGCAACCATACCTTTGCATTATGAAATATAGGGCCTTCCCCCCATGCATCAGTATTGCCTACTTTTTCTTTTATTAAACAATTAGCATTGAAAATAGATAAACAATGGATCAAACAAGTAAGGACACATAATTTTATCGTGGAAACCTTAAAGGGAAAACCACAAAATCAAACTCATTAACAACATGATTTCTACAAAATTATTTTTCTGCTACAACAGAAGGGATGCACCAACATCCGAGTCTTCTATCTACACCAACAGATAAGGATGACACAACACCCCTGTTTTCCAGTCACTACTAGAAGGAGGCTACAACTTCCTTGGAAGGCTTCAACCTACCCCTAGCACCACCCAACCTCCCATGATATTTTTAAATTCTTGATCCTTTTCTTTATTCATCAATTCTGCCTCTAGAAATTCTTCGTTCTCCTGGTCTCTTCCTTTCTCGATGCTTTTATGATCTGCCCTGTAGAGACACCTTACTTCCAAATCGAACTTCTGTTTAAATACTCTTTTTAAACAATAACACAGATATAACAGCATGTCCATTCATAATCACACCTTTTAAAAAGAAATTGCGTCCTTTCTAACTGAGAACCATGACCTTTGGATAATCCTATCCTTTTTTATTTTCTAGATTAGTTAAATTATTAATTACTAGTTAACTTACTAATATTGTCCTTGATATCCTCAAAATTTCCATGTATATTCCTATAACTTCCATGTCCATTGTAGATATCAACGAACTTACATGCCTGCAGTAGGATGCCTTTAGGATGCATTAGATTCCCTTAGCAAGGTAAAATGCCCGTATCCTTAGGCCCCTTGCAGTCTTGATTTAATCCCCTTGTAGGCATATCCTTAGGATTCGCAGGCATTTCTTTATGGTCCTTGTGGGCATATCCTTATGCCTTTATGCGAGCATATTCTTATGCCTTTATGCGGGCATATTGTAAGCATGTGGTCATATTGAAAGCCTTTCGGGCATGTACAAGGGCCTGCAGGCACATGCTAGAGCCTGCGGGAAGATGCAGCAGCATACGGGCATATGTATGACCCCTGTGGGCATATGCAAGTCATGCAGGAATATGCAATATCCTGCGGGCATATGCAAGAGCCTGCGGAAATATGCAAGTTTCCTACGGGCATATGCAAGAACCTTGCGGGCATATGCTAGAGCCCAGGCATATCTTCCTCTTCGTTGCAGTCATATCTTCCTCTTTGTTGACATTGTGATCCTTCTTCCTTGTGTGATCTTCATTCCTTTGCGAGAATATCTTCCTTCTTGTTGACATCAATGCCAACACATTATTCAACATTCTTCCCCTTTGGCATTGATGGAAATACCAAAAATATTCTCCCCCTTTGACAACAATGACAAAAAGGGAAACCTGTTCTACCTGTACTTTCCCAATCTTCCTTTTGACAGGACCCCTTTCAACATGTATCCCCCTGCCATCATCTCTTTTCTCCTTTTTATTTATTGTAGAGAGATTACTCCCAATTTTTGTCTAAGATGCTCAAATGTTTCTTTGGGTAGTGGCTTAGTGAAGATATCAGCTATATGTTTTTTTATATCAACATATTCTAGTTTGACAACCTTTTGTGACACTTGGTCTCTTATAAAGTGATATTTTATTGGAATGTGCTTTGTCTTGGAGTGCATTACAGGGTTTTTCAATATGTTTATGGCACTGGTATTGTCATAGTTTATCACTATGGGATGCTCATACTTCACAAGTAAGTCTTCCAATGTCTGCTTCATCCAAATGAATTGAGTACAACATAATGCAGCAGCAATATATTCAACTTCTTTTGTAGATAGTGTAATGGAGGGTTGTTTCTTGCTTAGCCATGACACCAAATAGTCTCCGAAGTAGAATGTTGCTCCACTAGTGCTCTTTCGGTCATCAATACTCCCTTCCCATTATGCATCAGTGAATGCTTTTAAGGTAAATTCTTGACCTTTTGGGTACCATAAACCATACTCCATAGTATCTTTTAAATATTTGAGAATTATTTTTGCTGTTGTAACATGTGTTCCTTTGGGAGCTGATTGGAATCTAGCAACTAGTCCTACAACTCGCATCACATATTGTCTTGTAGCTATCACATATAGCAGGCTACCTATCATAGATATATACATAGCATGATCCACTTCCAAAGATTCATCATCCTTTCTTAACTTGCAACCAGTGATCACGGGGGTACTAACAGGATTGGAGTCTTCCATCTTAAATTTTTTTAGGCATCTCTTTAATGTACTTGGTTTGAGAAATGAATATCCCTTTGTCTGATTGATTTACTTGTAATCCTAAGAAGAATGTTAGTTCTCCCAACAAAGACATTTCAAATTCTTTCTTCATATCTGAAGAAAAGTTTACACTTAGGATTTGTAGATCACTTCCAAATATGATATCATCTACATAGAAAATAACAATGATCATATTCTCATTTTCAAACTTTATGTAGATATTACTGCCAGTGGCTTCTCTTCTGTATCCTTGCTGCTTCAAGTAGTTTTCAAGTCTTGAGAACCATGCCCTTGAGGCCATAGAGTTCCTTCCATTATGTAGAAAGGCATTCCTTTATTGAAAAAATAATGTAGAAACACATTCCTTTATTGAAAGAATAATCAAATTACTTGAACTAAACAAAAGAAAAACAATTTGTTTTGTTTGTAAGTGTATTTTTATTTAGAAGAAGTTATAGCTTGAAAATAAAAACCAAGTTTCAATAATGATGTTTTTATAAAGAGTGTGGAAATGGTTTAAACACATTGGTTTAAGTGACAATACACTTCATTAATGATCTAGTGTATTAATTTAAGAAATAATATAGAGATTTAGAGAGAGTGATACAATTATAAAATCCATATTATAATGTTGCAAAACAAGAGGTTCTCACAAGTTAAAGTCCATTGCATAGTTATTATTCATGTGGATACTTATAAATAATGGTTTAAGATGGATCTATGCTCGTAAAATGATCAATTGACATTGTAAATAAATCTAATTCTTCCCAACTTATAAATTCAAAATTAAAATAAATTTAATCATAATTGATGATAATTAATTAGTTATAAATACACTTTAAATATTAAATAAGAAAAAATAATTAATTTTCAGCCATTTAAAAAAACATTTAATTTTCACTTATTTATTATATAATAAAATTAATAAAAAAATATATTATATTAATCCATTTTTAATCTAAATTTAAATCTACTTAGTATCCAATGCTTTTTTTTTTTTTAAATCTAATACATTTTCTCACATAATTATCAAATTATCAAATGCTTTATTTCATAAGTAAGTACTTTGTTTCATCATTAAATACTTTATTTAGCATTCATAATTATGTACTTTATTTCATATTTATAAACATTTTTTCATATTTGTTTATATTTAAATTTTTATTTTTTCATATTTAATTTTTCATTTTTTCACTTTTTTTTATACAATATCTAATGCATTTGCTTTCATATTTAAATTTTTTATATTTTATTTTTAATAGTTTATAAACATTTTTATTGAAATCTCATCATACATTACTATGATAAATCATATGCCCGAGAATTATTCTCTTCGAAAACAAATGGTCTCACTCCACATAAATTCCCAATTGTCCCACTTGGCATAAATTCCCAATAATTTTAACGACTTTTTGTACTTTTTCTTACAGCTAAAAATATTTTGAAGAAATGTCACACCATAGAATTGAATATCCAAAAAAAAAACAATTACAGCATCTTGATTGAGTATAACATACCATTGCAACATACCAACCATAAGTGAAATCAAAGGGAATATAGTCAGTTTTTTTAACTTTTTAATAAAAATTACAAAGTAACTTAATTATGGTACTTCTTAACCTAATTTAAAATGGGTACACACTACTCTTAATTTGAATTTGAAAGTACTTATTGTGATATTTTACTCCAAACATTCCAACCATGGCACCCATTGCTGAAGGTTGATAGGACAAAGCTCTCATCATTAGACTATTTTTTTTCCAAAACAGCTCCTTCCTTTATTGGACAACTATTTTTTCCAAAACAGCTCCTTCATTTATTGGACAATCTGCATATGTTATACACTTCTATCATTAATGTAAAGTCTCCACACAACACACCATAGAGATAGTATTAACCTGTAGACTACTGGTTCATTCAACACAATCATCATAACCAAAGAATCTACTTGGTAAACTGAAACAACAATTGCTTTCTTTTGCTATGTGTACTACGCCTTTGCTGTTGGTGGTGCTGTAGGCTAATGAACTGGATCTGTAACAAGTGCTTCTTCTTCAACTGGATCAATTGTATATACTATATACTGGATCAACGTGAGCTTTATCAACCGCCTCATCGACATAATAGCTACCGGTTAACAGGTTATTAACCTACACCTGAGCTGCATAATCTACTGGAGTAATAAATATCGCATAGACATTGTGTTGAACACTAGAAAGACTGGCAAGAAAAAGAGAGATTCAAGAGCGTGAAGAAGAGGTAGTGGCTGTGTATCTCATTTTACAGTAATTCTCAATTTCCTCCGCGCCTCTCCATGGAAAGCGCCCCGCAATCAGTGCCCACCTGCCACACAACATTCGTATAATTCAATTCCCATCAACTATGAATGAATATTATAATTTTGACCTAAATGACCTGTCGCCCAGAATGAATATATATGATTTTGACCTAATCACCTGTCACCCAGAAGGTTGTGAAGTCTATTTATCAAATCTTCTTCGTCAGCAGAGATATCTTGAGCAGCACAAACACTATTCTTGCAGTAGTCCAGGCTGCTCCCACCTGCAATTACTCAAACTCAATCCATGATTTTAACAAATTTAATGAATGGAGAAATAAAGAGGAGTACTGGATTCAGATTGAGCAATATACTTAAGGATATTAGTCCTCTTCCCGGGCTAACGTTGCAGTCTCCCTCTGCTTTTGGCGGGGAGAAGCGTTGCAATCTATGATCAATGTCCATAGATCTTGATGACGAGTATAAGTCTGAGGAAGTGTGTAAAGAAATGCAATGGAGAGGGGAATTTATAGATGGAATGCCATCGTCTTCCGAGATTAGAAAAGGCGACGAGGGGGTTGTTACAGAGGAGTCGGGGTTTAAAATATCGTCGGGAATGTCCATTTTTTTGCTTGGATTTTAGAAATAACATTTTCATAATGGTTGTTCACATCTACACGTCCTTCCAGTTGTAAAGATACAACTTTTTCAGAGGAGTTCATCATATCTACACGTCCTTTCACTCCAAAAAAAGCAAATTAAGGTGGGAGTACACGGACAGCCGGCCGCCATTTCTTGGCTGCCCAGGGCGTATTATTATGCCGAGGGATTCTTCGTAGCGTGTGGTGTGATAAATGGGCAGGAGATATCGAGGAAGGAGACAGGCATACGAACGATGAAGGAGACAGCCATTCGAACGTGTAGTAGGATTAGTGGGCAGGGAAAAAAGAGTGACAGAGGATGATGCCATGCCAAACTACCACTGGGAGCTTAAAGTTAAGCTACTCTCGAGATATTCTCCAGATAAATTTTTGTTAAAATTGCAATTTGGAGTATTTAGATCTTAATTTAAACTATTTAGATAATTTTAAAATTAAACAATTAGTTTAGAACATATAATCTTAATTGCTAAAATTACAAAATTACAAAAATTACAATTTCCAACAAAAAAAAACTTTGCCCCCAAAGAAACTAGGCGTTTTGGTTATCTTTTATCCTAAGCGTAGGTTATATACACTATCAAAGATATACATCAAATAAGAGGACGAGAGATCCCTATATAAATAAATCTCTTATTAAACGAAATAAGTAATGGTTAAATTTTTTTGTCTTTTTGGCTTGGTAAAAGTAGTGCCACGTTAAATCTATGATAATTGATAGGGGGTTTTAAATTAGGTTAAATTTTCAGTAAGTAGAGTTTGAGTGGATTTGATAGTGAATTTTAAGGAAGAGTAGATGGTCAAATTTCTAACTAAAAACATATAGTTAGTTATTTACTATTTTGATGGTAAATATTAAGGATCAATGCTATTGATAAAAATTTGTACGCTATTTAAATAACCAAGATCTGAGAATACTTCTCAGTAGAAAGTAAAGGATGTACAAGTCACGAGAAAGCCACTAAACAATATATATATATATATATATATATATTTTCTTTTATATTATCTATATTGTAAAATTTGTATATAATGCGCTTTCAAGGTGGTTGAATCTATGTATGTAAGCATAATTTAAGTTGATTTGATAGTGAATTTAAAGGAAGATTGGATTATTAAATATAGTATAAATAAATAAGAAAATAAGCAAATGGTTCATTACAAGTTTGATGTTAAATGTTAATAGTTAATTACATTTAGAAAAATGTACAATATTGAGAGAGTCAAGAGTATAAGAAGATTCACAAATAGAAAGTAAAGGAAATATAAAAAGAGCATTGTAAAAAGGATGCAAACTAAAAAAATGAAGCAAGATCTCAGAAACTCCTCTTGTAGCATATAAGGCTAATGAACCTCATAATAGGTGTTGGATTTATGTCAAGTTGTTGTGTTGGTGTGATACAATCTCGGATATAGCAACACTACTTGGTAGTGTTGTGGGATTCCTTATGCATGTCTACCAAGAGAAACATTACTCAATAGTATTGTGGGCTTGCTTATGCTTGTGTAACTAGAACTAGTGGAAAGATTAAATTTATGTGTTCGATGTGAGGTCCACCCATGATATTACATTTTTTGTTGCATTGTCCTCTATTATGAAAAGTGCCAAACAATCTTGATCTTCATATCACATGAAAGAATAAAAAGTATCATGTAAACATTAAAAGGAGATAATCCATATCCCAAATTTCATAATACATTGGGCATGTGAAGACGAAGTGCTCTTCTAATTTGGTTTATCGATGCATAGAATACATGCATTCTATGTTATGAGAATATTGTGTTCATATTTTATGCAAAGTTGGTGAGAGAATACATGGATTTGGCTTAAGGGAAAGGTCAACTTAAATTATGAGAATATGACATATGCAAAGGCATTAATGTGTATATTCTTGATTTGGTTCTAGTTTTGGTAATAATAATGAGATTGTCATTAAAAATAGATGAACTAGTAATGTCTAGATCATCTTTTGGTATGCTTTATATATATTTTATTGAATATTTCACTATGGATATCTTTCTTAAAAATGCATAGGCAATTAATGAACAAGGTCATACAAGGAAGACATTCAATAGTTTTTCTACACTTAGTAGAAAGGATACACATTGAACATACTCAATACCTTAGTTTCACTATTCAAACAACATTAGAAATACTCCAATACTTACCTTCAAGTACCAAACTTGGTTTTACATAAGTATTAAACTTAATGGTTGATAGTTACTAAGATTTTAAAAATTTAATGGTTCATAATCGTCTAAATAGTTGTGAGAATTTCTATGTTTTATTTATGAATAAGGTGGTAATCCATATTATGTAGGAACTTGATCAACTTTTTTTATATGTATGATGTTGCAATGTCCATTATGTATATATTATCTATGTCCCATGTGTTGTCTTATTCTTTACTATTAATATGGTATTAGTTTCTTATGGGTTTGACTCTCTCATGAAGGGTTTATGATTTTCAAATGCTTAATCCTTTTAAAGAATTATCTAGTGGAGCATAAACATTACGATTTAACATTTTTTTAACACCACCTACTTGAATTAGATATTTTGTAGAGGAAGACTTTGCATTTATGATCAAATAAGAATAAATGAAGAGTTTGGAGCCATATTGAAGGAAGAAGAGCTTAATGAAGAGTTTGTAACTATATTAAAGAAAGAAGAGTTCAATGAAGAGTTTGTCATTGTGTTAAATAAGAAGAGATAAAAAATTTGTTGTTATATTAAATTGAAATTTTTTATACATTAAAATAGGAAACCATGAATGCTATTGAAAATGAGGAATATAACAAGAAAATAGATTGTAATCTTGAATATCTGGTTGAAAATATCTTTATGAGATGCAAACTTGAAGAGATCCATTTTTATCAACCATTGTTGAGTTGTGATGAGGATGAACATATGTCACATGATGAGAACAAGACGTGGGTTTCAGGTATGCCCACATTAAAACAATTGAAGATTAAGATTGTATCTTATAGTGTGAAGGGAATTCAATATGAGAATGATGACCAATAGGTGGAAAAGTGTTTTGCAGGTGAACCTTGTGATAGAATGTCCAATGAACCCGAGAAAGTATTGATAATTTTGAATAAGAAGACCAAACTAAAGGTCAAGATAAAAAGAAATAACATTTGCAGATTTTAAAGTTTGGAGTAGAAGGAAGAAAAAGGGGAAGAAAAGTAAGCAATATGCATTAAGGCATAGATTTTCGAGATGTTTTTAACTGTTTCTAATTTTAGCTAAGACATATACCAACAGGCGTGAACACATTTCAGTTTTTTTTATGTAGGCCTTAGAGGCACTATGTATTATCAATGGTTTAATTGTTTGTTTAGTGTTCATAATTAAGGAGGAGTGTTGACTAATAGTAATTAATCCCGCTAGGTGGTTGTTGATTGCTTAATAATTTATTAGTCTTAGTGAGTCTTGATATTGAGAGTCCAAATTAGTTCATTTTATCCAAGAGATAGTTGGTAGCTAGGTCATTCTAGATAAGTCTTTGTTGATGTATGTTAATGTATGTTAATGTATTTAAACAATTCATGAAGTAATGGAAATGCATGATGAGTGTTGTGTTCCTTACTTTTGGTTTTCACAAAGGCAAGAGTAGTATTGTAAAAAGGTTATTTTGAACTATAAAGCCATAGTAGATATGGTTATGGATGCATCTATAATGGTGATGATGTACAAGTTCATTGATTGCAAATAGAAAATAGAAACAATAAATAAAAGTAGGAATTTAAGATTAAAACATTATTATCTTTTAGCATTATTATTATTACTGCCTTATTTTTATATTTGAAAAATATTATAATGGATCGACATATAAATACAATGTTATATGGGTTGTACAAAGTGCCTTTTGAGAAGAATGTGATTCTTGTAAGAAAAAGCTAAAGAAATATTGTGAGAAGGTTGTTTTGACTTTTTATCCTTTTTTCCACAAGGATATAAAAATTGCACTTTTATGCTTATAAAATTACATTTTGCAATGGCTTATAAGATTGATTTGGAAAAAAAACTACAACATACAACTTAATTTTTACATAGAGTGTGTGTTAAGCACACATAGACTAGTTTATAAATACCATCAAACAATAGTTTTGTTCGAAAAATAGATATGTACAATCATCCATAACCATGATCAACATATCCCACTAAATAAAAAAATCACAAATTTATCTAGCAACAGGTTAACTTTTGAAAGACAAAAAGCACCTCCAAAGAGGCTCCATAATACCATAGGTCCAGGATAAAAAACAATATAAATATGAGAATGGTGACTTTTTTTCTAAGTACCCCAGACTAGTTGAAGGCCTTCCTTCGAGAGAGAATCTACCACAACATTCCTTTCCTTGTATTGATGAAGAAAATAGATCTCCCGAAAAGAACTTGCAAGTTTCATCATTTCATTATATAATGGTCTTAAAAATAGATTATGAACTATTTTTTCCTTTTCATCTACTCAAAAACCAGTAATGAATCCCCAAAAATATGTAAATTCTGAACATGTAACTCAAAACCTAGCTTGAGAATAAGAAGAAGAGCCTGTAGACATCTCCATTATTTGAACAAGATCCTAAATTAGCTTTAAAACTTAAATTTAACACACTTAGGTAAATTAACCGTCATGCTCCATCCTTATGAGGGTTTCCTTGGGTAGACCCATCAAATAGGCCCAAGCACCACTTTGTTTATTACTTGTGGAATTATATATCTCCACTTGATAACTTCCTCTTCTTGATTGTTAGAATTTAATATTATTGTGCATCAACCAAATAACCCAAGGGAGAAGGTTGTTTCTACTTATAAGGATAGTTTTCTCAATTCATCTACTATATAGAATTAAGCAAAATAAAAAAATTAACAATTAAATATGTTGTATCATAATTATGTAATTTTTATGAGTTGATAAATTAACATTATTCACCTATTTACTTAAGTAAGAACACTTCTTGATAGACAAATGCAAATATAAATATTTTAGCAATAATCAAAATTGTATCTTTACATATTCATATCTTTATAAAATTTTAAATTTTAAGTATTGAGTTTTATAAAGTTGAGTAAATGCAACTAATGAGTGAATCCAAATTAAATGATAAATATTTTACACTCCAATAGATTTGACTTTAAGTTAGTATTATCTTTCTTTCTAAATCTCATGATTGAGATAGTATAGATCTATTTTAACTTTATCATTACTAAAAGTTTAAAAGAATCAAATCTTTGAAATAAATCTTTTTTCAAATTTTAAATTGAAAAATATTTATTTTATAATAATTTTTTATAATTTTAATTCTATAAAATCACTTCTTAATATATTTTTGGTTTTTAATTTTGTAATTTTAGTTATCACTCTACATTATGCTTAATTTTATATCAATTTTAAACTAATACATTAAGATTTGAGAGATCTCACTCACTTTCACAATAATGTGAATTTTTTTAATAAATGATAACTCATCTTAACCATAATGTGATTCTTGTACTAAAAAGTAAAAGCATCATTGTCAAAAGTTTTTTTTAATATATAACCTTATTTATGAGGACGGTGATGGTTTGTGTTCAAAGGTATAATTAGTTTTCTCATTCATATATTGTAATTATTTTTAGTTTAAAAATAAAGCCAACCCTGGCACTGGGGCCACGGGACAAAAAGAGAGGGATGCCCCTGGCACTATCCCAGCGTCCTGAATCCAACGGAGTCGATTGTTCATCAATCGGAGCCACAGTCGTCATTCTATGGCTTGTTCCGTCTCGCATCCAAAAGGCCTTTAGGGACACCTCCTCGATACCTACCGAGGGCATAGAAATCCAACCGTGCAGCAAAACTGGGCTCTGAGGAGTCCTACAGGTGTCTCTAGGCATGTTCTAGCTGGGAATGCTAGCTGTAAGTGCCCGGTGGATGATTTTGCAGAGTTGACCCCCGTGCACAAAAATTGCACACTCCCTCACTAAGCAAAACCCTAGTTTCCAAGATGGACATACAAGATGGCACCGAGGCCACGGGATTGGAGGAAAGGGGCGCCCCTGGCACTATCCTGGTGTCCTGAATCCAACGGATTCGATGGTTCATCAATCGGATCCACGGTCGTCATTCTATGGCTTGTTCTGTTTCACATCCAAAAGGCCTTCAGGGACACCTATTGGATACCTGCGGGGGGCATAAAAGTCCAACCATGTAGCAAAACTGGGTTCTAGGGAGTTGTGTAAGTGTGTCTAGGTAGGTTTCGGTTAGGAACACTAGCCATAAGTGTCGGCTGGACGATTTTCCAAAGTTGACCCCAATGTGAGGGTCATCCAAATTTGCTCAAGGGGGGCATTTCTCGTCCGGAGGCCCCCTAGCATGCATGGCCACCATGGACAAGTCCAATATGGCCATGTGGAGCTGTGGGGGCCGAAAGAATCCAAGTCTGCTCGTCGGTTTGGGTTCCGTGGCCCCGGGGCAAATCCTCCAGGTGTCCCTAAACGGCCTCGAGGTCCCCAACTAGAATGCCCGTTTCTCGGTTCGTGAATCTGTCGACTCTGGCAAGTCTGGGACGACGGGTTTCAGCTAAGGGACCCCCCACAGCGTCTCCCGAAGACCCGGAAGCAGTGCCAACGAGCCATCTCTAGAGATAGGGTTTTGCTTAGTGATGGTCATTCCAAATTTGCTCAAGGGGCCCATTTCTTGTTCGGATGCCCCATGGCATGCATGGCCACCATGGATAGGTCCATAATGGCCACGTGTACCTGTGGGGGCCAACGGAATCCAATTCCACTCGCCAGTTTGGGTTCCATGGCCTCGGGGCAAATCCTCCAGGTGTCCTTGAACGGCCCCGAGGTACCCGACTAGAATGCCCGTGGCTTTGTTCGTGAATCTGTCGACTTCAGCGGGTCCGGGACAACGAGTTTCAGTTAGGGGACCCCCCACAGCATCCCCCAAAGACCCGGAAGTGGTGCTAACGAGCCATCTCCGGAGCTAGGGTTTTTCTCAGTGATGGCCATTCGAGATTCGCGGGGGCCATTTCTCATCTGGATGTCGTCGGGCATGCATTGCCACCGTGGACAGGTCCACAATGGCCACGTGGACCTGTGGGGGATGACGGAATCCAAGTCCGCTTGCCGGTTTGGGTTCCATGGCCCCCGGGAAAATCCTCCAGGTGTCCCTGAACGACCCTGGGGTGCTCGACTAGAATGCCCGTGGCACCCGAACCGTGGCTCGATTCGCGAGTCCGTCAACTCTGGCGGGTCCGAGATGGCGGGTTTCAGCTAGGGGACCCCCCACAATGTCCCCTGAAGACCCGGAAGAGGTGCTAATGAACCATCTCTAGAGCTAGGGTTTTGCTCAGTGATGGCCATTCCAGATTCACTCAAGGGGGCCATTTCTCATCCGGATGCCCCCGGGCGTGCGTGGCCACCGTGGACAGGTCTGAAATGGCCACGTGGACCTGTGGGGGCCGACGGAATCCAAGTCTAATCGTTGGTTTGGGTTTCGTGTCCCTGGGGAAAATCCTCCAGGTGTCCCTGAACGACCCCAAGGTGCCCGACTAGAATTCCTGTGGCACCCGGACCGTGGCTAGATTCGCGAATCCGTCGACCCTGGCGGGTCCAGGACATGTCACTCTCATCCACATTAATACATCTAGGATTTCTTCTTCTTGGACTGGACAATTGAGGTAGGGAGGGTGGACATGAGACATGAATACCGGAGCTTGTTTGTTGTGGTGCTTCGTTCATAGATTGGGCCATAATGGGAGTGTGGTTGACAAGGTTGTGGTCTTCTTGGGGAGATTGAAAATTAAGCAAGGCTTGTATGTCCATCTCTACAGATGCAGCATCTCCCAAAATTCTTGTGTCATGAGGAACTTCAGAATGACTCGTTGATGGATTGTTGGTTGGAGATTGTGTTGATGTTGGAATTTGAGTTGGGTCTGTTGGACGCGACCACTTTACCCGTGGTTCTGAACAAGAGGTTGTCATGTCAACAACTGTGTTAGGATCAGTGGCAGGATCTGGGGCAATGACAGGACCATGTCTCAATCTTTCCATTCCCAACCTCGCCTTTTCTCTTAAGTCATTGACCTTTTCAATGGGCAGATTCCTTCTATTTTTTTTTTTTCGTTTCTTGAGTTTTCCATCTCCAAAAGTCTCTTTAACACAACTATCAGGCCTACCCCTGCAAAAGAAACAACAAATAAGATATTAGTGCCATTATACAATGAACCTGACACATTCCAACATAGCTTACCACTTTACAAATTAACATATACAACTACATACTATGTTGGTTTATTTGTGTTCGAATAAACATCATTATCCCTTACAAATCCAATCAATATAGATGATGTTTGGTCAAGTATAGAGAGGAGAAACTAGTGTCTTTCCGGGCCATGAATTCATAAAAATTATGGTAGTAACACCCTACAACAGAGTTGGCTAGAGATGCCTTGGGAATAGTTTGATAGTTTCTCTACATCAAATAAGGTAACCTTAATTAATTGCATTTTTTGCTTTCTCCCTTAATGTTATCAATTCTAGGACTTTGCACCTAGTTTGATTGCTTTGTCTTCCTAGTGGAATGGTATATCCTTCCATTTGACACAATGTCCTTTACCATCGTAATTTACTAGGTTATATAAAACATTAAGGAGTTGAAGAAACAACAACAAACTATTTCCTTAGATCTATAAACCTTGAGATGATAGAATGTGGTTTTGATATTAAAATACCCATGGTTGAATTCAACAATGCATCACAATAGAATGAATGTATACCTTGTTTTGTGCAAAACCTTTAGGAGGATGCAAAGGTTTCTAACAAAGATCATGGTCTTGGGAAGGGTGATTAGGAGAAATATAATTTGACCTTTCAATGTTCAATATCTAGGGTGGGGAGGTGTTGAAGAGTGGGGAACTAGGGACTATACCAACAATCATCATGTTGAATAGAGCATGAAGTGGGGAAGTCTTGGTTTTTGGAAAAAAAATCATTGTGAGAGGTGAGGGGATATTGTAAGGATGGTAAATATGGATGAAAATTATCATATTTGGATTCATAGAGAAAGGAAAGGTGCATATACTTACAGATATCCTCATTCCATACAATGGTATTGAATAAGAGATGAGAGAGTTGAGGTTTTGTGGATGAGTTGAAGTGATATTTTTAGTTATGTTTAGTGAGTGTGTGGTTTTTTTTGCTAGCATAATATGAGGTGAAAAGAACAAAATTAACTTGGGAACTAATTACACAATGAGGAGGTTGCATACTTCATCTTGTCTAGTGTTCATATGAGTTTTTTTTAATGTGAACTTGGGAAATATTCTTGTCAAATTCAATGTTGTTTATGCATGGATATTGTTGTGGGAATCTGATAAAAACAAAAAGGCATGGGCTCATCTCAAATCTTGTGAATGAAAAGACTCATTTACAATTCACCATACCTCTATAGAAATGATCTCCACTTGCAATGGAAACTGGTAGCTTGAATGAATCCACTAGATTCTAAGAACACTGAAGATGTTTGATAGATTCCAAGGGTGATTTTGTGTCCAATAGATCAAAGAGTGTCCAAAATATCAATGAGTGTGAGCCAATGAGCAACCTATGAGAGCTTGAAATCCGCGAAAGAAATGAAACCCGTGATTTTGGTAGAATTCCTAGGAAACAGAGAGCTCTGTTTTTTTTTAACTAGTAACAGGGCCGCGCATGCGTGTTAAAACATGCACACACATGTTTTTCGCACATACACATGAGGAGCGTGCAAGCACCCAAACCCGCGCACGCGCCCTTGTACAACATATAAACCATTTCTTCTCCAACATTTACACCATTTAATGCCAAACCTTCCCCCCACTTCGAAAATATTTACATAAATTGGACTCGGTGATAAAGTTTGAAGGGTGGGTCTTAATTTTTATTGGAAAGGCTTACTCTTTGACACATTTGATAATTTATGGTTGTCTATGTGCCTGGACCCAATTGACATTGTAAGGTGAGGATGTGCATGCATAATAATCCTTATTTATTACTATGTGATGAGGATTTAAAAGGAAGAGGATGTAAAGACGTGTTATTTTTATACATATTTTGATGGCAAGTGTCCAAGAGAAACGTGGTGATAAACCACAATTCCTGAGCCAAAAATTGTTTTTTTTAATTTTATTAATAAGCATTGTGGTACTTTGGTCCAAATGTTTTTTCTAACTCATTGTTTCTCCATATTGTCTGCCTACTGCCACCTCTCTATATCATTGCATAAAATCAACCTCTTATTGGTTTGTCGTTATAGTTGCATGCCATTGAGTGTTGTTTAGAGTTTCCGTGAGTCTGTGACATTCATGCAATAAATGAAGTCTTGTAGAGGAGGATTCATTAAAGAGGCAATTGAATTTCATTTTGACAAAACACATATTTTGTAAAGATCGAATGCCATGAATGCATCCTCAGCCTATCATGAAAGACCGTGGATATGTTGAAAAGCATTGAACATCGTCGAAGAATGAAAACCGGTTCTTCGAGATCTTATTGAAACATATTGAGCTCAATTGAATTCCACCTGGGCCTTAATTGAAAATTCTAGACCTCACACGTCATCAATAACACATAGAATCCATGACACTATCCCTCTACAAGGAGCCTCCTCCTCCTCCTCCTCCTCCTCCTCATCATCATAATCATCTTCGTCATCGTCAGCATCATCATCATCATCCTCATCATCATCATCCTCATCATCGTCATCATCCTCATCCTCATCATCATCATCATCGTTATCACCCACTTCCTCATCATTATCCTCATCCTCCTCCTCCTCCTCGACATCATCTTGGTCATCATCTTCATCATCAACATCGTCATCATCGGCATCATCATAATCCATCATCTTCTTCATCATCTTCATCATCATCATCATCTTTGTCATCATCATCATTATCAATGATGATGATGATGAAGATGATGGATGATGATGCAGATGAGTACGAAGATGAAGATGATGATGTTGACAATGACGAATATTATCACCATCATCATCCTCATCATCATCATCATAATCATCTTCGTCATCATCATCCTCATCCTCATCATCCTCATCATCGTCATCATCAACGTCATCATCATCGTTTCCATAGTCATCATCATCATTATCCCCCACTTCCTCCTCATCATCCCCATCCTCATCATCATCACCATCATCATCTTGGCCATCATCTTCATCATCATCATGATCATCAACGTCATCATCATCATCTTCATCATCATCCATCATCTTCATCATCATCTTAGTCATCATCATCACTATCAATGATGACATCATCATCATCATCTTAGTCATCATCATCATTAATGGTGGATGATGATGCAGATGAGTACGAAGATGAAGATGATGATGTTGATGATGACGAATATGATCACCATCATCATCCTCATCATCCTCCTCCTCCTCCTGATCATCATAATCATCTTGGTCATCATCATCCTCATCATCATCATCCTTGTCATCGTCATCATCCACGTCATCATCATCGTTTCCATAGTCATCATCATCGTTATCCCCCACTTCCTCGTCATCATCCCCATCCTCATCATCATCACCATCATCATCTTGGCCATCATATTCATCATCATCATCATCATCAACGTCATCATCATCATCTTCATCATCATCCATCATCTTCATCATCACCATCATTATCAATGATGACATCATCATCATCATTAATGGTGGATGATGATGCAGATGAGTACGAAGATGAAGATGATGATGTTGATGATGACGAATATGATCACCATCATCATCCTCATCATCCTCCTCGTCCTCATCATCATCATAATCATCTTCGTCATCATCATCATCATCCTCGTCATCGTCATCATCCACATCATCATCATCGTTTCCATAGTCATCATCATCGTTATCCTCCACTTCCTCCTCATCATCGCCATCCTCATCATCATCACCATCATCATCTTGGCCATCATCTTCATCATCATCATCATCATCAACACCATCATCATTATCTTCATCATCATCCATCATCTTCGTCATCATGATCATCATCATCTTCGTCATCATCATCATTATCAATTATGACATCATCATCATCATCATCTTCGTCATCATCATCATTAATGATGGATGATGATGTAGATGAGTACGAAGATGAAGATGATGATGTTAATGATGACGAATATGATCACCACCATCATCCTCATCATCATCCTCCTCCTCATCATCATCATAATCATCTTCGTCATCATCATCCTCATCATCATCATCCTCATCATCATCATCATCCATGTCATCATTATCGTCTCCATAGTCATCATCATCGTTATCCCCCACTTCCTCGTCATCATCCCCACCCTCATCATCATCACCATCATCATCTTGGCCATCATCTTCTTCATCATCATCATCAACAACGTCATCATCATCATCTTCGTCATCATCATCATGATCATCTTCGTCATCATCATCATCATCTTCGTCATCATCATCATTAATGATGGATGATGATGCAGATGAGTACGAAGATAAAGATGATGATGTTGATGATGATGAATATGATCACCATCATCATCCTCATCCTCCTCCTCCTCCTCATCATCATCATAATCATCTTCGTCGTCATCATCCTCATCATCATCATCCTCGTCATCGTCATCATCCACGCCATCATCATCGTTTCCACAGTTATCATCGTCGTTATCCTCCACTTCCTGCTCACCATCCCCATCCTCATCATCATCACCATCATCATCTTGGCCATCATCTTCATCATCATCATCATCATCATCATCAACGCCATCATCATCATCTTTAGCATCATCCATCATCTTCGTCATCATCATCATTATCAATTATGACATCATCATCGTCATCATCTTCGTCATCATCATCATTAATGATGGATGATGATGTAGATGAGTACGAAGATGAAGATGATGATGTTGATGATGACGGATATGATCACCACCATCATCCTCATCATCATCCTCCTCCTCATCATCAAAATAATCATCTTCGTCATCATCATCCTCATCATCATCATCCATCTCATCATCATCGTTTCCATAGTCATCATCATCGTTATCCCCCACTTCCTCGTCATCATCCCCATCCTCATCATCATAACCATCATCATCTTGGCCATCATCTTCATCATCATCATTATCATCAGCATCATCATCATCATCTTCGTCATCATCATCATGATCATCTTTGTCATCATCATCATCTTCGTCATCATCATCATTAATGATGGATGATGATGCAGATGAGTACGAAGATGAAGATGATGATGTTGATGATGATGAATATGATCACCATCATCATCCTTATCATCCTCCTCCTCCTCCTCATCATCATAATCATCTTTGTCGTCATCATCCTCATCATCATCATCCTTGTCATCGTCATCATCCACATCATCATCATCATTTCCATAGTCATCATCATCGTTATCCCCCACTTCCTCGTCATCATCCCCATCCCCATCATCATCACCATCATCATCTTGGCCATCATCTTCATCATCATCATCATCATAAACGTCATCATCATCATCCTCATCATCATCCATCACCTTCGTCATCATGATCATCATCATCTTCATCATCATCATCATTATCAATGATGACATCATCATCATCATCATTATCAATGATGATGATGATGAAGATGATGGATATCATCATCAATGATGGATGATGATGAAGATGATGGATATCATCATTAATGATGGATGATGATGCAGATGAGTACGAAGATGAAGATGATAATGTTGATCATGACGAATATGATCGCCATCATCATCCTCATCATCCTCCTCCTCCTCATCATCATCATAATCATCTTCGTCATCATCATCCTCATCCTCATCATCCTCATCATCGTCATCATCCACGTAATCATCATCATTTACATAGTCATCATCACCACTATCCCCCACTTCCTCGTCATCATCCCCATCCTCATCATCATCACCATCATCATCTTGGCCATCATCTTCATCATCATCATCATTATCAATGATGATGCAGATGAGTAGGAAGATGAAGATGATGATGTTGATGATGACAAATATGATCACCATCATCATCCTGATCCTCCTCCTCCTCCTCATCATCATCATAATCATCTTCATCATCATCAACCTCATCATCATCATCCTCGTCATCGTCATCATCATCATTTCCATAGTCATCATCATCGTTATCCCGCACTTCCTCATCATCATCCCCATCCTCATCACCATCACCATCATCATCTTGGCCATCATCTTCATCATCATCATCATCATCAACGTTATCATCATCATCTTCATCATCATCCATCATCTTCGTCATCATCATCATTATCATCTTCGTCATCATCATCATTATCAATGATGAAATCATCATCATCATCTTCATTATCATCATCATTATCAATGATGACATCATCATCATCATCTTCGTCATCATCATCATTATCAATGATGATGATGATGAAGATGATGGATGGTGATGCAGATGAGTATGAAGATCAAGATGATTATGTTGATGATGACGAATATGATGATGATCATCATCATCACCCACTTGCTCATCTTCATCATCATCCTCATCCTCATCCCCATCATCATCATTGCCATGATCATCATCATCACCATATTGGTCATCGTCTTCATCATCAACATCATCATCATCGTCATCATCATCATCATCACCCACTTGCTCATTATCATCCTCATCCTCATCCTCATCCTCATCCCCGTCATCATCATCATCATCATCATCTTGGTCATCATCTTCATCATTAACATCATCATCATATTCATCGTCAACATCATCATCATCGTCATCATCATCATCATCATCTCCATCATCATCATCGTCATCATCATCATCATCATCATCTCCATCATCATCGTCATCATCGTCACCCTGTTCCTCATCATCATCAACATCATCATCATTGTCTTCATCATCATAATCATTATCAATCGTCATCATCATCGTCAACATCATCATCTTCAATCGTCATCATCATCGTCAACATCATCATCATCTTCTTCATCATCATCATTGATAATGATGATGATGACGAAGATGATGATGATGATGATGATGATGATGATGAGGATGATGATGAAGATGAGTACGAAGATGAAGGTGATGATGTTGATGATGACGAATATGATCATCATCATCATCGTCCTCATCATCGTCATCATCCATGTCATCATCATCATCTCCATCGTCATCGTCATAATCATCTTCGTCATCATCAGCATCATCATCCTCATTCTCGTCATCAACATCATTGTCATCATCCCCATCATCCTCATCATCATCATCAACATCATCGTCATCATCCCCATCATCCTCATCATCATCATCCTCATCATCATCATCAACATCATATAAATTTAATTTAATTCAATTTAAAACATTATTAATTATTAAAAGTATATATAATTTATAAAATTATTTAATCAATATGGAAAATTTCAAACTTTAGTAAAAACAACGTGCATGCACCATTTTGTGCGTGCTCACATTTGGACGCGTATGCGTTCTTGGACGCGTGCGCGCCATTTTGTGGGTACGCACTTTTTTAATACACACGCACGCGCAAGTTTAGTTTTTAAATTTTGGCGGGTAATTCGTTTCCCACCAATGTGGTGGATGACTTGGCTGCTATGGTTTTAGGTTCAGGTTGCCAAGATACATATAATAATATAAAAAATACATCTTATAACAAAATGCATCTTATTCTATAACTTCTTCTGTTTCGAGCATGATTCTGCATGTGCTACACTTGTCCACTGCAAATGAAATTGCACACACTTGCAGAACTATGTGCGCAGATTCCGAATATATAATTTTTTATTAAAACTATTACTTGTTCCTATTTTTTAGTTAATTTCAATTGCACTAACGTCAATCTTACACAAAGAGTAGGTTATTTCTTCTGTCTATAACTTTTTTATTGGCTCAACTATTTTGAAAATGGAAAACAACCCACACAAGTACACACAAAAACATACATCCTAAAAAAAAAAAATTGTTGATTGATCAGGTTAAGACCATGATATCGAGGGTTAACGCTAGGCCTCATCATTTTAGGGATGGGCTAACTTCCTTAATTAAAAAAAAAAATTAAAATTAACATAAATAAATATGGAAAAATAACGCTGCACTAGAACGGCCTGTTATCTACAACTGTATATAATTTTTTAACAAAAATCCACCATTTGAATACCAAACCAGAGGGCTAATGCAAACATATTCATTATATTTTCTTAAAAAAATAACATGCCAATCTTAGGAGAACACCATTTTTTGGGAGTTATACTTAATTTCCATAAATAATATTTATATATTCCGGAAGGTAATCCGATTTTCTACGTTTGATCTTGTTGCACCATATTCCAAAAAGTTGTGTAGGTAGCTCTAATATTGCTTTTTGACGTTCAGATTTCTATTTTTCCATAAGTCCATTGCGACTAACGCGTCATGAGTGGCTAGCATTAGCTTGCACCAGCCTGCTAATGAACCTCATAATAAGTGTTGGATTTATGTCAAGGTGTTGTGTTGGTGTGATACAATCTCGGATAGAGCAACACTATTTGGTAGTGTTGTGGGATTCCTTATGCATGTCTACCAAGAGAAACATTACTCAATAGTATTGTGGGCTTGCTTATGCTTGTGTAACTAGAGCTAGTGGAAAGATTAAATTTATGTGTTCGATGTGGGGTCCACCCACGATATTACATTTTTTGTTGCATTGTCCTCTATTATGAAAAGCGCCAAACAATCTTGATCTTCATATCACATGAAAGAATAAAAAGTATCATGTAAACATTGAAAGGAGACAATCCATATCCCGAATTTCATAATACATTGGGCATGTGAAGACTAAGTGCTCTTCTAATTTGGTGTATCGATGCATAGAATACATGCATTCTATGCTATGAGAATATTGTGTTCATATTTTATGCAAAGTTGGTGAGAGAATACATGGAGTTGGATTAAGGGAAAGGTCAACTTAAATAATGAGAATATGACATATGCAAGGGCATTAATGTGTATATTCTTGATTTGGTTCTAGTTTTGGTAATAATAATGAGATTGTCATTAAAAATAGATGAACTAGTAATGTGTAGGTCATCTTTTGGTATACTTTATATATATTTCATTGAATATTTCACTATGGATATCTCTATTAAAAATGCATAGGCAATTAATGAACAAGGTCATACGAGGAAGACATTCAATAGTTTTGCTACACTTAGTAGAAATGACACACATTGAACATACTCAATACCTTAGTTTCATTATTCAAACAACAATAGAAATACTCCAATACTTACCTTCAAGTACCAAACTTGGTTTTACATAAGTATCAAACTTAATGGTTGATAGTTATTAAGATTTTAAAATTTTAATGGTTCATAATCATCTAAATAGTTGTGAGAATTTCTATGTTTTATTTATGAATAAGGTGGTAATCCATATTATGTAGGAACTTGATCAACTTTTTTTATATGTATGATGTTGCAATGTCCATTATGTATATATTATCTATCTCCCATGTGTTCTTATTCTTTACTATTAATATGGTATTAGTTTCTTATGGGTTTGACTCTCTCATGAAGGGTTTATGATTTTCACATACTTAATCCTTTTAAAGAATTATCTAGTGGAGCATAAACATTAGGATTTAACATTTTTTTGACACTACCCACTTGAATTAGATATTTTGTAGAGGAAGAATTTGCATTTATGATCAAATAAGAATAAATGAAGAGTTTGGAGCTATATTGAAGGAAGAAGAGTTTAATGAAGAGTTTGCAACTATATTGAAGAAAGAAGAGTTCAATGAAGAGTTTGTTATTGTGTTAAATAAGAAGAGATAAAAAAAATTGTTGTTATATTAAATTGAAATTTTTTATACATTAAAATAGGAAACCATGAATGTTATTGAAAATGAGGAATATAACATGAAAATAGATTGTAATCTTGAATATCTGGTTGAAAATATCTTTATGAGATGCAAACTTGAAGAGATCCAATTTTATCAAGCATTGTTGAGTTATGATGAGGATAAACATATGTCACATGATGAGAACAAGAAGTGGGTTTCAGGTATGCTCACATTACAACAATTGAAGATTAAGATTGTATCCTATAGTGTGAAGGGAATTCAATATGAGAATGATGACCAATAGGTGGAAAAGTGTTTTGCAAGTGAATCTTCTGATAGAATGTCCAATGAACCCAAGAAAGTATTGATAATTTTGAAGAAGAAGACCAAACTAAAGGTCAAGATAAAAAGAAATAACATTTGCAAATTTTAAAGTTTGGAGTAGAAGGAAGAAAAAGGGGAACAAAAGTAAGCAATATGCATTAAGGCATAGATTTTCAAGATGTTTTTAACTGTTTCTAATTTTAGCTAAGACATATACCAACACGCATTCACATTTCAGTTTTTTTGATGTAGGCCTTAGAGGCACTATGTAATATCAATGGTTTACTTGTTTGTTTAGTGTTCATAATTAAGGAGGAGTGTTGACTAATAGTAATTAATCCCGCTAGATGGTTTTCGATTGCTTAATAATTTATTAGTCTTAGTGAGTCTTGAGATTGAGAGTCCAAATCAGTTCATTTTATCCAAGAGATAGTTGGTAGCTATGTCTTTCTAGATAAGTCTTTGTTGATGTATGTTGATGTATTTAAACAATTCGTGAAGTAATGGAAATGCATGATGAGTTTTGTGTTCCTTACTTTTGGTTTTCACAAAGGCAAGAGTAGTATTGTAAAAAGGTTATTTTGAACTATAAAGCCATAGTAGATATGGTTATGGATGCATCTATAATAGTGATGCTGTACAAGTTCATTGATTGCAAATAGAAAATAGAAACAATAAATAAAAGTAGGAATAAGATTAAAACATTATTATCTTTTAGCATTATTATTATTACTACCTTATTTTTATATTTGAAAAATATTATAATGGGTCAACATATACATACAATGTTATATGGGTGTACAAAGTGCCTTTTGAGAACAATGTGATTCTTGTATGAAAAAGCTAAAGAAATATTGTGAGAAGGTTGTTTTGACTTTTTATTCTTTTTTCCACAAGGATATAAAAATTGCACTTTTATGCTTATAAAATTACATTTTGCAATGGCTTATAAGATTGATCTGAAGAAAAAAAAACTACAACATAAAACTTAATTTTTATAGAGATTATGTATTAAGCACACATAGAAAAGTTTATAAATACCATCAAACAATAGTTTTGTTCCAAAAATAGATATGTACAATCATCCATAACCATGATCAACATATCCCACTAAATAAAAAAATCACAAAGTTATCTAGGAAGAGGTCAACTTTTGAAAGACAAAAAGCACCTCCAAAGAGGCTCCATAATACCATAGGTCCACGATAAAAAACAATATGAATATCGTGAGAATGGTGACTTTTTTTCTAAGTACCGTGACCTATTTGAAGGCCTTCCTTCGAGAGAGAACCTACCACAACATTCATTTCCTTGTATTGATGAAGAAAATAGATCTCCTGAAAAGAACTTGCAAGTTTCATCATTTCATCGTATCACTGTCTTAAAAATATATTATGAACTATTTTTTCCAGATTATCTACTCAAAAACTAGTAATGAATCCCCAAAAATATGTAAGTTCTGAACATGTAACTCAAAACCTAGCTTGAGAATAAGAAGAAGAGCCTATAGGCATCTCTATTATTGGAACAAGATCCTAAAGTAGCTTTAAAACTGAAATTCAACACACTTGGGTAAATTAACCCTCATGCTCCATCCTTATGAGGATTTCCTTGGGTAGATCCATCAAATAGGCCCAAGCCCTTGTTTGTTTATTACTTGTGGAATTATATATCTCCACTTGATAACTTCCTCTTCTTGATTGTTAGAATTTAATATTAATGTGCATCAACCAAATAACTGAAGGGAGAAGGTTGTTTCTACTTATAAGGATAGTTTTCTCAATTCATCTACTATATAGAATTAAGCCAAATAAAAAAAGTAACAATTAAATATGTTGTATCATAATTATATAATTTTTATGAGTTGATAAATTAACATTATTCACCTATTTACTTAAGTGAGAACACTTCTTGATAGACAAATGCAAATATAAACTTTTTAGTAATAATCAAAATTATATCTTTATATATTCATATCTTTATAAAATTTTAAATTTTGAGTTTTGAGTTTTATAAAGTTGAGTAAATGCAACTAGTGAGTGAATCCAAATTAAATGATAAATATTTTACACTTCAATAGATTTGACTTTAAGTAATATTATCTTTCTCTCTAAATCTTATGATTGAAATAGTATAGATCTATTTTAACTTTATCATTACTAAAAGTTTAAAAGAATCAAATATTTGAAATAAATCTTTTTTCAAATTTTAAATTGAAAAATATTTATTTTATAATAATTTTTTATAATTTTAATTCTTTAAAATCACTTCTTAATATATTTTTGATTTTTAATTTTGTAATTTTAGTTATCACTCTACATTATGCTTAATTTTATATCAATTTTAAACTGATTTGAGAGATCTCACTCACTTTCACAATAATGCGAATTTTTTTAATAAATGATAACTCATCTTAACCATAATGTGATTCTTGTACAAAAAAGTAAAAGCATCATTGTCAAAAGTTTTTTTTAATATATAACCTTATTTATGAGGATGGTGATGGTTTGTGTTCAAAGATATAATTAGTTTTCTCATTCATATATTGTAATTATTTTTAATTTAAAAATAAAGCCAATACAATTTTTATTAATGCCGTGATGCAGATCTAAAGTGAACATCATCAACATTATGTTCTTTAATATTGCAGCAGCATTGTTATGTACAAAAAATAACTATAATTAAAAAGTTAAAAGTCAAAAGTCTGTGGTAAAAAGTTAAAAATAACTATTTTCTTTAAGCTAAAACAAATAGCTTATGTGATAAAAAAACTTTACACTTTAAGATATAATAAAACAATAACCTTTACACTTCAAGATTTGACTTGAGGTTCGTATTCTTCACTTCCCCAAATCTAATCTAATGATAAGATGGAAAGACTATCTAAAATCTACTAAATGATTGATACAAATTACAACACTTCATGACAAGCAACTATTCAATACAATGCATTTTAACAGTTTCACTTCCACTCAATCTTTTTAGAGATAAATAATACAATAAGCAATCAAATACAATAATGTCTTGGTGGCAGGTCATCCAGTATTTCTTTTTCATTATTAGGATTACAATTCTTAAATTCTAAAATTTTAGGTACTCCATAAAATACCTTGCCTATCTGTATTGCAAAAGTTCAACTAAATATTATCACAACTGGGCGGTGGGTGGTTTACTGGCTCTAATAATTTTGAGACACTAATTATTGCAAAAACTTCAATTCGATATTATGACAACTGGGGTATTTACTTCGGTTCCAATAACTCCAAGAATGAAATTGATTCTTCACGACGTGAAGTAATGATGATAAAATCCACTAATTGAGTGGCTTGATATTTTGATTGACTATGCAGATTACTGTTCTAATTAATAGTGCCTGCAGTCACATAATTGGCGTGTACTAAGTATTCTCCAAATTTTCAAAACGGTTGAATTATAAATATTATTGCATAGACCTTAAATTGAAATGAAACAGACAAGACGCATATCCAATTCAGAATTATTTATGTGACGATATCAAGGGATGGACTTTCAATTTCCAAAGAAAAACCATAATTTGGGCTCCATGAAAGCCATCAATATATATATTCAAATTATGAATACATACAGTAGATTTGTGACATTGAAGTATATGGCGTTGTGTTGCATCTTGAACCATATATTCACAGGTTATACTCATTAACCCATGACTATTAAATGAGAATAATTCAATCTTGTTGGGCGTTATGTTCCTCGACGCTGTCAAATCCACATTCGTATAAGTTGTAAGTAGGAATTATCATGGCTTTTCCATCGCCGAGTATAACAAAATTGAACATAAATTAAAAAACCCAATCATGTGTGTCCGAACAATAGTTTTTGTAAAACTATTTATCATATTTTGTTTTCAATATTTTGGTTAACATTTCATTCTTCAATGGGTATAAGAGTTGGGTGGAAGAGGGGCATTTTAAAGCCTAGTAGTAACCCCTATGAATCCAATGCCTGCTATGAATAGGAAGTAATGTTATAACAAATAAAGAGTGAAAGAACAAATTGCTCTTTTCAAAAGTGATTCTTTATAATTGGTTCAAAACAAATATATAAGGGAGGGGCCACGAAGGAGTTACAAAAACTAAATCTTCATTATTCTTGACCTTTCATATATCTTTTCATCCTTTATTATATCAAGTGAAAATCAAAGCATTAATAAATATCTCATTTGTATTAGTAGTTAATTGGGTGTAGCTCGAGTGTCTAAGAGGAAAGTTGTTGTCCTCCCCCTTGTCAATTCAAATCCCACTTTGTGACATGTTTGCTCTCTTTATGACCTAATTGTTGTGTGTTGAGTTGGCCTTAAGCCTTGAAAATCTAGTTTACCTTGGGTACCATCCTATGAATGAGGGGAAGTACTCTGTGGGTTTCTATGGAAAATGCATTACATGAAAAATGATGTGCATTTCATTCGAAAAATTACATTTTTTTTACTTTACTTTTTATAAGATCAAATTTGTCTCCAATACGATCATCAATAGAGCCTAGTCTATGGGAATAATCTATTTAAAAGACTAAGGGCAATGTTGGGCTCCTTTTGAACTTATCTAAGTCAAGATGAGTGACAATCTTGACCTGTGGTGCTTGTTGCTTCCTCTATTTAGTATATCATCGCAACAATTCTATGAGATCCCCTACATTTAGCATGGCCCATTTTCATTTTGAACATTGGTATCTTATGTGGCTTTGCCAATTTCAAGGCTTCCTGGTATGCAATGCAAGAGAGACATTGGTGTATAGTAGTGTTGCGATAGAATAACGTATTTGATAAGTAATTAGCTTTTAATATTAAATAAAAGTGTCGACACAATCAAATTTAATCATCCCCATTTTGAATTTATCTATATAAGCAAGGCTCTTACTATGTAAAAGGGATGTTTTGGAGTTAATAAAAGTATCATATTTTCACTCTTTATTATGTTCATATATTAATTTGGTATCAGTGTTAGCTTTCATGGCCACGTAAATGGATCCACTAGTTCATTAGGTCTCAAGTTCCTTGCAAAGGATCCATTCCCTTATTATACAAGCTTCCATAACCTCACAGAGATCTTCTCCCTCTCTATTTAGGAACAAATATTTCCTCTAGGAGTTGTTTATATATGTTAGTTTGGAGTGTGCCCTCGCACCCAAATCTAATATTGGCACCTATGTTTTAGTTCATGTAATTTCCTACTTCAGTTATTCCGTGACTTCAACAAGAACTTTATGGCTCCTTCTAAGAACTCCAATCACTGAAATGTCCCCCTCACAAAAGCACAACTACAATTTGTATAGCAATAACAAGAAATTATTCAACATCAAAATAAACTTCTTCAAGAGCACACCTAGGTGATATGTGATCTCGATATAGAACTACAATATCTAAATCTCAAAAAGACCACATCTCAGCTGACCTATGGATTTTGTTGGGACCCTCAATTCACCTTCCCATAATTTTTGGGTGGTTTTTATGGTGATCGAGTTGAGACTTAGATATAAGCATTCTCTACATATTTCCAACATTAACCACATTGCTAGAAAGAAAGAAAATCACCTTGGAAGCCTACCATCTGTAAGGATAAACTACCTAGCAGTGGGATCAAGCCAAACATATGAGGGGCACTACAAAATCCATTTACATAGAACTTAATCAGGAGAGGTTCATACCACTCTCTAGTGGCATAAATAGTTGGAATTAGTTCTACACTACACTTCGAGAGTGTTTCTATCCACCAAGACATGTTAAGAGCATTTGGGTAGATTGGCTTCACCTCTATCAAATTTCCACTAAGGTGGTTCAACAATTCATTGAAATATTTTGTAAATTCCAAGTGTAGATCTCCATCTTAAGTCTATAATTGGTACTAATAATTAAATTTAATTATTTCTTACTTCCTTCTCTCCATCATGAAATCTCTTTGGTGCACACATCTTCTCTTTCATTGTATTTTCAACATCCTCTTGTTGCTTAAAGGAATCTAGAAAAACAACTTAAATCCTTGAAGCAAGTTGTTACATCTACCAAAAGGTTTAGTCCATATTCATCTCCAAGTACACAATGGCCTTTAGAATTACCAAGCACACATCAAGATGCTATGTGATCACTGCATCATTCCACGTTGGTGATAAGGGATGGCCTTATATCTTAAAAAACAATGATTTCAAAGGGATAAACATCATAGGTTTCATCCACTATGTTATGGCCCCTATAAGTTTTTCTAGCAAGTAAATGAAAATGCCTTCAAACTAGATCTTTCATTGCAATTGGGTATTCATCCAATAGTGAAGGTCTTCTAGATCAATCTATATGACCCTTCCCAATTGGACAAAGACATTCCCATCTTTCATCTAGTGTACAAAATTCTAGATTCCAGGCACCACTGGAGAATGATACTTTGTTGGAGGTGCACCATAAATTCACTTGTTGTGGAATTATCCCTACATACGTCATGGGAAACAAGGGTAAACTACCTCTGAGCTAATTGGTTTCTGTAATATGAAATTGTTACTCATTTCCCTCATCTTGTTGCAAGTAGGGACACTTGCATCTTCAAATGGGGAGGAAATGGTACATAGTCTAAGAGAGATGTTGGTGGATAGTAGTGATACAACATAATAGTGCATTTAATAAGTAGTTAGTTTTTAATATTAAATAAGAGAGTTGACATAATTAATGTTAATCATCCCCATTTTGGCTCACCAATAACCAACCTGATCTTTTTCCAATAGCTCAATTGAACTGTTATGTTCTTAGGACTTCCAGTTTTTTGGAATTGGTGATACAATGTCCCTACTGCTATCATTATGGTTTTTTTTAGGTCTAAGTTCCTTTGATCCTATTCCGTGGCATGCTGGATACCTAAACTACATGCTACCCTTTCCATCTCTAATGTTTATTTTTTTATCAATCTAGTGGACAAAGGCCCAATTTCAAGGCTCCCTTCAAATCCAAGATAGATATTAATAAATTCAATATTGCATGTTCCTATTTTGCAGTGTTATGCTAATGTGTCTGCACCACATATAGATCAACCACTCACATGCAGACTTCCTCCTCGAGGGATTATTAGTTACTATATGTCCAAGTGAGGCCTTTCTACTTTAAATGGTTACAGATCTTATTTGTTGTATTATGGACTTCAAATGTTGTGTATTGTACTTTAAGAAAGCTATATTGTTGGCTAGAAACTTTATACAACTTGATGAGAACTATATACTCAGAAATAAAACTTTAAACATAACCATCCATGAAACCATTGTTTACCTGATCTTTGAGGTTAGTAATTGATGATCTCTAGAAAATCCTTGATTTGCTCATCATTTTGTAGCCTTAAAATTTACATATGAAATCAATTCTATCCATTTTTGTATCATGTTTCCTAATTGGTAACTCATAATGGTCAGTTGATTTTTATGCATATGATTTCATATAGTCTCATGTGTCACTTAATGTTATGTTAAAAAAAGTTCTTGCTTATTGTTAGGGTAGTCAAGAATGCACGATGTGCATGAGAAGAGTAGGAGGGTACATCGCCACATGGATCCTCTATGTTTTCTGGCTCACATGATGCATCTTCAACAACACTACTAAGAAATTATCGAAATTGAGATTTGTTTATATACCAGTATATACACTAGTGTATGTACCACTATATACACTAGTGTATATACAAAATTTGAAAGGTTATATTAGTATGCACACCCATGTTCAAAAAAATGTTATATATTGGTTAGAATGATCATTATATTGGTGGCGTATTGGTATGTACACTAGTGTATATATTGGCATATACTATCGGTGTTTATATACACTAATGTATATACCAATGTATACACTAGTGTATATATCAATGTATACACTACAATATATACTAGGGTATATACCAATAAGTGACTATACATATATATTCTATAAGTCACTATGCTAAATAATTGCTTTATGCTAACAACCACATATTAAGTCATTATCAATGTATACACTACTGTAAAGACTAGTGTATATACACAAATTAAAAGGTCACTTGCATTATACACACCCATGCTCGGAAAAATGGCATACACTAATTAAAATTATCATATGTGTATATATTGGTATATACACTAGTGTATATACATGTATATACACTAGTAGTGTATATACCGATATATACACTGCTAGTGTATATACTTGTATATACACTAGTAGTGTATATACAATAGCAGTGTATATACAGTGTATATACGTGTAATACCCCAATTTTGACCCTTATGAAATATTGTCTTTTAATGTAAATATTGTATACATGCAATGTATGTTTCCCTAGCGTGGAGCCCAAGGCCAAGGCCCCGCTAGTGTATGTTCATATTTTATTTAAAATGGACAAGCATTTGACACTTTATTACCCATGAGCTATTAAGCCATGAAATATTGTAAAATGATGTAAATATTTAATATTTCAATAAAATACCAAAACTAGTTATGGAAGCAACAAATGAGAAGGGTTATGTGTATTCCACTAGGGAGTGGTGAGGGGGCTATGGGCTTGAACCATAGACTGCCAAATGTAATTTTGAGAACCCATTTGACTTTCCTTGCTGACATTTATTTCAGTTGTAAGGAAGTTATTGAGGAAATCAGTCCATGGCTTCAATGGAGCATGGGAAGCACAAAAATTCGTATGGCAGGTATGGGCTCTATTTTTCCTGTACCACAAGTCACCCAACCTCATGGGAATTGGTTCTTCCTCATTCCAATTCCATTGTTGAACATCCCAGCATCATCAGTTTTCATCCATTAGGAATGCCTAGCAGTGAGAAAATAAAAATCGCAATTTTCCAAGAACCCACATTTTAAAGTGCCATAAATGCCCATAATTGAGTATTGATAGTGAAATCCAATGGGGAATCCATAGATATGAACCTTGGGATGAAATTGAGAGTATTAGATACCCCAAAATCCATTGGAAAACCCAGTTTTTATAGCCCAGAAAACCAATGACGGGATTGAGTTATTTGATGATAGAATTGTGAGAAATCCAAGTTTGACTGATTGAGCAGAGGTTGGGAATGCTTGATAAACCCAGTGAAGGCTGGAATCTCAACAATTTAACAGCTTGGACCTTTCTATGCCCATCCTGAAGAGCAATGGAGGGAAGGGACGCGTGAGGGACTGTGCAGCAGAGTAGGGGACCTTCCTTGTGTTGGGTGCAATAGGTACTATGGGTTCTTTGACTGTTTGAATTATATTGAAATTCCTATAGATCTGTGGTTGAGCTCACTGGCTTAGCATTTTCCTCCTTTGTCTTTTGTATGCTTGATAAACCCAACTAGGTGTTTTCTTAGCATAGATGTTGAGTGAAACCATGGTTGTGAGTGAGCCCATTTAGTTCCTCCTTAGTGGATACACAACCCAGCTCAGGGGTGATCTCTCAGCATAAAGAGTATAGGCTGGACATAGATCTGTGGTTGGGTGGAACGTTGTTCTCACATAGCCAGTTGTTTGGACAGCTTCATCTCAAAGATAACTGTTCTCTGTGTTTAAATTATATGCATTATGTGTTCTGCAATGTGTTAATTCTAAATGATAATTATTCATGTTAATGGAATTGATATGAAGCTTATGCATAGCATGAGAAGGGGATTGATCTCTGCATATTGAATCATCATCTACTTGAGATAGATATGTTGATGCATTACAATTGTGTGTGTGCAAATATGATCTAGTTCCACTGTGTTTATATTGAGTATGAATTCGCATATAAAAGTTTTATTTATTATGAATTTCTTAGTAATGTATGGGGCTCAATTTACCAAATAAGCCCTAGAATGTGAGTCATGTACCCTCTGTGGTTGGGAATGATGGGAGGGGACATGACAATACCTGTATATACACTCGTAGTGTATATATCGATATATACACTACTAGTGTATTAATACTGATATATACACTACTAGTGTATATATACTAATATATACACTACTAGTGTATATATACTAATATATACACTACTAGTGTATATACCGTTATATACACTAATGTATATATATACCGGTATATACACTACTAGTGTATATAACGGTACATACACTACTAGTGTATGTATTACCAATATATATAGTGTATAATATAGATGGCACATAAAGCAATTATGGCATTATCAATTGCGGCATAAGATTGTGTAGACGACCACATAGGGTGGTGTATATTGGTATATACACTAGTATATATATACACTATTGTATGAACAGTGTATACACCAGTGTATATACTAGTGTATACTCTAGTATATATACTGGTGTATACACTAGTATATATACTCGTAGATATACTAGTGTATATACATTGATATATTGGTGGCGGTATATAGTGGTATATACAATAATGTATATATTGTTATATATTAGTGTATATACTACATACTATATCTTAGTGTATACATACCACTATATATACATAGTATATACACTAGTGTATATATCGATATAGACATTGATTTATATACACTATGTTAAATAATTGCTTTGTTTAGACGGTATCATAAGTCATTATCAATGTATATACTACTATATACACTGGTGTATATACAAAAATTAAAAGGTCACATGCACTATACTCACCCATACACACAATGCATATATGGAAGCTTCCATATATGTGCATGCTTTGTCCTATGTTTTAAGGAACATCTTGTTTTTTATTATAAACTTAAGGCTTTGTGTTATAACCCAAAATACTCGGTGCCATAGGCTTGCCTGAACTTTCACGATCATGCGACACCTCCCAAATTTCATCTCGAGGACTTTGATGAGTTATGACCAAAAAGGACATCGATGATCCTCGCGTTGGGAATTGCCATCATGATAGGAGCTGGAACAAGGTTCCATGAATAGTTGCATAGAGGAATGAATGGGAGGGGGTATGCTATCCCTGATCCTAAGCACTTGGTCGTACTCATCTCTTAAATACTTAATCATGCCCCAAAAAACCCATCAAGAGACATATGAGAGGTGTTCGCCAATTGTTATATGGAATGTCCTTGGACACGCATCAATTGGCAGAGTTTTCATTGCTCTGACGAGTGCCATCATGATTTATTTGGAAGTTGTCGTGGGGGCTCAAGTCCTAAAGGTTAATTCTATTACATTCCACATTGATAGTGGATCTTTCAGCAGTATTGCATGCTTGATTACAATCCTCTTTAGTGTATATATTTGTAACTTATCTAAGTAGAAACTTCCTTTTTGTTAGTGTTAGCTTCCAAATTGTTCTACATGTATCATACAACTTGAAAATTGGTACCAAAAAGGGTTGGATTCTCTCACTTGATCATCGGATTAAAAGAAGGAGATGAACCAAATGCCTCTTCAAAATCATCAATTAAAATTAGGACACTTGTGACCATAGAGTAATTGGTGATTTGATGACCACATAGATCACAATGCACTTGCTGCAAAGGTGGTGTTGCATAGAAAGAGGCACCTTTGCAAAATATCTTGATGGTGCTTTTTGAGAATACGCTTTAGATAAACACAATCATAGCAAGAAATGAGAGGAAGGTTGAGCATCATCATGTGATTTGATAATTGTTGAAGTGAATGACAATTTAAATGTTTATCGGAACTTAAAGTGAAATATTCCTTACCAGAACTGAAAGCAACCATGTTTATAACTGGAGCAAGGCATTGGGTATTAAATGTGATGAAAATGTAGTTGAACAGTTGTAATTGGCTTTGTTTCCGGTCAGTAGCGGTGCAAATTATAAAGATGCCAAGGCCTTCGTAGATCTGTATGTTCCAGATACAATCTACCCAAAAGTTGGTAATGTTACAAGGTTGATTGTTTAACTTATTCAACGCTAACGTAGTGGAGACACTAGTATATATACAAATATATACACTAGAGTGTATACCAGTATATACACTAGTGGCAACCATGTCTAATAAAAGAATAAACGAGACCAATGATGGACATTGGTGCCATGGATTAGAATGCATCCAAGATATTATTGCGATTGGTATGTGCAATTTGAATTGCATGGAAGAGCAATGAGAATGGGTAAGAAAAGTGCATTCGTTAAGAAGTTGTCACTAATAGAATAAGAAATTCCAATTATCGACGTGTCATGTGGTTCATGATAGTGACACAATGGCCATGCAAAGGCTACCAATTAGGGGATGAGGCATTCTTGCATGTGATCCCATTGTGTGAGATGATAGAGAGGATGCTAATGTGAATGAACCCTTGTGTGCTTGATAGAGAGGCCATAAAGCAGATAAATTATGATATTGAAGAGGAAATTCCAATTATGGTAAGGAATTGGAAAGGGGCAATGTCACGATCATGAGAAAGTACCACATCTCAACTCCTAATTTAGTTAGAAACTCAAAATCCACATATGTCAAGCTTAGTGTATATACATTCCAAGTCTAGTGTATATAGTGTACCAAATATTTATATATACACTAGAATATGCACTAGTGTGTATACACTAGAATATACATATGAGTATATACACTAGTGTATATACCTAGTATATTCACCAATGCATATACCTAGAACACACTAGTGTATATACCTAGTATATTCACCAATGCATATACCTAGAACACACTAGTGTATATACCTAATATATATACTAGTGTATATACCTACTATACACTAGTGTATATACCTAGTATATACACACTAGTGTATATACATGTTAGGTATATACACTTGACTATCTCTTTTCTACCTCAAATATCCTCACAAAAATTCATTCTCAATACATATTTATAGGGCTCACTAAGCTTCACCACTCTCACTAACCCTTAATCTTTCTCTCTCTCTAAACCCCTTCTCCTCCCCTTCCACTAACCCCCCTAATCCCACTACCCTAAAACCCCTTTATTTATATATCTCTTAATCTCCCCACTCCCCATCTCCTCCCCTTAGGCCACTAATCCCCTATCCTCTCTCAAATTTACTTTGATCCCTCCCTTAAACCCCAATACCACCCTCCCTAAGCTCCTATATCCCTACCCTTAACCCCCTACACCTACTCCTAAGATAGTACTAGTGTTTATATATTGATATACTCTGGTGTATATACACTAGTGTATATACTAGTGTATACACTAGGTTATGTAACTAGTGTATATTACCTATACAACTATGTAACTAGGTAATATACACTAATGTATAAACCAGTATATACACTGGTGTATATACAACTATATATATCAATGTATATATTTGTATATATACCAGTATATACTAATGTGTATACTAATATATACACTATGTATACACCAGTGTATATACCAGTATATACACTAGTGTATACAATAGTGTATATACCAATATATACACCAGTGTATACATCAGTATATATCAGTGCATACACTAGTATATACACTACAACAATATACATGGGTATGGTGTATATACCAATGTATATACTAGTATCTACTAATATATACACTGGTGTATATACTGGTATATACTAATATATACACTGGTGTATATACCAGTATATACACCATAATATACCAGTGTATAGTGTATACACTGCAACAGTATACATGGGTATGGTGTATATACCAATATATACACGAGTGTATACGTCCGTATGGTACATTAGTGTATATACAAATGTGTATACTAGTATATAATAATATACACACTGGTATATATATTGGTATGTACTAATATATACACTGGTGTATAAACTACTATATATGTATATATACTAGCTGGCATATACACATGGGTATAGTGTATATACCAGTATATATACTTGTGTATATACTGCTAAGTTAAATGCTATGTTTGATAGTGGTTATCATTGTAATTTGTTTTTTGAAACCTTATTTCGTGAGATTGGTCTAGGTACTTATGATCTAGTACAAATATTATCTTCATTGGGATCAATAGAGGAGAAATATATCATGAGAAACACTAGAAGATTTAAAAGCGAATGTCGCATTGTCATCAATTATGTCAATGAAGTAGAATATTCTACAAAACCTCTTGATGCATGTGAATTGATGTTTGGGAGTTCTTACTTATGGGAAAAGGATGTAAACTTCTACAATAAATAAGATAAATATAGCTTGGTTAAAGGTGTCGAGGTTGCCCCTTCATCATCAAATCACATAAGGGGAGAATAAAATATTTGAAGTCACAACAAAGAAGGGAAAACAAGAAAACTAATTGAGACATGCCAAAAACAAGTAGCCTTCATATCTAATGGAGTGATGGAATTGGACAAACAAATGGAGGCCATGTGATTCCAATATATGCTCCATTATATTTTGGAAACCAAAATTATCCTAATGGGGAGGTGTGATCCAAACAAGCAAACAAGAAAAATTTGAGACATGCCAAAAACAAGTATCTTTCATATCTAATGGAGTGATGGACTTGGAAAAACAAGTGGAGGACATGTGATTCCAATATATGCTCCATTAGCTTTTTGATGCAGGAGGGATCAACAAAACCAATCCAACCCGCTTTCCCCAAGATTAGTTTTATTTCACACTTAGCAGAATCACCAAACTTAACAAACATGACTAAGTCTTTCTCCAAGTTGTCATTGAAGGGAGGATCTCAAATTGGCGGTGAAATGGGTTTCATAAACATTTCGGGTCTCACGTGAATGCAGAGCATCAAACAAGTATGCCTTTTGAAAATATCTTCCGCATTTAGCTTTCCGCAACCACCTTTCCGCAATGACCTTCGACAATTGCGGGTGTGCCTTTCGCAAATTCCTTCTGCAACCGAAATTGCCTTCCGCAATTCCCTTCTACAAATGTCTTCCGCAATCGCTTTGGACCGTCAGATCGGAAAGTGTTTCTTCCACAATTACTTGGACCGTCAGATCTAGATCAATAGTGGACTCCTTGCATCATTTCTATATGTTAACTCCTGAACTCTTTTACTTGCAGAATGCTTGTACAATCCGTTGATCTCTTTGCGGATTCCTTCATCCATCGACATGCGATCAAATGCAGAACATTCACCTTGGCATCTCATAGCTCTATCTCTCGCGCAAGTTCATCCAGCGAGATCCTTTATTCGCTGTCGATCTGTCTCCTTACTTCGATCTGGATAGTCCAAACTCTGTCAAATGAGCCGATACGATTTTTGTGACTCTGAGTTGATTGATCAAAGAATCAATTAATCAATATCCTTGCCACCAAAATTGATCTCCTTCACTGGATCTGATCATCATCTCCATAGTTTCACCTGCACATCACTTCTTAGACAGAATAGAACTTCAATTTGATTTCACAAGCTCATTTCATTCTAACCCTGAGCTTCACCTACGACTTCATATACGAAGGAGCATCGATCCTTTCAATGATCAATGACATAGGGTTTACACTGAAAACATAATATTACTCAGGTGCTCATACACAGAGATCAATCAGACATTGTCTGTAACATTCAATTCATAGAAACCCCAATTTCAGGCTACTATACACATAGATTTGTCAATCATGAACACAATTCATCAATTATTCAATTCACAGAATCATACACACAGAGAATTCATAAATATATTTTCTCTATTCAATCATAGAGACCTGTACATTCACAAATGCTTCAGAACCTGCATTTTGATCCTCTTGGCCTGATTTAACTTGTTTTGGCCACCCTGTTTATGCCTCGTGGGCTTACACAATATATAAACAGATGATTTTGTAACCAATTATGGTTCAGATCGACATTGCATTCAAAAATCCCGTAACTTACATGAACTGTAATCTAAATTTAGCACATACTTAATCCTATATCTATGACTCACCAAAACAACCATCGAATGCTCCCACTATTCATGTTCTTGGTTTCACAACTCACACTTTGACTCATCACTCACCTAATGACTCATAACCTATCTAGAATCACACTAAAAACATAGTATTGTTTACAATATCTCATCAAACAACCACTAATCCAGAAAATGAAGACCCCTTCTAGGTCTGATCAAAAGTACAAGGTTTTATCAGGAGGATGCTCCTGCATCAGACTCCCCAGGAAGATATAAATATGACCTCCTGGTCTTAATATTCAATCTTCAATATTCCAAGGGCCCCAAACTTTATGTTGAATCTTTCCAATTGCTCCATGGATGCCCTATTGTGTTATTGTTGACTGCAACTCTCTTGGCTTCCATACTTTTTGCTGCAATGCTTTGATTTGGAAATATTCCTTTGTTACTTGTCTTCTACTATTGCTTTGCTTTCTTGTTTTGTTGATTTAGATCTTCTTTTTCTCCTCATGTCTTCTCTGCGACACCTTCACCATCAGCATCCTTATCATTTCAATTTCATTGTCCAGTCTATTCACTCGCTGGTACACCTGCTTGCTGTGAACTTGTTGTTGTTCTTTTCTCAACTACATTAGAAATTCAAAATTATTATCTTGTTCTTCCTCGACATACACCATATCATAGATCTCTTCTTCATCTTTCTTCTGCTTCTGCTTCATAACAACTTCTAATGGTTTTCTTTCTTCCAATAGAAACTCATATATGAGTTATTTCTCTTGCAACAAATCAATATTTCCCTTATCAAAAAGGTACTCTTCATCATACTGGACTTCAAGACATTCATCAATGAAATCTCCTGCAATCACACACAAATGATCAGATTTAAAAATATAAAATCCCTTGGTCCTCTATGTTGGTTGTAACACCAACTCCTCATATTGTTCTAAACTTTTCAAAACGTTCTTGATACCTCATCCATGTCTCTCTTTAGCATTAGAATGTTTCTCTTCAATTTTATTTTGGTTATATTCATGAGACAACATAACCTCTCTTCTCATCAGAATGCAATTCTGACCTTGTCCTCCTTAAATGTCTTTGTACCTTTCTTTTTCTTCATTCACCTCTTGAAGTGACTATCCATCTTCATTGTCCTTGAATACATATTCAATCAAGAACTCTTCTATTTTAGTCATCTCTTTTACCAGTTTCATTTCTTCACCAACATCTATTTCTTCTATACTCTGAATTACATGCTGCATTACCATTTCATCCTCCTTTACAACATGATTATGTTCTGCTGCTATCATTTTGTTGATGTATATGTAACTTCGGAATGTATTTCACATATATGTATATTGTATTCCTATAGAGATGGTATTATTCCTCTATAAGGAAGTGTCGTCATTTATATTGTAAGTGTCTTAACTTATACTTGATGGGTTATTAGACCACCTTGTTTGGGGTCGGCCCTGTATAAGTCATGTGGGTCAAAGGGTTATTAGACCACCCTATTGGGGGTCGGCCATGTGGGTCAAAGGGTTATTAGACCACCCTATTGGGGGTCGGCCCACTCAGCATTATGTTATGTGGTTAAGTTCGAGCCGACATGAGTTAGGTAAAAAGGCAAGTCAAGTCAAGTATAAATAGAGTGCGGGAGGCACTCTATTTACTCACTCACTTCACACACATGCTCTCAAGGAGGAGAGGCGCACTTATGGAGGAGGAGGATTGCTGCTAGGTTATGGCTATCTCTATTGGTTGGTTGTATCATTTCTCTATCTATCTCTGAGGAAGTTATTGGGGTTTTTCACCTTTATGGTTTTCCCCAAGTAAATCTTTGTGTCTCTTGTGTGTGCTTGCATTATTGTCTCCATGATTGATATGCTGTAGATATGCTGTACATGTTGTTCTCTCAGTTAAGATCCTAGATCAGATTGAAGTAAATTCAGAAAATTCAACATGGTATCAGAGCTAGCCTGAAAGAAGGCATGATATGGCATGTATGACACTTGTTGCACTTACGATGCTAGGGCTTGATATAGCAAAAACCAGTCATCGTAGCACTTTCGCTATAAATCCGTTTTGGCAAAGTTTTCGGATCTGAAATTGTTACAGGCCGAAGCTAAGATCTCCAGGTATCTTGTGTCCAAAGGACAACCTCTAATTCGTTGTACTTTGTGATTTATGATCTGTACAATATAGGGTTTCTGCCTCTTCCAGATCTGAGTCAAAATCAGGTGACCTTGGGAAAAAGGTCATATATTGGGCTAGGAAGCTCCAAATGAAATTTCGTAAGAAGTGACAGGTAGTACACAGTCGGCACTATCTCAGAAAACTTTTTCAGAGGCCGAAGTCGAACCAGTGACACGTGGCACGCCGTACAAGTTTGATCTCCTATATTATCCCATAAACAGGTCACGTTGCGACATTTGGAATAACTCTCTCTCAGAGAGTTCAATTGAGGTCATACCTGTCAGGATGGAAAGGTAACAGGCCGAGCTATCTCAGAAAACTTTTTCAGAGGCTGAAGTTAAAACAGTGACACGTGGCAAGCCGTACAAGTTTGCTCTCCTGTTTTATCCCAAAACAGGTCACGTTGCGACATTTGGCATATCTCTCTCTCAGAGAATCCAATTGAGGTCAGACCTGTCAGGATGGAAAGATAACAGGTCAGGCTATCTCAGGAAACTTTTTCAGACCCTGTGGATCAAAAATTTCAGAGTTACACCAGAAACAATCAGGTACATATTTTTGTCAAAACAGAATTATTTTTTGGTACCTTCATTCATGGCTTCCGGAATTTAGGGCTTTGGAGAAAGTTGGAATTTTTGTAATCGGAGACCACGGCTGGATGCTACTCATCAAAATAGAAATTTAGAGACCAAGATCAGAATTTTTGGTTGGGCAGAAGGCCGGGCTTGATTAGACCCTAGTTCGGGACTTTGATCAGAAAAGTGGAAAATTAGGGCTTCTGTAAAAATGGGAATTTTTGAAATCTGTGACCACGGCTGCAAGCTCCTCAGAAAAATAGAAGCTTAGAGCTTTGGATCAAACATTTTGATGGGGAAAAAGAGTGGGCTTCATCAAACCCCAGTTCAGGGTCACGTCCAGTGAATCTAGAAGTTTCAAAGGCAAAATTGAGGAGTGAAACTTTGCAGTTTTCAAATTCTGAATATACCAACTTGATCAGCTCATCAAGGCACATATTTCTATCCTATCAGAAGTTTGAAATTCAAAGTTTGAATTTTTGGGGTTTCTCTGACAAACCCATATCCAGCTCAAGGTCCAGTTCTTGCAAATCAAGTGGATTGGGTTAATCACTTGCATAAGTGAAGAAGTTCCTGTTTCAGAGGGAGATGAGGCTAAGGCCTTACATAAGAAGATTACAAGTGATCTCGACAGGTATGACTCATCGAGGTATGTTTTGAGATTTGTTCATAATTAAGTTTATGGTATGCTTGTCTTCATATTATCACGGTTAGTACAATCTTGATTTTAGACTTGTCATATCACCTTAATAAAATTATGAATGCATGATAGAAGTCATTCATTTATTAGGAGTATGAAACTTATGTTTGTACTAACACATTGTGATGTTGTATGAGTTTTATGTTGTCTACTAACATGAAAGGTACACCAAGAAGACAAATCATGTTCTAGTTCAAGAACATATGATCATGAGGACAAAGATTCATCCATTGCCATGGATCTCATAGAAGATCCATTCTCGAGGTATGTATAACTTAGTTTTATAATGGTTAACTTATGAGACATGCAGGTTACTAGCACAAGTCACTAAAGAGAACCAGAAGACATTATGCGGGTATGTTAGACATAAATAGCTAGCATGCTAATCCAGGTATGTTTTTCCTATATCAAGCTAAAATCCTACCTTGTGTTAGGATCTTATACTGTTGTTGATAATAATTATTCATGAAGTCATAGGTTTGAATAATCATGGTTGGATGTATATTATTATAATTGATGATATGACTAACCAGAAGAATCATGAAAGTATAGGCTTGAATAATCACAGGTTTTATGCATTTTATATCTTATCTTGATTGATGATTCAACTAACCTGAAGAGTCATAGGCTTGAGTAATTACAGGTTTAGACATGTTATGTTTCTTATGATTTGACTAACCATAAGAATCCTTGAATGCTCATGCTTATTATTTCTGTTTGAAATGATCATGACTATACATGCTTGAGATTATTGTGTTTTAATAGTATACTAATGAATGTATGATTTTATATGAGATCACAAGGATAACACATTCATGATACTAATAAGCATGCATAGGGACCAAGGATGAATATGAGTTCAAGAACAGGTAATTCAGGAAGCAAAGATCAAGAGGGAGCACACTCCAGTTGCTCCTGCCAGAAAGCAAAGGAGCACACTCTAGTTGTTCCTGCAAGAAAGCAAAGGAGCACACTTCAGTAGTTTCTACAAGGATGCAGATATTCAGAGGGAGTTGATCATCTCTCTACATTTCACAACAGAAAGGTGTAGAAGAAGCTACCTCAGATTAGGACTCCAGCAGCTCCTGCAAGGAAGCAAAGACTCAGAGGGAGTCCACCCAACGAACAAACAAAGATAAGTATTTGAATTGTCATTTCTTAAATAATACTGTTCAATAATGTATATACTGATGTTCCTAGAATTAGGTTGTGTATTATGCATATTAGAATAATTGCATTGATGAACAGTATACTACTAATATGCATGGGTAAGTAGCCTATGGCACTGTACAACATTCCATTGCTACTTATCTAGAATGAAACCTCTTTGCTGACATGTTGGGAGTTGTGCACACTCTTAACAATGTTCTGGTAGAGATTGGAAGGCATCTAGAAAGTTACGGGATATGGATAAATGTTGTATTGAAGCATTGGCTAAGATAATTGCATGACTGTATGGCATATTTCTTTATGTGTAAGAATTTGTTCTGAAAACTATAAGATGTTTTCTAATCATGCAATTTAACTTGTTGTGTAGGAAAGATCATATGCCATCTCCTACAAAAGGACTACAACATTTGTTCCAGCAAGAAAGATATCTATTGAAGATATTGAAGTTCCCAGGATCTGGGATGAAGAAATGGAATGCCATGATCCGTAGATCATGAGGAAGATGTTTGGGATGCAGTCCCAAGACCTGACAGGGAGTCATATGTATGCAGATTGAAGAAATCCTTGTATGGCTTGAAGCAAGCTCCCAGAACTTGGTATGGTGAAGATAGATTGATTGCCGACACGCAGCGGAAGCTTACTACCGAGTTCGAGATGAAGAACTTGGGGATGATGCACTATTTGTTTTTGGCATGGAGGTGTGGCAAAGTGCAGATAGAATCTTCCTTGGACAAGGGAAGTATGCAGTAGAGATCCCAAAGAGGTTCGGGATGATGGATTGCAAGGCCATGGCCACACCTATGGCATCGAATCTGAAGCTTCTATGTGATGCTTCATCTGAGTCAGTTGATGTCTCTATGTATCGTCAGATGATTGGGTCCTTGATGTACCTAACGAACACGAGACCAGACATTTGCTTTGCTGTGAACACATTGAGCCAGTTCCTGACGGATCCGAGAAATGTTCACCTGGTTACTGTAAAGCATGTTCTGAGGTACCTGAAGGGTACAGTGGATTATGGGCTCAGGTATGAGGCGAATCAAAAGTTTAACCTGGAAGGTTATGTTGATTCAGATTGGGCTGGCAGTGCTGCAGACAGGAAGAGCACATCTGGGTGCTGCTTCAGTATGGGATCAGGTGTGATCTCTTGGTTTAGCAGGAAGCAGTCCTGCGTAGCACTGAGTACAGCTGAGGCAGAGTATGTTGCGGCCTGTTTAGCTAGTTGTGAGGCAGTATGGCTACGGAAGCTACTGTCTGAGTTATTTGATCTCCCGTTGGAGGCTACTGGTATCTTCTGTGATAACCAGAGTTGTGTGAAGCTGTCCGAGAACCCAGTGTTTCATGACAGGTCGAAACACATAGAGATCAAACATCACTATATCAGGGATATGGTGCAGAGAGGAGCTGTGAAGCTCCTGTATGTTGCGACGGACGAGCAGATTGCAGATGTGCTGATGAAGCCACTAGCCAGGGTGAAGTTCGATTACTTCAGAGAGAGGGTTGGCGTGCTTCAGATCAAGGATACTTCGAGGAAGAAGTGATGGACACATTTGCTGAAGCCATTCCAAGCATGTTGGAAGGAGGATCCTTCACATGGCTGTGGATGTAAGCGCTGGATGATGAGCATCAGGATGATGTTCTGGTTTCTGCTTGGATATGATCAGTTGGATCATTTTATGTATGTATGTATGCATCATGTTGGATGCTTGGACCATGTATCTGTATATGTATCAGGTGGATACATTGTATGATCAGGTGGATCATGTATGGTGATATGTATCATGTATTTGTATTTGTATCAGGTGGATACATTGATGATCAGGAGGATCATGTATGATGATATGTATCAGGTAGATACTTGGTATGCATCAGGTAGATGCATTGATGATCAGGAGGATCATGTATGATGATATGTATCATGTATTTGTATCAGGTGGATACATTGATGATCAGGAGGATCATGTATGATACTTGGTATGCATCAGGTAGATGCATTGATGATCAGGAGGATCATGTATGATGATATGTATCATGTATTTGTATCAGGTGGATACATTGATGATCAGGAGGATCATGTATGATACTTGGTATGCATCAGGTAGATGCATTGATGATCAGGTGGATCATGCAGCAGGATGTTGCAGTGATGATCAGGATGATCATAGATGACGAGCTTCAGGATGTTGCTCCAGATGACATGCAGCAGGACGTTGCAGTGATGATGATCAGGATGATCATGGATACATCAGGATGATGTATGGTGAGTATCAGGTTGATACTCTATGGCCGTGGATCAGGTTGTGCAGATGAGCATGTAATTCGTTGCCCTGGGAGATTTGCAGATGGTCTTTCGAGGTTTTGCCTATGGCATGTAATTCGGTGCCCTGGGACATCTGGCAAATGCTCTTTCGAGGTTTTGCTCTGGGAGGACATGTAATTCGTTGCCCTGGGAGATCTGCAGATAGTCTTTCGAGGTTTTGCCTATGGCATATAATAGTGCCCTGGGATATCTGGCAGATGCTCTTGCGAGGTTTTGTCCTATGGCATGTAATTCGTTTCCCTGGGAGATCCGATAGGTTGGGCTGTGTGCCCGTAATCAGTCCTGGGATGCTCTTGCGAGGTTTTGCCATGACCACATGTAATTCGTTGCCCTGGGAGATTTCAGGTCGGAGTTGTGTACCCGTAACATCCTGAGATGCTCTTGCGAGGTTTTGTGGTGGACCACATGTAATTTGTGCCCTGGGAGATTTCAGGTCGGAGTTGTGTACCCGTAACATCCTGAGATGCTCTTGCGAGGTTTTGTGGTGGGGTCACATGTAATAGCGCCCTCGGAGATCCTACAGGTCGGAGTTGTGTACCCGTAACATCCTGGGATGCTCTTTCGAGGTTTTGTGACGCACGTAATAAGTCCTGAGGATTCCACAGTATGGCCAGTGATGACGAAGACCTGCAGGTGGTGGGCCTACATCCAGTATGAAAAAGGACTGGCTCTGTAGAACTTCCTATGACGAGTAGATTCAGAGATTGATTGAGATAGCAGCAGCAGTGACGATGATGATGACTCGATGACGATTATCCAGTGACGATGATCCAGAGAAGATGACTTGTGCTAGAAGAACTGTGCTGAGAAATACCTTCCTAGTTAAGAGGGAGTGTTGATGTATATGTAACTTCGGAATGTATTTCACATATATGTATATTGTATTCCTATAGAGATGGTATTATTCCTCTATAAGGAAGTGTCGTCATTTATATTGTAAGTGTCTTAACTTATACTTGATGGGTTATTAGACCACCTTGTTTGGGGTCGGCCCTGTATAAGTCATGTGGGTCAAAGGGTTATTAGACCACCCTATTGGGGGTCGGCCATGTGGGTCAAAGGGTTATTAGACCACCCTATTGGGGGTCGGCCCACTCAGCATTATGTTATGTGGTTAAGTTCGAGCCGACATGAGTTAGGTAAAAAGGCAAGTCAAGTCAAGTATAAATAGAGTGTGGGAGGCACTCTATTTACTCACTCACTTCACACACATGCTCTCAAGGAGGAGAGGCGCACTTATGGAGGAGGAGGATTGCTGCTAGGTTATGGCTATCTCTATTGGTTGGTTGTATCATTTCTCTATCTATCTCTGAGGAAGTTATTGGGGTTTTTCACCTTTATGGTTTTCCCCAAGTAAATCTTTGTGTCTCTTGTGTGTGCTTGCATTATTGTCTCCATGATTGATATGCTGTAGATATGCTGTACATGTTGTTCTCTCAGTTAAGATCCTAGATCAGATTGAAGTAAATTCAGAAAATTCAACACATTTTGAAAATCGTTTCTCCTCTTCCTTCATTTTCTCTGACAATCCAAAATGATTGTTTAGTTTATTCCTTCATAAACACATCACCTAAGAGTTATTCAAAACCTGCAGGCATACACAAACCAATAGATTTAAAAACATAACCCTCCTCATCTGTAGTCTCAACCATATTATCTTCATGTGTTTATGAACTTATCAGAGAGTTCAGAAAAGTATCTATAATATCTACTTCATCATCCTCATTCACATCTTCACCAAGCAAAGGACCATATTCTAGTTCACATTCCAAAACTTCTATCTCAGGCTCAGTTGTCCCAAGTTCTTCCTTCAATATAGAAGACATCCTTTTCTTTAGCTTCACCTATAGTAAATTCCATCTCACTTTCTTCTTCTTCATTATCCAACCACACCTCCGGTCTTCTTTCTGTAGTAGAATCTCTAAATGAATAAGTTGCAATCCTATGTCAACTAATTCTCTGTCATACTCCTCTTGACTCATTCTCTTGATGCTTTTTGCCTTGGAAATTTTTCTTCTGTTGTGGCTTTCCTCAGAACCTCTGCAATGACTTGAAATAGTCATTGTCTCCATTTCCTCTTTCTCTATGAACTTCATCTTGTTCACTTGTGGACTGCTCCTAATCCCCCTCTCAACAAGTATTCAAACCTACTATACCTCAACAAGCTATCTCTCCTTGAGCTTGTCCTTTTCGTATCCTTGGTTCCTTCTCCTCTAGAACCTCTTGAGAAACTTCCTTTGCTCCTCTTGGCTTCTATAGATCCACTTCCTCTCTAAGAACATTCAACTTGTCACCTTTTTGTCCAACCTCTGTTGGATACTTAGGTTCTTCCACTACCTATTCTTTTTCTAAGAGTTCACAAACTCTTCCTCATCAAGAATACACATGTTCTTTGTCATATATTTGAGGATGTCTGCTACTATCAACCTTGTCAAAGGTTTCAATCTACAATAATCTCAAACCAGAGTTAATATAAACACATCAATCAATCTCTTATAATACCTGTACCAAGATCTTATCATTCTCCCTTTTGATCCATCTCCTTTGGACCAATATATGCCCTGAATTATTCTTTTAAGAGAACACCAACTCCCACTATTCTTTGTAATAACTTGCAACTGAAACTGTCATTTTATTTTAACATAAATCCTTGATTTGATTCAACTCTGAATACTTCCACTTGACCAACCTTCTCAACACAGTTGGTAGCCTTCAACTTCAACATAAATTGAAAATCAAAATTTGATTTACGTTTGTTTCCTTCGTGTCCGCTTCAATTCCCTTTCTGTTCAGATTATTCTTCAACCTATAGAAATTCCTGAAATGATCTCCTTCCAGTGCAAGCAGAATATTTTTTTTCTTTGATACCACTTTATGCAGGAGGTGTCAGCAAAACCAATCCAACTCACTTTCCCCAGTATTAGTTTGATTCCACACTTAGCAGAATCACCAAACTTAACAAACACGGATAAGTCTTTCTCCAAGTTGTCATTGAAGGGCGGATCTCAAATTGGTGGTAAAATGGGTTTCATAAACATCTCTAGTCTCACCTAAATGCAGAGTGTCGAGCAAGTATGCCTTCTGCAAATCTCTTCTGCAAATTTATTCCACATTTACCTTTCCGCAACCACCTTTCCACAACTACCTTCCACAATTGCATGTGCGCCTTCCACAACTTCCTTCCGCAACCAAAATTGCCTTTCGCAATTCCCTTTTGCAAATGTCTTCCGCAATCTCTTTGGACCGTCAGATCAGCAAGTGTTTCTTCCGCAATTACTTGGACCATCAGATCTAGATCAACAGTGGACTCCTCGTATTCGTTCTAGCCATTAACTCCTGAACTCTTTCTCCTACAGAATTCTTGTACAAGCCGTTGATCTCTTCCCGACTTCCTTCGTCTGTCGATCTGCGATCAAAAGAGGAATGTTCACATTGGTATCTCAGATCTCTATCTCCCGCACAATTTCATCCAATGATATCCTTTCCCCGTCATCGATCTATCTCCTTACTTCAATTCAGATCGTCCAAAATCTATCAACAATACCATTTTTGCGACTCCGAGTTGATTGATCAGAGAATCCATCAATCAATCTCCTTGCCACTAGAATTGATCTCCTTCACTGGATCTGATAATCATCTCCATAGTTTCACCTACACATCACTTCTTAGACAGAATATAACTTCAATCTGATTTCACAAGCTCGTTTCATTCTAACCCTGAGCTTCACCTACGACTTCATATACGAAGGAGAATCGATCCTTTCAGTGATCGATGACATAGGGTTTATAGTGCAAACATAATATTAATCAGACACTCATACATAGAGATCAATCAGACATCCTATGTAACATTCAATTCATAGAAACCCAAATTTCAGGATACTATACACACAGATTTGTCAATCATGGATAGAGTTTATCAATTATTCAATTCACAGAATCATACACACATAGAATGCATAAATATATTTTCTCTATTCAATCATAGAGATCTGTACATTCAAAAATGCTTCAAAGCTTGCATTCTGATACTCTTGGCCTGATTTACCTTGTTTTGGAAACCCTATTTATGCCTCATAGGCTTACACAATATATACACAAAGGATTCTGAAACCAATTCTATTTCAGATCCACATTACATTCAACAATCCCGTAACTAACAACAACTCATGTAATCTAAATTTAGCACATACTTAATCCTATCTCTATGACTCATCAAAACAACTATCGAATGCTCCCACTATTCGAGTACTTGGTTTCATGACTCACACTTTGACTCATCACTCACCTAATGACTCAACAACTATCTAGAATCACATTAAAAACATAGTATTGTTTACAATATCTCATCAAAGAACCACTAATTCATAAAATGAATACCCCTTCTAGGTCTGATCAAAAGTACAATGTTTTGGAGGCAGGATGCTCCTGCATCACTTTTGGAAACAAAAAGTCTCCTAATGGGGAGGTGAGATCCAAACAATATCACTGAAAAAGAGATGGTTTGATTTAATTACAGTTTTATGTTCGCGTTTAATGCTCATGTTGTAGGCAGAATGGATTTAAAGCCTCCATTAAAAAATTGGCCAAAGCCTTATTTTCATTACTTAGAAATTTGTATGCATGTGAAAGTTTTGGGTATGCAATGTTATGGACAAGTTGGATGGATCTTTTTACATCTATGCTTTGCATCAAATACATAAGTAAGGAAAAGGATGGTGAAAAATAGACTAAGTGAAAAGTATATGGGTGGATGTAAAGGCATGCATTAGAGTGGATCCTACTCTACACTTCACAAAATTAAGTTATCTGGAGATTTGAGCATGTAGAGATTGGAGATTGCAGAGGAAGGTAAGAGTGGACCCCACACTCTGCAATCTACACAAAGCAACAAGGGTAAAATGTATGGGGGGAAGGCATGTGAAGCAAAGCACTTGTCCAAATTTGCAACCATACCTTTGCATTACGAAATATAGGGCCTTCCCCCCATGCATCAGTATTGCCTACTTTTTCTTTTATTAAACAATTAGCATTGAAAATAGATAAACAATGGATCAAACAAGTAAGGACACATAATTTTATCATGGAAACCTTAAAGGGAAAACCACAAAATCAAACTCATTAATAAGATGATTTCTACAAAATTGTTTTTCTGCTACAACAGAAGGGATGCACCAACATCCCAGTCTTCTATCTACACCAACAGATAAGGATGCCACAACACCCCTGTTTTCCAGTCACTACTAGAAGGAGGCTACAACTTCCTTGGAAGGCTTCAACCTACCCCTAGCACCACCCAACCTCCCATGATATTTTTAAATTCTTGATCCTTTTCTTTATTCATCAATTATGCCTCTAGAAATTCTTCGTTCTCCTGGTCTCTTCCTTTCTCGACGTTTTTATGATATGCCCTGTAGAGACACCTTAATTCCAAATCGAACTTCTGTTTAAATACTCTTTTTAAACAATAACAAAGATATAACAGCGTGTCCATTCATAATCACACCTTTTAAAAAGAAATTGCGTCCTTTCTAACTGAGAACCATGACCTTTGGATAATCCTATCCTTTTGTATTTTCTAGATTAGTTAAATTACCAATTACTAGTTAACTTACTAATATTGTCCTTGATATCCTCAAAATTTCCATGCATATTCCTATAACTTCCATGCCCATTGTAGATATCAACGAACTTACATGCTTGCAGTAGGATGCCTTTTGGATGCATTAGATTCCCTTAGCAAGCTAAAATGCCCGTATCCTTAGGCCCCTTGCAGTCTTGATTTAATCCCCTTGTAGGCATATCCTTAGGATTCGTAGGCATTTCTTTATGGTCCTTGTGGGCATATCCTTATGCCTTTATGCGAGCATATTCTTATGCCTTTATGCGGGCATATTGTAAGCCTGCGGTCATATTGAAAGCCTTTCGGGCATGTACAAGGGCCTGCAGGCACATGCTAGAGCCTGTGGGAAGCTGCAGGAGCATACGGGCATATGTATGACCCCTGCAGGCATATGCAAGAGTCATGCAGGAATATGCAATATCCTGCGGGCATATGCAAGAGCCTGCGGAAATATGCAAGTTTCCTGCGGGCATATGCAAGAACCTTGTAGGCATATGCTAGAGCCCAGGCATATATTCCTCTTCGTTGCAGGCATATCTTCCTCTTTGTTGACATTGTGATCCTTCTTCCTTGTGTGATCTTCATTCCTTTGCGGGACTATCTTCCTTGTTGTTGACATCAATTCCAACACATTATTCAACATTCTCCCCCTTTGGCATTGATGGAAATACCAAAAATACTCTCCCCCTTTGACAACAATGAAAAAAAGGGAAACCTGTTCTACCTGTACTTTCCCAATCTTCCTTTTGACAGGACCCCTTTCAACATGTATCCCCCTGCCATCATCTCTTTTCTCCTTTTTATTTATTGTAGAGAGATTACTCCCAATTTTTTTCTAAGATGCTCAAATGTTTCTTTGGGTAGTGGCTTAGTGAAGATATCAGCTATATGTTTTTTTATATCAACATATTCTAGTTTGACAACCTTTTGTGACACTTGGTCTCTTATAAAGTGATATTTTATTGGAATGTGCTTTGTCTTGGAGTGCATTATAGGATTTTTCGATATGTTTATGGCACTGGTATTGTCATAGTTTATCACTATGGGATGCTCATACTTCACAAGTAAGTCTTCCAATGTCTGCTTCATCCAAATGAATTGAGTACAACATAATGCAACAGCGATATATTCAACTTCTTTTGTAGATAGTGTAATGGAGGGTTGTTTCTTGCTTAGCCATGACACCAAACAGTCTCCGAAGTAGAATGTTGCTCCACTAGTGCTCTTTCGGTCATCAATACTTCCTTCCCATTATGCATCAGTGAATGCTTTTAAGGTAAAGTCTTGACCTTTTGGGTACCATAAACCATACTCCATAGTATCTTTTAAATATTTGAGAATTATTTTTACTGTTGTAACATGTGTTCCTTTGGGAGCTGATTGGAATCTAGCAACTAGTCCTACAACTCGCATCACATATTGTCTTGTCGCTGTCACATATAGCATGCTACCTATCATAGGTATATACATAACATGATCCACTTCCAAAGATTCATCATCCTTTCTTAACTTGCAACCAGTGATCACGGGGGTACTAAAAAGATTGGAGTCTTCCATCTTAAATTTTTTTAGCATCTCTTTAATGTACTTGGTTTGAGAAATGAATATCCCTTTGTCTGATTGATATACTTGTAATCCTAAGAAGAATGTTAGTTCTCCCAACAAAGACATTTCAAATTCTTTCTTCATATCTGAAGCAAAGTTTACACTCAGGATTTGTAGATCACTTCCAAATATGATATCATCTACATAGAAAATAACATTGATCATATTCTCATTTTCAAACTTTATGTAGATATTACTGCCAGTGGCTCCTCTTCTGTATCCTTGTTTCTTCAAGTAGTTTTCAAGTCTTGAGAACCATGCCCTTGGATCTTGTTTGAGGCCATAGAGTTCCCTTTTCAGTTTGCAAACATAATCTTTGTTTTCTGATAAGAGAAAACCTTCATGTTGTTCAATATAGACTTCTTCTTCAAGGTTTCCATTCAGAAATGCATATTTATCATCCATTTGATATACTTTGAATTTTTTGTAGCATGCAAAAGCTAAGAACATCTTGATTGCTTCAAGTCTTGCTACAAGGGCAAACGTTTCTTCAAAGTCAATACATTCCACTTGAGCATATCCCTTGCATACCAGTCTGGCCTTGTTTCTTATTAATTTACCATATTCAGTTAACTTGTTCTTGAAAATCCACTTGGTTCCAATAACATTCTTGCCTTTAGGTCTTGTGACAATTTCCCAGTTTTGGTTCTTCTCTATTTGGCCCATCTCATGATTCATAGCTTTGATCCAATCATCATTTTTTCTAGCTTCTACAAATGTTTTAGGCTCTACTAAAGAAAGTAATGCTTGTTCTTTATCATATAATAACCTTCTTCTTGTTTTAACTCCAATACTTATGTCACCAATAATTTGACTTTCGGGATGATCTCTTTGAACTCTTCTTGATGGTGCTTTTGTATCAAATCGTCGAGAATCTTCTTTGTCATTTTCTTGATATACCTTATCTTCTTTTTCTTCCTGTTCAATCTCTTCTTCATCTTGTAAATCCTCTTTCCTTTGTGAGTCTTCCTCTTCCTTATCATTATTTTCTATCTCATCATCTTGAGTTCTAATTCTTCTTGGCTCCATGTCATCTACTCTTACATGTGCGCCCTCTATGATCTTGTGTAGTATTTGATTGTAACATCCATATGCTTTCTTGGTGAATGAATATCCTAGAAATATTCCCTCATCGTTTCTAGAGTCAAACTTACCAAGATCATCTTCATTCCTCTTTATGTAGCACTTACTACCAAATACTCTGAAATATTTGACAGAGGCAAGTCTTCCATACCATAGTTCATAAGGAGTATTGTCATTATTTACTATGAGTTGTCCCCTATTGAGTATATAAACAACTGTGTATACTGCTCTCCAATATGCATCTGAAAGTTTTGTTTCATTAAGCATAGTTCTGGCTGCTTCTTGGACTGTCATATTCTTTCTTTCCACAATGCCATTTTGCTGAGGAGTCCTTGGAGCTGAAAATTGTATTTTAATTCCATGGGTTTCACAAAAATCATTGAATTCGTTTGAGGTAAACTCTCCACCATTATCTGACCTTCAACATTTGATTTTCAGATTTGTCTCATTTTCAACCATTGCTTTAAAAAATTTCAACTTCTCAAAAGCTTATGATTTCTCTTTGAGGAATGTTACCCAATTCATCCTTGTATCAATGAACAATATGAAATAATACTCTCCTTGCAAAATTTTAGTTCTTGTTGGTCCAAAAACATTAGTGTGAACGATTTTCAATGGCTGTGAGGTTGTATGTTCTTTGACTCTGAAGCTAGCTTTGGTTTGCTTCCCATGTTGACAATGTTTACAAACTGAATTTAGAGGCTTCACAATATTTGCCAAGTCTCTTACAACTTCCTTCTTACTCACCTTCATAATATTGTCAAAGTTTAAGTGTCCTATCCTTCTGTGCCATAGCCAACTTTCATCAATCAAAATCATGTAGCATTGTTCTTCATTTTCTAGGATGTATACATTGCTTTAATTCCTTACAATAGTCCCTACAAGTTTTCCTGAGTTTTTCTTTCTAGTTTCACATTTCTCGGAATCAAATATGCATAGGTTCCCTTGATCACATGTTTGATTCAAACTGAGAATATTAGGCTTTAAATATTCTACTAGCAACACATTTTCAGCTCTGATTTTGTTATTTCTGATAGCAATTGTACCCTTTCCAATATCTTAGAAGACATATTGTCTCCAAAAGTGACTTTTCCCTTTTGATCTCTTCTTAGGCTTATGAACTTGTTTGGGTCTCTTGTCATGTGTTCTGAACATCCACTATCACCATGCCATATATTTTTCTTTTTTGTCACACATAGAGCTATCATGGATTTTGTCCTCTCTACTACTTCCTTTCTCTTCTAGACCTTTCTCTTCTCTTTGTCTTGAAACCTTATTGCAATATTCTTTTCTGTAAGAGTCATCAAATTACATTCTCTAGCTATATGTCCATGGTTATTGCATTTGTAACATTCTACATCATAGATTTGTAGAGGTGCAAAGGATTTATGGTATCCTTTTCTTTCTTTTGGATAGTACTAGATGTATTCTTCGTATGGAAATGAACCTTTCCATATGCTTTGCAATTCAGGGCTTTATGTCCAAAATTATTACATGAGTAGCAGTGACCCAAAAATATCTGTTGATACCTGCATGTCATTGATCTTCTAGGAACCATACTTGTCTTATGTAAGCGAGGAGTAGATTTCTGACTATCCCATGTTTTAATTGGACTCATAAGTGCATCAACATAACTCCTTTTGTTATATCCTAAACCAGTTTTGTCACTCGATGGTCTTGGCCACTTAGGATGTCATCTAGGGTCTTCGAGCTATTCTCAAACTTTGTTTTAATAGATTTCTCATAAAGTTTCCTTTTAAGCTAAATAATTTATGCTTCCATTCTTTCATATTCTTGCATTATTTCTTTGAGCTGCATTTCTAGGTTCTCTTCAATCTTCTTAGCCTCTTGGAGCTGGATCTTTAGATCAACAATGATTTCACTTGACTCTTTATCTCTTGTCTTTTGTCCATCTTCATAATCATCTAGTTGTGATCTTAAATATTTAATCTTCCTTTTACTTTTTCTCAATTCTTCAAGAGCACTTATGAGTTTGGCCTTTAGGTCCACCTCTCCTTCCATATCTGATTCATCATTTGGAGCTTGAGTTTCTATTCCCATGAATAGAATTTTTGTTTCCTTATCTTCTTCTTCTTCATATTCACTATCTCCATAGTGTAAAGGATCTTCTTCTTCCCATTAAAATTATTCTTGTTTGGTGTTTTGTTTTTCTTGAATTTCTTAGAGGTTTCTCTATCATCACTATCATCTTTTTTAGGATAAGGACATTTTGAGGGAAAATGCCCAATTATTCCACAGTTAAAGCACTTCAGGGGTATCTTTCCTTTGTACTTGCTAGTACCTTTCTCAAGTTTCTTGATGAAAAAATTCTCTTCATCATCTGAGTTCTCTGATTGGTTTTTGGGTAATGCTTCAAATTTCTTTGACTCTTTTGTGGCTTTAAATGCTACCTCTTTTCTTGATGGTCTATTTTTTTTTGTTCTCATCTTATAAGTAGTGAAGATCCCATGTAAATCATCCACTGTCATAAATTCAATATCATCTAGATCTTCTACAGTAGGCACTTTTGAGTCATACTTCATTGGTAAGGTTCTTAATAACTTTTCAACAACTTCTTTCTCTTGTATCTCTCCTCCCAGGCCTCTGATAGCATTGACAATTTCATCTACTCTTAGAAGATATTCTGCAATGATTTCTTCTTATTTCATTTTTAATATTTTGAATTTCCCTTTGTATGTTTGAAGTTTGGTTTGTTTGACTTTGGTAGCTCATTCATAAACATTTTTTAATTTATCCCAAGCATTTTTGGTTGTCTTACATTGCATGACTTTAACAAACAATGAATTTGATAATCCATTTAAAATTGCATTCAATGCTTTTGCATTGGCTTCATATTTATCTTGTTCATATCTATCTATAAGTGGGTTGTATGATATTTTATAACCTTTTTCAACAACATTCCAAACTTTGCATCCAAGAGACATTAGATGGCATCTCATTCTTACACTCCAATATGCATAATTCTCTCCTGTGAATAATGGAGGTCTGTTAGCAGCTAAACCTTCTTGTTGATCCATAGTGGTTTTAATAGGATCTTCCTTCCAGTGATTAAACTTTAGTGAAGGATCCTGCTCTGATACCAATTATTGGTTTATCCAACAATACTGAGAGGGGGGGTGAATCAGTATTGCCTGCTTTTTCTTTTATTAAACAATTAGCATTGAAAACAGATAAACAATGGATCAAACAAGTAAGGAAACATAATTTTATCGTGGAAACCTCAAAGGGAAAACCACAAAATCAAACTCATTAATAAGATGATTTCTACAACAACAAAAAAATCTTCTACAACAGAAGGGATGCACCAACATCCCAGTTTTCTATCTGCACCAACAGATAAGGATGCCACAACACCCATGTTTTCCAACCACTACTGGAAGTAGGATACAACCTCCTTGGCAAGCTTCAACTTACCCCTAGCACCACCCAGCTTCCCTTGATATTTTTAACTTCTCGACCCTTTTCTTAATTCATCAATTCTACCTCTAGAAATTATTCATTCTTCTGGTGTCTTCCTTTCATGATGATTTTATGATCTTCCCTACAGAGACATCTTACTTCCGAATCGAACATTTGTTTAAATACTTTTTTTCAACAATAACAAAGATATAACATCATGTCCATTCATAATCACACCTTTTCAAAAGAAATTGCGTCCTTTCGAACTGAGAATCGTGACCTTTGGATAATCTTGTCCTTTTGTATTTTCCAGATTAGTTAAATTACTAGTTACTAGTTAACTTACTAATCATGTCCTTGATATCCCCAAAATTTCCATGCATATGCATGTAGCTTCCATGTCCATTGTAGATATCAGCGAACTTACATGCCCCCAATAGGATGCGTTAGATTCCCGTAGCAAGATAAAATGCATGTATCCTTAGGCCCCTTGCAGGCATGATTTAAGACCCTTGCGGGCATGATTTAATACCCTTCTGGGCATATCCTTAGGCTTCACACGAATTTATTTACGGTCCTTGCGGGCATATCCTTATGCCTTTATGCGATCATATGCTTATTCCTTTATGCAGGCATATTGTAAGCCTGTGGTCATATTGTAAGCCTTTCAGGCATGTACAAGGGCCTGCAGGTACATGCTAGAACCTTCGGGCACATGCAAGAGCCTGCGGGCATATATATGACCCCTGTAGGCATATACAAGAGCCCTGCAGTAATAGCAAGAGCCTGCGGGCATATGCAAGATCCTACGAGCATATGCAAGTTTCCTGCGGGCATATGCAAGAGCCTGCGGGCATATGCAAGAGCCTGCAGGCATATGCAAGTTTCGTGTGGGCATATACAAGAGATTTAGGGCATATTCAAGAGCCCTACGAGCATATGCTAGAGACTGAGAATATCTTCCTCTTTATTGATATTGTGATCCTTCTTCCTTTTCAGGCATATCTTCCTTCTTGTTGACATCAATGCCAACACATTATTCAACACCTTATAAAAGATGTGGCCACATAGGTTGTTGACACATGTACATTCCAATGAATAGTAAAATGACATGTGACATCCATATTGGAAAAAGTAACCTTAAGAGAAGAAACATAATGCCAAAATTAATTAGAAGAGACAATTACATTTAATCACTTTTGTTGACAACATTTGGGGGTCTATGAGTTATATGAAAGAGGCAGTTTAATAGGTCTGGGATTCTCTTGGCCTTCTAGGTAGAGAGAAATTAACAAAGAGCCAATGATGGCACCTTCTGTACCTTAAAAAATGAAACAACTCTCAACAAGTGCCTTTGTGTCTCAAGGGTTACATGGATCGTGGCTACTGTAACTAACCAAAAAATTCTCACCCGAGAGAAAACAACATTCATGGTTTTGGATTTGATTTAGGGGGCTTAAAAATTCCATTTGTTTGGATTTTCCATAGGAATTGAGTCTATTCCTATTTCCGGAGTCCCTATTGGGGTTTGGCCAGTTGAATATGGGTAGTTGAATTTTGATATGTAATCCTGTAGTTAAGGTTTTGAACCGCAATGATTCTGGAGGGTTAAATAGTGTTTGGTAGTGAAGGAATTGCGAGAGCTAATGAAATACTTCCAATCCCATCGATTTGAAATCTCACCTATTGATCCAATAATTTTGGATGAGGAATAGCATCCCAACGTCAATCTAAATTCAAGTATTAGTTTGTTTATGATTTGGTTACAAAGATTAATTCAAGAAATAGTTACATACCTAGTGTTGTCGAGCCATGGGGAAGAATAGAGCTCAAACCTATTGAATACAAATGACTGTTGTTTCGCGGGTGATGTTGCAGTCCAATGGACTATCATTTGGCGGGTGATGTTGCGGGCCAGTGGAATACCATCTCGCGGGTGATGTTGCGGGCCACTGCAGTGATATCACGGGCCATGTTATTTTTTGGCTTATATATAATAATCATCTCTCAGACGAGAATTTAGAAATACTCTTTTTTCTAAAACCTGACCAAACTCTCAAATGCGAAATTGTTAAATTCTCAGCCTAGAAATTTAAAATCTCTCGGATGATTTTTTTTTTTATATTTTTTCTCGAACTAGAAATTGAAAATTACAACTCAATGTCACCCATTTCTCAAAAAAGTGTTTCCCAATTGGCAATTTCACCATACATACATGAGATAAGGTTATATATTAAGCCATGTATTCACTATACCATTGCTAAACTCATAATCAAGAAACATGGATTACAAGCTCCTCTATCCACTCCAACAAGTTTTAATGATCAAACCATGTCACTTATAAAGTTTTAATTTCTCATTTATCTAAGACAATAAAATTAATTTATTGTTATTGCTCTAAAAATAAAGACATGGCACCAATACATTAGTGTCACTTGCATCATTAAAAATAACTAAAAAAAATATCATGTAGATCATTTAAAATAAAACTTCTATACACCCTAAGAGCACTTACAACAAAATGTATTGGGAACTACACATACATATACATGGAAAGTTTACTTAATTAAAATTAATAATAATAATATGACGACATATATTATATAATATTATATAATACATGTTATTTACATAATAGCACCATATACAATATGATTTAAAGAGAATTAAAGAATAAAAAATGTTTTTTTTAATTCCTAATGCATAGAAATATTGACATGCATTCAAATGTTCAAATATATGGCATTCCCATGAGTAGCCACGATTATCTCATATATGAGATGTATAAACTATTCACTAAAATTTGAGTTATGTGATCGTGGATTTTGACCAAATTTAAAACAAATTGTTATATTATTGTGAAAATGTTTTATATTTTTGGAAAATATTGTAAATTTATGTAAAACTATAATTATAAATTACTTTACAATTTTATTTATTTTTAAATAAAAATATTCAAAACATAATTTATTTTAAATTTTAAAAATATTAAAATTTAAATAAATAGACAAAATTTCATTATTAAAAAACCATTGCATTTTAAATAATCAACTTTTGGAATTCATACCCTATCGAGTATTCCCTCAACCAAGCATATGGCCATCATTGTGATCTTATAATTGTTGGTTAATTTTATAAGATTAAATGTATAAAATTGTTGACTATTGATTGGTCATAAACATATTGAAACAAATAGTATTAAATATATTATATTTAATAAGAAAAATAAAAAATTATTAAATATTTTTTTATGAATTTGTTTTTAAAATTAAAAAAAAAATTATTAATAACTAATAGTTTTTTTTTTTTCAGCGAAAAAAAACTATTATTGATATTCATGTGAATCAAATAGTACAAAGAAGTTTGTGATTCTAAGACCGAATCATTCACAAAACTTTCAAGTTTGTTCTGATATACATAATAGTCATCAAGACCCATCGTAAAACCCAAAAAAAAACTCCAAAGTTCAGACCTCCAAATCTAACCATATTACATAAAAAACAAATAATCAGATGTCTATATCCAACTGAAGCATAAACCCCCGAGATCCTAATCAAAAAAGTAAATGGATCCACTATCCAGAATGTTATTTTCACACCATTCCTCCCATGCTAAAATACCTTCCAAGTCAGACAAAGCCTGTTTTGATAACTTATCTGCAAGCGAATTGAGCTCTCTATAAATATGTTCAAACATAATATTCTACTGCTTTGATATTTCATTATGAGCCCAAAAAACCCAATGCCTTAGATTCATAACATTCAACTTGAATTCACCAGCTACCCACTTGATTGTAACCCTGGAGTCACCATACACTTTGATTTTGACCAAGCCAAAGATATTCGCCACTTTCAACACACACCAGAGAGCCATAAGCTATGCTTTCATGTTGCTACCAACACCACAATTGAGCCTGACAATGAAATAATGAGATTCATTCAGATATAGGACACCACCTACTGCACATATCCCATTTTGAGCAGCGCCATCGAAGAAAAGAACAGGCTGATCTACTTTAAGAGAAAAATGACTAACTTTGGCAATTTTTTGTCTATGATCATCAACCTCATATGATGAAAACATCTTTTGTGCAGTCAGGATACATTTCATTATGTCTGGAGGCACATTCTGAAAGATTGCACGATTTCTTGTGTACCAAATTTCCCAAGTAATGCAGATGGCAATATTAAAGTACTGTTTGCAATTCTTGAACCAATTTAAGAGACAAAGATTGAACTCACCCACATCCCACTACTGTGTAATATTCAGATTTTTGGTAACAAATTCCCATATTTTTTGTGTGAAGGTGCAAGTTACAAATAAGTGTTGTTTAGTTTCTGCTTCATTATAGCAAAGAATACAAAAGCTAGGACCAATCCATCCACGCTTGCTCATATTTTCCCAAGTCTTCAACTTGTCCTACAAAGCTAACCATAAAAAACATTTTATTTTTAATGGAATTGACCAATTCCATAAGCTCTTATACCACCAATCTAGAGGGAAAGTTAATTTGTCTTGAATAATTCTCCTGTAAGCAGTTTTGTCGTCACAATACCAGCAGATGGATTTCCTCCCCAAACAAGTTGATCAGGTTCTTGATTCAATTTAACACCTGCTGCATTAAGTTTCTTAATATATATATCCCAAGCCCGAGCTAAGAAACCTAAGAGACCGATATCTCTATCAAACATCCATACCGTAGTCCCGTCAACACCAAACCTGCTCAGTTGAATCTTATTCAAAGTATGCAGGCCAAGAACCTGTAGATATTGGGTGATGATAGGTGGAAGGAGGAAAGAGTCTTCCATCCCAATAATGGGATCCAACCCAACACGAATCTTCACACCTATACCAACTTGCCAATAGAGATCATTTTTTATCCAATAGAAAACTTTCATAAAGCCCCTCCAAATGGGTGAAAAGTTCCAATTACCCAATTTAGGATTTCTTATCCATAGATAAACATCCATATTAATATATTTGCTTTGAATAAGTCTAGACCAGAGAGTATTACCAAAGGTACCCCGCCACATAGTTTTTAGTCAGAGGGTTGTATTGAAGACCTCAAGGTCTTTGATTCCCCAACCACCAAACCTATAAGGTCTTGAAAGTGTCTCTGTTGCAACCATTGGAATTTTAGCACTGTCTGTAGACCCTGACCAAAGAAAATTGAAGAAGCATTTCTTGATGGATTTGATAATGTAAACTGGCACTTCAAGAAGAGAAAACAAGTAAACATGAATGCTCGAAAGAACAGATTTAACAAGAATAATTTTGCCCCCGATAGATAAAAGTCTATAAGACCAATGAGCAATGAGTGCTTCAATTTTCCTCAACAGCCAATACCAATCTTTGATGAGATAGTTATTGGGTTTTAGACTAAAATCGAGATATTTAAAGCCCTATTCTAGAGGACAACGTTTGTAAGGAAGCATAGAAAATATATCCCTGAGATGCTCTTCATTCATAGAGAAATGATAAAAATTTGACTTGGCAGCGCTGACCTTCATGCCAGAAGCATTACAAAATGTCTGAATTATTTCACTATATATTCTCCACTCCTCCATAGTATCCAAGCCAGCCACTAAAACATCATCAGTAAACAAGATGTGTGTGATCACACAGTCCTTTGTCATTCTGATACCTTTAATCAAACCTCTATCCACTGCTTGATTTACTAATCTGCTGAAGCCATCCATGACTAAAATGAAAAGAAGAGGTGAGAGGGGACACCCTTGCCTAATCCCACGAGAGCAGCTGAAGAAATTGCACGGCATACCATTAACCAACACTCCAATATTCATAGTTGTGATACAATCCATTATCCACTTAATAACCATAGGAGGCACACCAATTCTGATAAGAATTAAACGGAGAAAAGACCAATTTACTCTGTCATATGCTTTTTCTAAGTCCATTTTGAGTAGAAGAGCCTTTTTATTTTTAATCTTGATGCTATGCATCAACTCCTGTGAGATCCCAATGGCATCATGTATCTGTCTTCTAGATAAAAAACCAAATTGCTCAGCAGAGATATGCTCAGACAGAACATTCTTCAATCTATCAGCAAGAGTTTTTGAGATAAGCTTATATAAAAGGTTACATAAAGCAATTGAGCGATAGTCCCCAAAAGATATGGGCTTGCTATTTTTGGGGATTAAAGTGACAAATGTGGAGTTAAGGCCTCCTGACATATAACCATTAATTCTAGAAAAATTCACCAAATCTTTAAGCTCATGACCCAACACATCAAAGAAGTGAATGTAGATCTCCACCGGCCAACCCTCGGGCCCAGGGGCCTTTTCTTTGGCAAAAATTATCAGTGTGGTCTCAATCTCATCCAAAGTGACCTCCTTCTACAAACAGTCAGCTTCCTGCACATTGATAAATCTAGGATATAGCCTTGCCACATTGATTTGATCCTTCAAGTTGCAGTCACCAGTATCACTATAAATGTTACCAAAAAAAGATGCAGCTTCTAATTATAAATGTTCTAGGCCAGAAATTTGATGCCCCTGATCATCAATAATTTCCCAAATGTACTTCGAATTCCTTCTAGCAGAAGCAGAGGAGTGAAAAAACTTTGAATTCTTATCTCCATGAGAGATCCAAATGGCTCGACTTTTGAGTTGCCATTCTTTTTCTTCTTGCAACAGTAGTTCTTCCTTTTTCTGTTCATAACATTTCAAGTCTTAAAATATTCATAATTCAATGAATTGTGGAAATTTGCAATCGAATATTCCTGAATTTTCTTCTCTAATTGAGTTAATTCCAACATATCAACCTTTTTCCTATTCTTAATCCAAACTGTTACCGCCTCCTTTAAACCCTTCAATTTATAACAAAAATTCAGCACTGGATTTTAATCATAATCACCACAGCTCTGCCAAAATGTTCTAACCATACTACAAAACTTATCATCACTAATCCAGGAACTATTGAATTTGAAAGGAGATGAAAAATTGTGTCCATATTCTTCCAGCGGAAGGACAAAAGGCCAATGATCTGAGAATTTAGTATAAAAAACCCATGAATGATGCTTTTGAAATAGACCCAGCAATTCAGCCCTTACAAGAAATCGATCCAACCTCTTGTGAACACCATCAATACCAAACCAACCATTAGTCCAAGTAGGAAACATTTTATGTGGCACCACATCAATAAAATCTGCATCCACAAAGAACGTGTTAAATAAATCAGCTAAATCATCCAGCCTGACAGAAGAATCCCATATTTCAGAAGCATTGCAGGTATAATTTAAGTCTGCTGCAATGATCAAATTAGGTAAATTTAAAATACCAGAATCTTGAAGAGATTCCCAATACCTCTGTCTCTCCCTATAGGGGGCGTAGAAATTCAGGATGGAGAGGGATTGATGAAAACCACAAAAAGACCCTTTAAGAAAAATGCCCCAAGGAGTAGCAAAGACCTTAAATGTAAACAAGGCAGGATTCCAAGCAACAACAAGTCCCTCTAACATACCACATGAATTGACAGCAGCAACTTCCCAATTGGGCAGAATCTTACAAAGCTTAGAAATTGCAACAAAGTCATCACACATGGTTTCTTGAATCAAAACATTTGCTAGGCTAGTAGCTTTAAACAGACTGGATAAGGCTTGAGCCCAGGAAACCTTACCCAATCCACGCACATTAAGGGAAAGAACTATCATTAAGAAACACCCATAGAGGGGGACATCACTCTAGGCCCCAAAGAACAGACATTGTCACCCCCACTCACATCATCCAGTCTCTTCAATATAGGAGTGTATGAATCTAAATCCAGTTGCATAGCATTGTCCAAATTCTTTTTTTTTTTTTCTCTCCTTCTGATGGTAACATTCTAAAAGTTCAGAGAATGTAATGGTTTGGCCAAGGAATCACTACCCGGATTTTTTGAAAAGGTTGGTAAAGGAGGAAATTCCTCCCCCTTCTCAGAGAGGAGGTTGCCACTTTTAACTAAAATAGAGCTATCAACAGGGTTAAATGCACCAGCGGTGTGTTCTGGAGGAATAAGAACAACAGTTTCAGGCTGAGAAACCTCACCCATATCCCGTGAAGATTCAGAGGGGTTGAAATCAGGGATTGAAGGACCAGCACCCATCTCAGAGCCAAAAAACAAATCTACATCAACTCTGTTGGGGTTTGAAGACTTGATAAGAAGAGGGTTTGAAGGGCCATCTCCCTCATGCAGCCGGGGGAATTTGGGAGAAGTGGAAGATAAAGCAGTGGTTTCAGTCTCCAGCTCACGAAACAAATTGCGACCAACCGAAGGTTTGGGAGGGTTTGACTCATGGCGATCAATCAGTAAACCCGTAACGAGATCATGCCACAATATAATTTCACCATTTGAAATATGATTGGACAAGACTTTTTCAGATTTTTCAATGAAAGCTAATTCATCAGAAGATAAATAAGGGAAAGGGTCAGGAGTACTATGACCAAACTTACCCAAAACCGCAGGAGAAAGCTTGTGTGTACCAAATTTGTGGTAGGAGTGTCCAGACGACAAAGAGACCTCAATTTGCATCTGTTTTAAAGGGAAAGCTACCTAGACATGCCCGATGTTGTGGCAAATAAAACACCTAAAAGGGATTTTTAAGAAATCAAGGGTTTGCCTCCAAACCCTACTGCCCCACGCAATTTCCACTTTGGTAGGTAGGCCACATCGCATATCTATTTCAACCATGACCTTAGCGTAACGACGGTCCATACAGAAAAGATTTTTCTTGTCAAGCCTGACAAACCTCCCAACTGCATTCGCCAAACCAATAATGACTTCTTCTGACCAAAGCTCAATGGGCAAGCCCGAGAAAATCATCCACAGGTTCCGAATGGATTGAAATTCCTTAATAGGGTCAAAATTAATGTGCCAGCATTTCAAATAGAGAGAACCCTTCTCAAATTCCCAGAAAACTGAGAGGATTTTTTCAAGATGAATAGTCTTAGTAAATGTAAACAAGATCCATTTGTTCATTAGAAGGTTAATACGCGGAGCCATACCAGTAATCGGAACCCAAAACTTATTGACCCATTCAATAATTTTGGATTTGTTTCCTGTAGTATACTCAAAACTGCCCACAAGAGCCTTCTCAGCAAGCTGCCCTATCCTTTCAAGATTGAAGTCAGAGTCAATGTCCAATTTAGCAACATAATCCCTAACCTTCACAGTTTTCAGAAGTTGACGGTTTTTAGCCTTCACCCCACGTCGCTATTTTTTGATGCACCAGCAGCAGTACCTCCGAGATAAGCACACAAGGCAGGAGGGGAAACCAGAATGGTAAGCATCTGTAAAGGTAGAGTCCCCTCCATGATGGGTATACACTGTATCAAAAGGGAGAACCGCCAGCTGTCGAAGGAAACTGACAAGATTCAAACCATTAAACCGCTAGCTACCAAAAAGTAGACAAAAGACACCAAGAGCTGACAGGAAAAATACAGCTAAAAACACCCCCACAAAAGGCCAAGACAAACAGAAGCCACAAAAATCGGCGAACAGCTAAAAGCAGGCCAAAACAATAGCCAAAAATGGAACCAAGCACCCCCACAAGAAAAATCGAAAAAATCAGGTAAAAAAGAAAGAAAGGTAGATTGCGACGTATGCAAAGATTCCCACTTTTCTTATACTTGGCTAGTACTGGGCTGATCCAGCGAATCAGCTTGACTCCAAGTCGTCACGAACCCACACAATCCTCTGATCAACCATCATTTACCGAAAAATCCTGCAGAAAAGCTCGTAAACCCTAGAAAAACCTCCTCCGACGCCATCTTCCCGTTGTTAATATCACACATTGTTGTAGGTTATTATTTATGATATAATATTATTATTAATAACTAATAGTTACATGTGAAAATTATAAAAAAAATTATAAAAAATTTCACCCAAGAATTAAAAATATTTGGTAGTGATTAATTTTATTTAAAAATAATAAATTATATTTAAAATTTTATCAATTTTTTTATTATTTTAAATAATTTTATAAAATTACATTAAAAATTTTGAAATTACATAGCATAGGAAAACTGGATAGGTAGGCAATAGTAGTCTCATCAAAATAGATGAATCTTCAAAATAGAAATTATATTAACCTACAATAAAATAGTCTAAAATAATACCAATAATATAAAAATATAGAAAAACATTCATAGTATGAACTTGCCATGTTGAAGACTTTTCTCACATTTCTCTGTTGAATGAAATTGATATTTCTCCTTGAAACGATCTGGATTGGTGGTTGGTCTTGCACGAGGATGCCCGTTTTCAATTATTAATACTCAACATCTTCTATGATCCTTTCTGCATACATTTCAGTTTGTGACAGTTCTTGATTTGAAAAGTCTCAAACCGTTCAAAATCCTGGAAAATATTCACTTCGGTAGAATCTTTTTTTTTGCATTTCACACTACTTTACTCATCCATTCCCAACGATAACTGAAACATTGATCTCAAATCAATTGATGAGTTCGAGTTCGTCTTTGAAAGCGCATCCTCCATTGTATGTGTTCACTTGGGCAAAAACCCGGTCAAAGTCGCTACTCTTCGTCGAAACAAATTACTGTAGTAATGTTTAATTTTCTTGGCAAAATTTGGAACAGACTTTAGAGTCCTTTGAGTTAAACATTGGGGCTTACAACAATTTGGAGAAGCTCGAAGCAACTTCTAAGTTAGATTGCGGGGAAGTGATAAATGCAGCACTGGGAGTTCGTTATTTCTTGTACATGGGCTGAGGCTTGATGAGAAGAGGACACAGGATAGTGAGCTTGTCATGATCATCCCCACGATGTGTCATCATCATCCCCATGATGCTAAAGCTTAGAATATTCTTCTCATCATCCAGAATTTCGAGTTGCTCATTGCTAGTGCCCACAGGGAGACCGAAGACAACTCGAACCTCCATTAGCCAGGCATCTTTGACCTTCATATCCTCCTCACCCCGTTTGAAACATCTGCAAGAAAATCCCAATACCAGACACAACACGACATTTCCACTCGCTACACCAACAAAAAAGAAACAATGGATTAGGTCAATATACAAATTTAGAGATCTGAATTTGAAGGTCTCATGGATTGTTCTCGCCTTTATTGAATTCAAAATTTAAATGAAGATGAAGTTAATGCACATTGTATTGCCATCCATATGGCATGGGGCATGGGACCATAGGTTTAGTGAGGACGACATCGGTCCATGGGTTCTAAAATTCTACAAGATGATGGGCATGACCTTTAAGGCGATGATGGGAGTCGTCGTCTTATACCTTAAGATCGGAAATTCCTTACCGGAGAAAAGGAGATGCAGGGAGGATTGAGTGTGTTAGAGGCCTTTGCAGCAGACTTAATTAGTCTGTTACCGGGTGCATATTGGTTCTCCTAAAGCTAGCATAGACCGCTTGCATTCCCAAGCGTGCATTCCCAAGTGTTGGACACGCTTAAGTGAATGAGTGGATGGGTGGAGCGTATCCGCCAGTAAGCAAGTGGGGCGCGCACCCATGAAACGAGGAACTCCCAATGTATGGAAAGCATAAGAACTTTGGTTGTATAGACTGGAAAGTGGGAAACAAGCCCATGTGGACCTATGGGCAAGCGAAGTGGACACTATGAGCTTGAAGATGATGTCTGCTTGGGAGTCAGGCATTCAACCACTCTTGGGTCACACCTGCAAGGCAAGCAGACATGCCTATATAAAGCATGGTGGGAGTTCAAGCAAAGGTAGAATCCAAGTGTGTGTGAGAACATAAGTGAGAGCAACACGAGGAAGCAGAATACGGGTGGGCACATTCTCGTAGGGGTAGACTCGGGACAGTTCCTAGACTTAGTGCAGGATCGGTGTAGAAGAAAAGTGTCGGTGTACAAGAAAAGTGTCATAGGTGGTGACTAGCAGTGTCAAGGAGGAAACTGCAACACAATTGGATGTTTTGTGAAATAGGAAATTTCTTGGGGTTTCGAGTAAGACGCTTGTTGGGCACTCACATGGGTTGGAAACCAATTTGGGAGCACCCGTTCTCTGTTGTAACATTGTAATCTGCTATATATTATAAACAGGGTTTTAGGCACTCCCGGCTTGGGGTTCCACCCTCATATATGTTGCGTGTCTTGTGTCTCTTGCATATTTTGCTAAATGCTGGAAACCTGTTAATTGTTGGATGTTCACACATTAAATTGGATAAGTAAGATAATTGCATAAGACATAAATTTTAAAGGTTATTCCATGGGAAGCATCTATCAGGATTCTAACCTGAGTTGGTCTCACCCTCCGCAAGGAATACCCGCATAGTTTCACATGGCCTACTGGAAGGAAAAGGAGCTTCGGTTCTAAGTTGGCCCGATAGTCCAGTGACACGTGGTATTAGAGCAAAGAACACTTAGGCTCTTCACCACTTTTCGGGCGAAAAGGTGGTATCCGAGAAAAAGCAGTTGGGAAACTAATTTAAGTTTTTTGTTGAGACATAGTCAAGTTTCTAAGAGTTTCCACAGTTGGGAAGCACATGTAGAACACACTGGTCAATGTGATGGGACGCAACCCTATGTAGAGTGCACTTGACACGTCTTCATGCGACCATAGGGAAAAATGGTCCACAAGTAAAGTGCCTGTGAGGTAGGGCACATTTATCTGTAGACTTGCAAGGGTGAAGTGTGTTGTAATACCCCAATTTTGGACTTTGAACCCCTATTATATTTATGCTAAGTATTATTTCATTTTACTTAGGTGATTTGAGAAATCTGATAAATTGATTTCTAATGACCATGTGGACTAGCACATTAATGAGATGGGAGTCACAATACCCTAAGGGTTGGAGGGAAAATGCTAGATAATAATAAGAAGAAGAAGAAATTATTCTTGGAGAGAAATGGAAAACCCTAAAGAAGAGATTTGAGAAACTAATGAATTAAAAGAATTCATAAAATGAGGAATTTTCACCAAAGAGGATAAAAAGTGAAATTCATTGAAACACTCATTCATTCATGATGGTCACTATTCACATTCTCATGAGATGAAGATTGGTGAGGGAGGACAGATTTGGGAGAACCAAACTGGTCCTGAAGTGAAGTGATTGAGGGCATATTTGGGAGGACCAAACAGGCCCAGTTTAAGAGGAATCATACAACTTGGTATGAGCTTGGCCACTTAATTGTGTGCAGGTAGGAGAACTACCCCAAGCTGCAGGAGTACTACATTTACTTGAATAGGTTTTGATTTATTGATTCTGTTAATGGCTAAGGCTTAAAATCCCCTGGAGCATCATGGAGCTAAGGAGTACTGATTTGGGTGTTGGGCTTCCTAATGCCTCTAAAATTAATCTTGACTAACTTGAGGAAAACAAGTTAAGGGTATTTTAAAATCTATACTCTACCTGGGGGACTGTGAAATCATCTCGAGGGTGACCTGAAAGTAAGGAGAAGTTGCTAGTCAAAGGTTGGGAGGTTTGTGCTTGGTTCCATTGGTCAATAGATTTTAGATAAGTATATATATGTCGTACTTGCAGGGTATTTGTTTATGAAGCAATATTTGCATGTGTTTCTGAACATCTATGATTTACAGTTGAATGACCTGTTTATTACATCTAACTAGACTTAGAATGAATTATTGATTATTCTGAGCATAAATTTCAGCTAGAATGATAGATCTCTGTATATAAGTTTTATCTTATGACTTGACTTATAGATCTGGAATATTTATGTGTGGGGTTTCATGTGAGGATACTCACATTCTGTTTACAGTATATTTACTGTCTTGAATCCCTATGATGTTTATATGTTTGCAGTAGTTATACAAGGCAGTATGGCCCATATACTAACCTAGGGTTTTATGGAGCCTATTTACAACTGCACATATTTGTATTAGACATATTTCAGTTTGGACATAGCTGCTATATCTTTTATAATTATGCTATGAATAGGCTAGCCATGTAAACCGTGATCACGGTTTACATGACTAGCCCTCATATACTCTCTTAACTCTTGATGTTAAAGTTTATTACAAAAAACCCTAGAAATATTAATGTTCAGATCTACAGTGTTTTTGAATAAAGAGATCATCAGAGATTGAGATTCTGGATGCATTTGTTTTGGAAGATTGTATGTTGTAGTATCCCATTTCTGGGTTAACCATTTTATGAACTAAGCTTTTGTGTATTGTTTTATTGCTGCGTTGAAACATTGACATGAGCCCATGCTAGGATGAATCATTACTATTTTATACACAAAGCATGGTAAGTTCATTATATTAATATTTACATGATTTCCATTTGCTTATGGCATAAAGCGATTCGTGGCTGACTTAGCTCGCCACCCAGTATGTTTGCATATAAAATAAATATTGTATGAATGCATCTATGCAGAAGGAAATCACTGATGCAACTGAGGGTTTTACCCACTGCCAGAAGGGCATTCTTATACTCTATGCATTTAGCATTCAATAGATTTCATTGTATCAAGAGTCTGCGATTTCATACATCGTGTAAATACATTACAAAAAAATAATTGCATACCTAAGTTGTGAAAGAGATCAAGCTTAACATTTATGCATGAGGAGTATGTATTTAAATATGAAATCAGTCATAGTGTATTGCTAACAGAGAAACAATAATTATAAAGGCATGGCGTTTTCACATACAAGTTGGGTAGGCGTTTCGCATTCGCCCAAAACCCTTTAATCATTCAAGGATAAAAACAATATCATTATATGTTGATGATTGCAACATTTAAATGCATGTAAACTGTAAAAGATGCGTAGCCGAAGGTGTTCCATTTTAATAATTGTAATAAACACAGTAAGTCTGATGTGCATATCGTATTCACCTATATGCCCAAATTTACTGTAAAAAAGCATATACATTATAATTACTATCAAATGCAGTGAAGAGTCTTCCACATAAGATTCGTATCCTTTGCATATCATATTAAAAAAAGAAACCACATAATATCGACCAAAAATGCAGAGAGGCGTTATTAATCCATAGAGCCATGCACATATTTACACCATAATAACTTTACAACATTATGCCTATACACAAGACAAAGAACTGAACATTTTAAGCTATAAGCTTTTCCCTTAAGATTAGTGGAGTTTTACACATGGTATCAACGCAACTGTCCAAGGCAGAGCTTTGTGAGAATACTTAAGTGCTCACAACAGTAAGACTTGAACTCGAAACTTTTCTTTTAAATGTGCAGACTACCAAGTGTTTCCAGCGGAGCACACAGAGGTCGTGAGGACCCTTTGTAGGCAGGATTCATGCCTCTACAGGCTCAGCCGACGGCCTTGCCATTTTATTCACAAAAACGAAAGCAGGAAACCCTAACCATAGTCAAACCCAAACGTTCTAAGTAACTCGGCCCCCACCAATGGGGTAAACCAAACCCGAGACGGTTGGTTGGCGAGTTACCTATTAACTTCGCAAGGCTTCCACGTTTCACCACAATGATTTCGAGCTTACCGGAGTGCGCCGCACTCCACCCTGGTTGTGGTTACCTACACAAGAGTTTGTAACGTGAGGTTAAACCTCCGAGGAATATCAACCGATAACCATAAGTTAAATAAAGCACGATTTTGCATACGGGAAAGAGTTTGCATTACCGTGAAGTATGAGGGAGTTTTTGCGCAACTTAGCTCCGGCGGTACCTGCAACATTCACCATGCATTTGAGGTCAAACGATTGACATGTATTAAATGTATGCATTAAAATGACAGTCAACCAAGCAAGCAAGGCAACATAAATCTTGAGAAGTGAACGACGATTACCTGCTAGTGTTGATGAATGCAGAAGCATGGTGGGAGAATAGTTCGATGATACATCTCGGCGACAAAGGAGCCATAGCCATGAGTATGTAACTCTTTCACCACTGTTAGTGTAGAGCCAAAGTTCTCTACACCTAAAACTTCAATAATGACCCGAATGCCTCAGTCCAAAGGAAAACAATAAAGTTGCACCGGGTAGAGCAAGTGGTTAACCACTGCCACCGGTGATGGGATAACTTAATGCAGCGATGTAGAGTTTGTTGTCACGTTTTCCTATCATCCATATAGATGGTGAGGATCCGATCTCGTTTACCCCTATGCTAGATTGGATCGCAATCGACGGTCCTGAGCCTTTGAGCTTTCAATGCATAAATTGATGGTACAAGGTACGTTTTGGCGGGGTAACCTACGGGCAGCGAGCATAGCTGTGGAGGAAGCTCCATTAATGGAGCACCCTACCTTTCCACATCAACAGGCCACGACGTATCCCACTGCAACTTCATCCATGTGACAAGCGTAGTGACAACCTGCCAATGATGCAACACAACGTGGGTTTAAAACGTGTTTGGGGAGTGGTCAAGCCTGTGTGGCATTAGCCACTTTGCCACTTAGACCACCATTTGATCGAGACACGAAAGACCAAACCCATAACAATAAATGCCATCTAGGCTTGCAAGGGAGTAATGTATTATTTCATCTCTTAGCTCCACGTCATTCTATCGTGCCTTATAGTCACTTACGTGGAGGGAAGTACATTAAGTTGATATACGAGTAAGTGTGGAACGCTACAACTCAAGCATGGTAGATCAACCTTATGGTGGTAGGGTCAACTTCCATAAGCACCCAACATTGCCACGTTATATTGATATATGTTATATATTCGTGTTACAACCCTTGTTTTGTAAGCTGGGCACTTTTGCTATGTAAGCCATAGTATAAAAGCGCACTACATATATGTATATATATATGATATATAATATGACCTTTGTTTCATATGCTCGGTATATGGGATATGTAAGACATAGTTAAAAGAGCAATATTTATATATATAAATATATAACCATATATTTATATATATTTAACCTTGTTTATATGTGGTCTCAAAACAATTCATTGTCTATGTGTTGTTAAATATAATCTCATGTTTATATTGTATGGAGTTCGTTATATAGGTGGTTCAAGAAGTAAGTCATTGCATATGTCCTTGGTTCAGTTACATTGTATGTGTTATTGTCGCGTGTGTAGAGGCTTCTATGTTTATTCATGTCGACGTACGAGACCTCTAGTGCACACACACCAGTTCAAGTGAACTCTCTCTTATAACACTTGTGACGTAAGGGTGCATATAGTCTGCAGGACTATAGCACTTCAATAAAGTTCACAATCTGGTGGCATATTTTTATACATAGTACTATAGGGTCTATAGGCCCATGCAAAAAAAAAACAAATTCGGTTAAGAGGAGACATGACAAATTTGTATCAGAGCATGGTCACTACACTAGGACTTTAAGCTCATTGCATGATTGTTGTGTTTTTATTTCAGAATTAAATATTTAAACTTCCTGTAGCATGTTGTTGTACATTGTTTCATTAATTATATTGTTGTTTATAACTTCTAACAAACAACTGATTGGCCACACATAGACAGCTCGATAGTAGAAACAATTAATGGCAGAAACACATATTACGGAACAGGAAGGAAGGTTGGCTGTATAAACATCCAGTCAGTAAGGAGAAATGGCCAGCAAGCAGGGGGGAAACCAGAATTCTCCATAGGGAGCAACAACATCCAGTGAGATGTTGGAAACAGTCAAAAGACTAAAATATGAGCTAATGAGCATTAAAGAAGATAACATTAAAAAATTTGAAGAACAGTGAGAAATCAATGTTATTCTACTGCAAAAGTTAACAGAGAAGGAAAAAAGTCACCTCCCAACACCGGAGGATCAACATGCAGAAAAATCAATCACAGAAAGAAATTCAAAATTTAAAGATACACCTCCAAGGAATTGAGTAAGCTATAATATGGATGGCAGTGATGCAGATTCATAGGGCGAAGATTCTGAAGAGTACGTCTCCAAGAAGAAAAAGAAGACTGGGAAAGTACATCACTTACATTCAGAGTTAAGGAAGATCAAGCCTCTTACTTTTAATAGAGAAATTAAAACTGGAGAAGAAGCAGAGTTGTGGTTGAGAGACTTGGAAAAGTAGTTATGCATGTTTGACTATTCCAGCCTCATAAAGGATAGAATTGTTGTTTTCAACCTGTAGAGTAAGGCTTCGGCTTGGTGGGATGATCTCAAGCTGACCTCTATCAACGAGAAAGAGGTAAAGTGGAAAATGTTCGCAACCTTCTTCAAGTAGAAGTACCCATTTGAAAGGTACTTTGATAAAAAGGTAAAAGACATTTACGACCTCAAGTTGGGACAATAAACCATGGAGGAGATAATCAATAAGTTTTTGGAATCGCTCAAGTATGTTCCTTACATACAGGACAAGAAGGTCATAATTCAACGTTTCCTGAATTGTTTACCATTTGGGTACAAGGATCGGATAGAGTTTGATGATGCCAAGACCTTGGATGATGCTTTCAGAAAAGCTAGACTGTGTTATGAGCAGGGACATAATAGAGCTGATGTATCAAAAAGGTGGAACAAAAAGAGGAAGACCAAATCTGAAAGTAGGAAGAAGGGTCATAAGCCCAACCATTTCAAAAAACAAAGTATATGGGCACCTTTCAGAAACAAGTTTGAGGGAAGCAAGCCACAATCCAAATCTGTTCTTCCCACTAAAAATTTCAACATGGAAGGCACCAGAAAATCAGAACAAGCACCATCGAAGCCACCACTAAAATGTTGGGGCTGCGGAGAAAATCATAGATGGTATGATTGTCCTCGTAAAAAGGACATAAACAAACTTGTGCATAATCTACAAGAGGCTTCAATAGTTCAAGACATAGCATGGAGCCGAAAAATCTATGCTGCATTGAACAATCATCAAGCAAAACATCAGGCTTCGGTAATCGAGGTTGAAGGTATGCTTTCAGGGACACCCGTATCTATCTTGATTGATTCTGGCGCATGTAAAAGTTATGTAGACCCAAAATTGTGTGAGTCACGCAAACTTAGTAAAAATAAGTACATGCAGCCTTGGTTGGTTCAAATCGAAACCGAGATGAAACGAAAAGTTTCTGAGGTAGCGAATCAATGTCCCTTGAAGTTAAATGAATCCTACACTAGCGCAGATTTGAATGTTTTGCCTTTAGGATCTTGTGATTTGCTCATCGGAATGGATTGTCTAGAAAAACATAGAGTTGTTATAGATTGCTATCAAAAATCTGTTACCTTCAGTAACGATGTGGGACATCCTGAAAAGATCCAAGGGATCGTGAGAGCAGTGAAATTAAGGAAAATTTATGCTCTTCAATTAAAAAGGAATGCACGAAAAGGGTGCAAACTGTATGTTGTCCACATGACAGAAAATTAGAAAACTGAAAGTGCAGAGTTCTCTAAACATCCTGTTCTGGCTGAATTTAAGGATGTGTTTCTCGCGTAGATTCCGGAGCTACCTCCTAGACGATAGCTAGATTTTACCATTGAACTGTCCCCAGGAAGCATACCAAATTCTAAGGCACCGTATTGGATGAGTACACCTTAATTGATTGAGCTAAAAGAACAATTACAGGAGCTGTTGGAAAAAGGCTATATCCGTCCAAGTGTATCCCCATGGGGAGCACCGGTGATTTTTGTACAGAAGAAAGATGGCACTTTCCGGCTATGCATTGATTATAGAAAGTTGAACAAGGTAACCATCAAGAATCGATATCCCTTTCCAAGGATAGACAATCTGTTCGATCAGGTTGGGGGTGCTACTTTCTTTTCAAAGATTGATCTAAGGTCGGGTTATCACCAAATCATAATTAAAGAAGAATATGTGCATAAAACAACTTTTCGTACTCGCTATGGACATTATGAGTTTGTGGTGATTCCATTTGGTCTGATGAATACACCAGCCACGTTTATGTTCCTAATGAATAATGTTTTTAGAAAATAATTGGATAAATTTGTTATAGTGTTCATTGATGACATCCTCATCTATTCGAAGGACGAAAAAGAACATGAGGAACACCTAAGGTTGGTGCTGCAAGTTCTAAGAGAAAATCAGCTTTATGCCAAATTATCCAAGTGTGATTTTTACAAGGACCAAATACAATACTTGGGTAACATTATTTCAGTCCAAGGTATTGCGGTGGACCCCGACAAGATTAAGGCCATAATGAGATGACCTACTCCCCAAGACATGAGCGATGTATGCTCTTTTATGGGATTGGTCAGGTACTACCAGAAGTTCATTGAATGATTTTCTAAAGTGGCCCATCCCATTACCTCTCTTCATAGAAAGGAAGTTAATTTCCTTTGGACAACAAAGTGTGAGGCAAGTTTCGCAAAGCTGAAACAATTGCTCATTTCCACTCCTATTCTAAAAGCGGTTGATCCATATGGTGATTTTGTGGTATGCACGGATGCATGCAAGGATGGTTTGGGAGGCGTGCTAATGCAAGACAATTCTGTACAATGCTATGCGTCTAGAAATTTGAAGACGCATGAAGTAAATTATGCATCGCATGATTTAGAACCGGCTTCCATCATTCATGCTTTAAGAATGTGGCGACATTACCTTCTTGGAAAAAGGTTTTATTTGAAAACCGATAACATTGGGATGAAATATCTTTTCGAACAACCAAACTTAAATGGAAGACAAGCAAGGTGGCTAGCGTCAACCAAATGGATTTCCATATCACCATAGAGAATCTCATAGATCGACAATTACCAACAGTTCTTACAATTTCTTCATGTGGAGCCAAACCTACGATGGTGCCAACAAGACATTCCACAATTACCGTGCAGAGCTTCCATTAATGCTGGATCTTTTATGTATCACTTGCTAGGCCTTTGCCTGCAACCGCATTTAATACATGTCAGTATCGAAATAATGGCTCCGGATATTATCACCATTGCCATATAAACGTTATATAGTTACCAAACCTTGGAATATGATCACACTACAGTATTACAACTGTGTCCATAGTTCCCAAACTAGGTTATAAATTTGCATAACAAATTTATATATATTGCAAAACATTTCATTATATAGTTTTCCCAACCTATACGTTGGATGTCATATAACCACGATTTAAATCGAGTTCAAACCATATCACATTAACGTTTATGACTTATGTGTTTTAGTGCTAAGTCCCCAATTTTGCTTAGGGCACACATATTTGAAAGTCCAATGATTACTATTTGCATAATATGCATATAGGGTATTATAAGTGCTAAGTTTCACAAATATAGATGCACATATTAGAGTATAGCACTAAGTCTCTAGTTGTATTAACTAGGCATTGTAACCCTAGCAAAGTATTTCATAGAAGCATTATAACAAATCAAAATAGGTCTCTATTTTTCTCTTCACACTATTATTCTTTCCATACAGTGATATAGTCAAAAAGTATATTAGGATCACATATGAATTAAATACGTGGAATTTGTCTTGTAAGCTATCGAAGACCATTATTATCATAAGCCCTATTGTTATAGTAATGCTATCATTAGTATACAGTTGCATCTTGTTAACATTATCACATGCTTGCCATAAACAATTAGATTTTAGAATCTGACATGACGATCTTATTAATTAATTCTCTAATGAATGATAACATTGATTACAACAGAAGTATATTGGAAAAATATCTCTAGCTATACTCACGAGTGTTAGGGTAAGAATAGTACAGATTTATAAAGATAAACCAAATTTACATACCATCGACGTCTTCCCGCACTGCAGCATATACATTTATCTTAAAACAAAATGACTAGCTGTAGCTTATAACTTGTCTTGAAATACTGGTATTAATCTTTTACCTTACCTGCAGATCTACGAAAGAAAGAATCCAATGCTTTAGCTATCAAAGCTAAGTAAACCCAAGGGCATGCTCTAGGAACCCCTTCAGAAGTATGCAACAATTCATCAGTATTGTTGCTAGATCTTTATACATAACGAAATAAACATTGTTCTATCGCATCTCATTTACAATCAAGTATTTTTTATGTTTAAAAATAATTATGACAATTTTATGAAGCAGTTATCATCTATTAGTTAATTAATTATCATTCCGTAGATAGCATTTATCCTATAAAATAGTCTATCTCAATTTTTTTTTTTTGCGATTTTTTGAATGTTACATGTGGTATCAGAGTGCAAGTTCAAACTCTAGGCCTCATTGAGGCTCATGCACGAAAATAGAAAAATAAATCAAAAGTTTATGTTACTAACTTTTGTAATTTAATTTTATTTTTGCACAAAATAGATTGACCTTTAATTTCAAGTATGGAAATACCAAAAGAATCAGCAGAGGACAGATCTTCTTGTAATGAACGTATTAATCATAATAACACTGAAGGAATCTATGTTGAATTAAATAACCAGTCTTTTGAAATTTTACGTACTGTACAGGATTTAAAATCTGAATTAAAAGTTGTTAAAGAAGAAAATGAACGGATCCTTAAGGTACAGGAAGAGTTACAACATAACTTAAAAGGAAACTGTCATAGTGATGAAAGAGGCAAAAAATCAAAGTTGAAGGCTGACTATGAAATAATGTCCCACCAACATAAGCATAAGAAAATAAGAAATGAAAAAAGGAATAGTTACTCATCCTCTAAATCATATTCAAGTAATGAAGACATAAATTATGACAACAGTAACAGTGAATGCTACTCTAAAAAGAGAAAACATAAGCATCATAAACAGATCACTGGGGAATTTAAAAATATTAAGCCACCTACTTTTAATGGCGAAAGTGAGAAGGGTGAGACAACAGAAGCTTGGTTGTCTGGAATGAAACAGTACTTTAATATTTATGACTACTCTTCTCAATTGAAATCCAAGATGGATATTTACAATATGATCGGAAAGGCAGATATCTAGTGGCAGGATATTAAAAGAATCAAGAGCATAAAAGAAAAAGAAGTAACTTGGACTATGTTTAAAAATAAGTTTTTGTCGGAACAGTACTTTGAAGATAAGTCAAAAGAGTTTTATAATTTAAAGTTGGGTACAATGAACATGAAAGAACTGTGCAGCAAGTTCCTTAGCTTGCCGAGGTACGTGCCCTACATGGTTGAGGAAAATCCTAAAGTGCAAAGGTTTCTCAGTTGTGTACCTTTTAATATAAAAGATCGAATTGAGTATGATAATCCTTCCACCTTGAAAGAGGCCATGAGGAAGGCAAATTTTTGCTTTGATCAAAACAGAAAAAGAGAAGGAACAAATGGCTGGAAGAACAGTAAGACTAATCAGTATGACTATAAAAAGAAAATTTTAAATCAGAATGCTTGAGGTTTTAAGAAAAATTTTAATAACAGAAATTTTCCTAATAATTACCGAAATAATACATCTCAGAACTCTACTACTGCAAGAAATGTACCTAATAATAATAATCATAGCAATAACAATAACAACAAGTATGTTGAACAGAAAGGACCCATAAAGTGCTATGAATGTGGTGGACTGCATAAGAGAGCAGATTTCCCACGCAACAAGAGGACAACCAACAACATACATACTATGCAAGCAGAACCTACAGTTGGAGATATCGCAAGAGAAATGCCCAGGATAAATGCAGCATTGAAGAACTGTCAAGCGGACCATCAAACATCCATGGTCGAAATTGAAAGTATGATACAAAATGAGTCTATTTCTATTTTAATAGATCTAGGTGCAAATCTAAGTTATATTTCACCTACTTTAGTAAACCGTTGCAAGCTAAAAACAGAGAAATTTGATAATGCATGGTTAGTTCAGCTTGCAACAGGAACTAAATGGAAGGTTACAAATTTTGTCTAGAATTGTGAAGTATTTTTAAGTTAGCTAAAAACGCAAATTAATCTGAATGTTTTACCCTTAGGGTCATATGATTTGTTGATAGGCATGGATTGGCTTGAACAGCATAGAGTTATACTAAATTGTTAGGATAAATCTTTTAGATGTGTAAATAATGAAGGTAATTCAAAAACAATAAAAGGAATTCATAGGTAGATTTCCGTAAGGCAGATTTCTGCCTTACAAGTAAAGAGAGCTACCAGAAAAGATTGTAAAATGTTTGTTGTTAATGTTGCTAATCATGAGCATACATCTAAAGAATACAAGTTAAAACTAGAGGATATTCCCATCCTTAGGGACTTTTCTGATGTATTCCTGGAAGAAATTCCAGGATTACCTCCAAAAAGAGAACTTGATTTCACCATTGAGTTAGTACCTGGCGTGGTACCAAACTCGAAGGCCCCCTATAGGATGAATATTCTGGAGTTAAATGAGTTAAAACCTTAGATGAAATAAATAATAGATAAAAACTACATAAGGACCAATGTGTCCCCTTGGGGAGCACTAGTAATATTTTTTAAAAAGAAGGACGGTACCATGCGTTTGTGCATTGACTACCGTCAGCTTAATAAAATGACAATTAAGAATCGGTATCCCTTACCCCGCATAGATGATCTATTTGATCAAGTACGCGGAGTAGAGATATTCACTAAAATTGATCTAAGGTTGGCTTATCATCAAGTCTGGATAAAAGATGAGGACATATTCAAAACTCCATTCAGAACGTGTTATGGACACTACAAGTTCATAGTTATGCCTTTTGGGCTAACCAATGCACCAGCAATGTTCATGTGTTTAATGAACAATGTTCTGCATAAATATTTGGATAAGTTCGTAGTGGTATTCATTGATGATATCCTAGTTTACTCAAAAACTAAAGAAAAGCATGACAAAAATTTAAAAATCATTTTACAAGTACTTAAAGATTATCAGCTTTACGCTAAGTTCAATAAATGTGATTTCTATAAAGATAAAATTCAATATTTGGGTCATATAATTTCAAAAGATGGTATTTCTATTGATCCTGATAAGATAAAAGCAATAAATGAATGGCATGTCCCTAAAGATGTAACTAATGTATGGTCATTCATGGGAATAACGGGGTATTATAGAAAGTTTATTGAAGGGTTCTCTAAAATTGCTAATCCCATCACTTCTTTGTAGAAGAAATGGAACAAATTCATATGGGATCAAAAGTGTCAAGACAACTTTAATAAGTTAAAAGAATTGTTAACTACTGCACCCATCTTAAAAATTGCAGATCCTAATAAGGATTTCGTCGTATGCACGGATGCATGCAACGAAGGACTTGGAGGGGTCTTAAGTCAAGAAGGTCATGCAATTGCTTTTGAGTCAAGGAAGTTAAAAATACATGAAAAGAATCATGCAACGTATGATCTTGAGTTGGCAGCTATGATACATGCTTTAAAATTGTGGCGCCATCACTTGATCAAAAGAATATTCATTTTAATGACTCATGATAAGGGTTTAAAGTATTTATTGGATCAAACAAATCTTAACGCAAGGCAAGCTAGGTGGTTAGCTTTCCTTAGCGAGTACAATTTTGAGATCCATCACATTAATGGAAAGGAAAATAAGGTTGTTGATGCATTGAATAGAAATGCTAGATTGAGTTTTGTGGCAGCAATTAGTACTTTTAAAACTGATCTGGAAAATCAGATCGAAGAAGGAATTAAGCAAGACGAAAATTACCAAAAATTACATGATAAAGTGGCTGAAAATTCATCTGAAAATGTTATAACAGATTACAGTATTAATGAAAAAGGCTTCTTAACTTACAAAAACAGAATTTATGTCCCTAATTTTTCGAAGGTTTAGTTGCTAATTTTAGATGAAGTACACAAGATTCCTTATTCAGGGCATCCTGGTTATCAGAAAATGATAACTATGTTAAGAAAGGAGTATTTTTGGCCCAACATGAAGAGTGAAGTTGCTGAATATATAGTTAGATGCTTTGACTGTCAGACTATTAAAGCTAAACATCAACATCCAGCTAGGCTATTGCAGCCCTTACCAATTCCAGAATGGAAATGGAAAATTATAAGCATTGACTTTATTACAGGTTTGCCTAAAAATTAGAAGCAAAATGACTCAATTATGGTTGTTGTTGATAAACTTAGTAAAGATGCTCATTTTATTCCTGTTAAAACTACTTTCAAGGATTCTAACATTGCAGATATTTTTCATGAAGCAAATTTTTCGCTTGCATGGAATTCCAAAGGTAATTATTTCAGACTGAGACTCTAAGTTCACCGGTAACTTTTGGACCGCACTGTTTAAAGGATTAAATACTAAATTAAATTTCAACACTTATTTCCACCCACAAACTGATGGTTAAACAAAAAGAGTAAATCAAATTTTGGAAAATATGTTAAGATTGTATGTTAAAGATCAACCATCTAAGTGGGAAGATTACTTGCACTTAGTAGAATTTTCCTACAATAATAATTATCAAGCATCTGCTAAGTTAAGTCCATTTGAAATTTTGTATGGAAGGAAATGTTGTACTCCAATTTCTTGGGATAATTGTGTAGATAGATTGATGTTAGGACTAGATTTATTGAAATAAATGGAGCTAGCCGTGAAACAGGTTCAAGGTAACTTAAAAGTTGCCCAAGATCGGCAGAAAAGCTATTCTGATTTGAAACGCACAGAAAGAGACTTTCAGGTAGGAGACCATGTTTTTATAAAGGTAAAGCCCAAGAAAATTTCTTTGAAACTTGGGAGCTGTGCTAAATTAGCACCAAGGTATTGTGGACCATTCGAAATCCTATCAAGGATAGGAGCTATTGCATATCAATTGGCATTGCCATACAATTTAAAAATCCACAATGTTTTTCACATTTCTGTTTTAAAGAAGTATGTGCATGGTGCTACTCATGTGCTGAATTGAAATGACATACAAGTGGAACCTGAAGGAGATTTTCAAGTGGAACCGGACTGTATTCTTGACTGGAGGGTAATTATGCTTTGAAATCGCACCATAGGGAAGATAAAGGTGCAATGGAAGCACCTTAGCCCTGATGAAGCTACTTGGGAACTGGAAAGTAATATGCGAGCATCATATCCAGTTCTGTTCCATGAGGAACTTGATGATGAATAGGAAACATCGAGGACAATGTTGAGCTTAAGAGGGGGTGTTTGTAACATACCCTTTTAGCTGGAAAACATTTTGTGTTAGGAAACATTATTATAACTTTTATTGTAAAGTTCCATGTTGGACAGATGTCCAAGGATGACTATAATTTGGACAATATATTATTATTAAATAAATAAAATAAGAGACAAACACCTAAGAGGAATATTGAAAGAGTAGTTACTGATCCACTGGGTGGAATGGAATCCAGGGTAGAAGGAAATGGACAAGTGGCAGCATCATGATGCAACTAACTAGTTGTTGGTATGGGACAACTCCCTTGAAATGTGGTCATAGTGCCCCGAAAGATGGGACTGGAGATTGAGGCTCATTTATTCCAAACTGACCACTAAAAGACCTAGGTAGTCTATATAATAGCCATCAAATATTGAACTGAGGTTCATCACTTTTCATGATGAGAAAATTTACCTTGGGGTTTTGCTATGTTTGCATCCAAGAGATTTGATGAGGGGATATGCTATGTTGTTGATCATGTTGTGAGTCTACCAAACTCTTATTGAGTTCAAAAGGTTGATGCTGAGTGGAGAAGGCATTTTATTTCAGGAGGTTGATACCAAGTGGAGAAGGTATTTTTGAGTGCCTTGCTTCTACACAGATTCCACCCATTTACTGGATCAGTAATCAGGCTCGGGGGTTCACTAGAAGTCAGCAGTTGAGCTGCTTCTTCTTAAGTAGGTTGGGAGGAACAGGCCTCCTTGGGTGTTTGTCGGCCCTATCATCTTTTACAGGTTCTATTGTCTTATCTATTTTATTTTTAAGTTCTGTTATCTATTTTTGTATATTTATAGTTCTGTTGTTTATTTAACTTTCACTATTTAATTTTCTAATTTTGTATAAATTGAAATGATTGAATAAAATAGTCTTTTCATTTTTCCCCATGCAAAAAGGAACAACATCGTACTCTAGTACAGAGATAGATTAAGTAGAATAGATCAAGATAGGCATATAGCCAAGTGAATGAGAAGATAAAATTATTATAAATTTTCAAGTTTTTCTACTTACTGTTTGACTCTTGTGTATACATTTACAGTGCCCTCATTATCATTTATTTCTAGCTAACTATCTTCCTAAACAGAGTTATCAACAACCACATATAGTCAACATTCTCATTTTAAACTTCATATCTCTCTTTCATACGATTCTAACTATAGTATAGATTTGTTACAATTTATACAAAATCCAATCATGGTTTCAACATCATACAGTGAAGAAATCTAGTTATGTATTTTTATCACGGGTTTCAAACTCAAACTTAGTAACTTAAACCCTAACTTTTGACAAGGCTCTTAGATCGAACACATAAACATTTCTTACATTTTGATGAAGCTGCACTTAGGCCGAATACTATCAAGTATCACAACATATAACCATTATTTGAATGTCAGTAGTAGTATTTCTTTTCAATATTCATTTATAGCATACGTTTCCCTTTTCCATTGTTTAAAATTCCATAAATTCTTAGTCTATAACGGAAAACGATAGCGTCAGTATGTTAAACCTAGTTGTACAAAATGTTTGCATATTTCATCAAATACGAACGCAGAGGTCTGCTAACACACATTTTTCTTTCTACATTTAAATTGACGAGTTACAAGTTTCGTTCTTGGCCCAATCCCCAAACTTTGAACTACACACAGAATCAAAAGTCTCCCATAGTTATAAAATATCTATCTATTGTTTGAGATGGAGCAAAAGTCTTTCACTATCCACAAACAATACTCAGTACCCTTTTTCATTGTTTATATTCTACAGTTTCAAGCTCACAGAAGAAAACAATAGTAATAGAGGTAACGAAACCCAGTATGCACATTAACCATTATTTTACATTTAAGAGAAACATAAAAGACCTGATAATAACTAGTTCTATTCATCTTTAAACATCACCAAATCATAAGATCGGTTCACAGGTTGAGCCCAAATGACAAAACAAGACAACTACAGCAAATCAACTCTTAAATACTTTATTCATTGATAATCTGACAGAGTTAAAAATCCTTGCTGGTAGAAGAACATTACAGTATAACCCAAAAATTAAAAACACAGTACTGAAAACTCTTTTCATTGACCACATAATGGTTCAACAGCATCGTTGGCCATTTCTGCTAGGACAACCTACAAATGGGTTGCCACCGAGGCTTACCAGTTGAACGAGCCCACAACTGCCTTTAAGCTTGAACTTTGTAAAACCCACGGTGACGGAAGCACCTGCCACAGAAACTACAATGTGGTTATGACACTTCAAAGACGAAGGTTATACAAGACAAACTGGAAACATTGAACAATAGCATTCATAGCAACATTAAGGATTACCTTTGTCAGAATAGAGAATTGGTTGGCGATGCTTCCAAACATTCAACTGATATGACTAAAGCAACACGTAGCCACTCCAAATCAGACTTCAAGTTTAAAACCATTATCAAACCCTAACCGGCTACACAGTCGAAGCCACAGGGCTTCGTCATGTATTTCTCCAGTTGAACCATACCAATTTGATAACAGACTTCCACCATTAAAACTGAAGAAGCACAGTTGTAGAAAGACCAAAAGATTCGACCCGAGATCAAACCCTGTGATCTAGCGGCCTGTTGGCCTCTCTTCCCTGAAAACAAAACTCCAAATGAAGGTGAAACAAACAAACAACATGACATAGTGAATGCCATAGGGTTCGAGATCTCCAAGATCGATACAAGTTTAGATCAACGGATGAGAAATTGCCAACCAAGACGCACCAGTACCCAAACAAGAGTTACGGTCACCTACCATTAAATGTTTCTTTAAGTAGCAAGTCCAAATGGATTTCCATATCACCATAGAGAAGCTCACAGCTCGACAATTACCAACAATTCTTACAATTTCTTCACGTGGAGCCAAACCTACGATGGTGCCAACAAGACATTCCATAATTACCATGCAGAGCTTCCATTAATGTTGGATCTTTTACGTATCACTTTCTAGGCCTTTGCTTGCAACTGCATTTGATACATGTCAGTATCGAAATTATGGCTCCGTATATTAACACCATTGCCATATAAACATTATATAGTTCCCAAACCTTGGAATATGATCACACTACGATATTACAACCGTGTACATAGTTCCCAAACTAAGTTATAAATTCGCATAACAAATTTATATATATTGCAAAATATTTCATTCTATATATTTCCCAACCTATATGTTGGATGCCATATAACCATGATTTAAATTGAGTTCAAACCATATCACATTAACGTTTATGACTTATGTGTTTTAGTGCTAAGTCCCCAATTTTGCATAGGGCGGACATATTTGAAAGTCCAATTATTACTATTTGCATAATATGCATATAGGGTATTATAAATGCTAAGTTTCACAAATATAGATGCACATATTAGAGTATAGCACTAATTCTCTAGTTGTATTAACCAGGCATTGTAACCCTAGCAAAGTATTTCATAGAAGCATTATAACAAATCAAAATAGGTCTCTATTTTTCCCTTCACACTATTATTTTGTCGATACAGTGATATAGTCGGAAAGTATATTAGGAGCACATATGAATTAAATACGTGGAATTTGTCTTGTAATCTGTCGAAGACCATTGTTATCATAAGCCCTATTGTTATAGTAATGCTATCATTACTATACAGTTGCATCTTGTTAACATTATCACATGCTTGTCGTAAACAATTAGATTTTAGAATGTTCCATGATGATCTTGTTAATTAATCCTCTAATGAATGATAACATTGATTACAACAGAAGTATATTGGAAAAATATCTTTAGCTATACTCACGAGTGTTAGGGTAAGAATAGTACAGATTTATAAAGATAAACCAAATTTACATACCATTGACGTCTTCTTGCACTGCAGCATATACATTTATCTTAAAACAAAATGACTAGCTGTAGCTTATAACTTGTCTTGAAATACTGGTATTACTCTTTTACCTTACCTGCAGATCTACGAAAGAAAGAATTCAATGCTTTAGCTATCAAAGCTAAGTAAACCCAAGGGCGCCCTGTAGGAACCCCTTCAGAAATATGCAGCAATTCATCAGTATTGTTACCAGATCTTTATACATAACAAAATAAACATTGTTCTGTCGCATCTCATTTACAATCAAGTCTTTTTGTATGTTTAAAAATAATTACGAAAATTTTATGAAGCAGTTATCATCTATTATTTAATTAATTATCATTCCGTAGATAGCATTTATCCTATAAAATAGGCTATATGAAAAAAAAATTATTTTGCGATTTTTGGGATGTTACACCATCATCCCGTACCTCTTCAGGATCTCCACTGCATACTTCCCTTGTCCAAGGAAGATACCATCTGCACTCTGCCACACCTCCATGCCTAGAAAGTAGTGCATCATCTCCACGATCACTACAACAAAATACCCCTTTAGGGGCGGTTTTGGCTTGCCGGGGTCTTGATAAACCCCCCCTAAAAGTTTTTTCAGATCTTTGGAGGCAATCTTTTAAAACCGCCCCTAAATGTCATAGAAATTGTACTTTTGGGGGCGGTTTTTTTAAATCTGCCCCCAAAAGTCCTGAAATTTAACTTTTGGGGGCGGTTTTTGGAAAACCACCACTAAAAGCCCAATTATCATAAATTTTGGGGGTGGTTTGTCAAAACCCTCCCTAAAAGTCAAGAGAATTGAACTTTTGGAGGTGGTTTTTTTGGAACCCCCCTTAAAAGTCACGAGAATTGAACTTTTGGAAGCGGTTGTTTGAAAACCCCCCCTAAAAGCCCAATTCTCATAACTTTTGGGGGCAATTTGTCAAAACCCCCCCTAAAAGTCATGAGAATTGAACTTTGGGAGGCGGTTTGTTTGGAACCCCTCTTAAAAGTCACGAGAATTGAACTTTTGGAGGCGGTTGTTTGAAATCCCCCCTAAAAGCCCAATTCTCATAACTTTTGGGGGAAATTTGCCAAAACCCCCCCTAAAAGTCATGAGAATTGAACTTTTGGAGGTGGTTTATTGAAACCCCCCCTAAGAGTCATTTATGTAAGTGGGTTAGGCGTGTAACATCGGTTCAACAATGCATCTCATCAAAGTAGTGGAGCTAAGCGCACACAAGCTATTGTATTGTTAGGAAGGGTGTGCATCATCATTCAACACCATATCCCATTAGATCTCTACAATTGAGGCAATCATGCTAGGTTTTTCACATCAAAGATGGTTCTCATGTAAAATTAGTCACAGCAGATCTAATGAACAAGTAAATCAATCACAACAGATGAACATAGAAAATATGGTGCAAAACTGTGCAAAACATGCAGCAGTGCTCTCTATCCCAGAAAGGGTGAATGAATTACAATACAAACTGTCACAATGACTGAGCAATTCGAATTGCCTAAGGAGGTCATTCGAATCACAGAATGGAGTAGCTTGACTCTGTCTAGGAGTCCTCATAAATCATTGGTGGTGCTCATCAATCACAACAACCAGTCATCCAGGTGTCAAACTGAGTCTAACTGAGTGTAATAAATGTAACTGAAGTGTGTAGCACTGATATAGGATCTGGAGGCTCAGTGGGGGCGCATGGGAGGCTAAATGGAGTCAAAACAAGTCACCTAATCGAACTGGAGGTCAATCGGAGGTGAAACAGTCAGTCAGGAGTGAAACTAGCCTCAAATCAGGGAGAATCGGAGCTAACTGAATGTAACTGGAGTGAATCTGCAGTGGTAGGTGAACAAGTGCGCCCTTCTCTGGCAGTAGGTGAGAAGAGGGCGCCTTTCAGCTTAGGAGGGCTAAAACTCTGTGGTAAGTGGCTCCCGGGTGCTAGAAGAAGGTGGATAAGGTGCTGGAGGCATCAAACTGGTGACTGGGATGCATGCAAGTGCATGCAGCTGCATATCCTGAAATAGATCATGCAAGATCCTGAAGTAGATATGTATCCTGAAATAGATGATCCTGAAATAGATATGTATCCTGAAATAGATGATGTGGATATCCGAACACCCCCCCTCAAGCTAGACTATGATGTGCCAACTAAAATAATGTGGGGCCCTGGTAACTAAGACCAAAGGTCACCCCAATACAATAATCCAAAAAATGCTGAAAATAAACTAAGTGAGGAAAGAGGGAAAACCCAGTGGGAAGAAAACCCCCCCTCAAGCTAAAGCATAATAATGAATCAATCTGTCTCCACCATGATGGAACTCACCCCCAACAGTGAACGGAGGTAAGAGAACTTCTTCTCAGTGAAGCTCTTGGTGAAGATGTCTGCAATTTGCTCATCAGTAGGGCAATATTGCAGAATGATGGTGCGGTCATGCACCAACTGTCGAATGTAATGCATATGAATCTCAATGTGTTTGGTCCTCTGCTGCTGAACTGGATCTGTGGAGATCTTGATAGCACTTTGATTGTCACAAAATAGGACAGTCGAAGTAGTGCCACCAAAACCAAACTTGGAAAGAATACCCTGCAACCAAACTGCCTGAATGCAGGCATTGACTGCCCCTCGATACTCTGCCTCTGCTGAAGAAAGTGCAATGGATGCTTGCTTTTTGCTGGACCAACAAATAGCACCATGACCAATCATGAAAACATAACCGGAAGTTGACTTCCGATCAATGCTATCACCTGCCCAATCTGAATCAGTAAAACCAATGAAATCTAGCTCAGAATCTGCAGCATAATGTATGCCAAACTGTCTCGTACCTTGCACATACTGCAAGATCCGCTTGGCTGCTCGCCAATGAAGCTCATGTGGCTGCTGCATATATCTTGACACGGCACTCACGGAATATGAGATATCAGGCCGTGAATGTGTCAAATAAAGTAGTGAACCAATCAACTGTCGATACATACTGCAATCTGCAAGCGGTGTGGAATCTCCCTCCTCAAGACTGATTCCTGAGAGGAATGGGAACGGGGCTGCCTTACATTCAGCCATATTAAACTTCAATAACAGGTCGGAAGCATATTTTTGCTGAGATATAGTGATCCCATCAAAATTTTGAGCTATCTCCAAGCCCAAAAAGTGACTCAGCAAGCCCAAATCGCTCATGTCAAAAGCTAGATTTAAGGCAGATTTTAGCTTATTTATTGAAGTAAGTGTGCTACCAGTAATAAGCAGATCATCAACATAAAGTACAATAACCAACAAATTACCTTTAACTCGCTGAAGATAGGCATTCGGATCAGATTTGCATCTTTGGAAATTCTGAGAAAGAAGGAAGGAGTCCATCTTTGCGTACCAAGCTCTTGGGGCCTGTTTTAACCCGTACAAAGATTTCTTCAATCTACAAACCAATGATGGATCTGATGTATAACCCTCTGGCTGCTACATATAGACCTCTTCAGCAAGGTCTCCATGTAAAAATGCACTCTTCACATCCATATGGTGCACTTCCCAGTGCTTGGATGCGGCAATAGCTAAAACAAGGCGGATGGAATCCATCTTTGCAACCGGTGCAAAAGTCTCTGTGTAGTCCACTCCTTGGACTTGGGAAAAACCTTTTGCCACCAACCTTGCTTTATATTTGCTGATAGTGCCATCAGCAGCAACTTTAGTATGGTATACCCATTTACACTTCACTAATTTTCTTCCAGGTGGAAGAGAAACTAGCTCCCATGTATTGTTCTTTTGAAGAGAACTGTACTCTTCATCCATGGCACTTTTCCATCTCGGATCTCGATGGGATGAATAGTATGATTGGGGATCTGAACCATCCATCAAATAACAAATCTCAGGAAGAAATGGATCAGCAATAGAAAGAGCCATACCTGCCCTTTGAAAGTCTCCTCTTGTTCGTCTCGGATCAGCAGGATTTCCAAGACTAGAACTAGCAGATTGTAGAGTGTTTTGGGCCCACTTTGGTAACTGAGGGGGATCTGAATGGTCGGGTTCCGAAACTGATATGTCATGATCATCATATGCTGCTACAATATCAGAAATATCAGAACTCATACCTTCATTATCGCTGCTCGAATCTTCTTCTGGTGAAGGCGGTGAATCGGCAGTTTTCTCCTCAACTAGTTGCAATTCTTGAAGCGGTTCTTCAAACTGCACACTGCGCTCTATGAATATCTTTTTAGATCTGATATCCATGAGTTTATATGCTTTTGATTCTTCCCCATATCCTATCAATATGCACTCGATACTTTGTGGATCCAAAGCTCGTCTTTTCTCAGAAGGAATTCTAGCCCATGCAGTAGAGCCAAAAACTCTCAAATTTGACACATCCGGTTTGTGACCAAAGAATGCTTTGAAAGGAGTCATATCTTTCACGGATGAATGTGGAACACGGTTCTGTATATATGCAGCAACATTGATTGCTTCAGCCCAAATATTTGCAGCCAAACCTTTCGATTCAATCATGCATGTAGCCATCTCTTTCAGTGACCGGTTTTTCCTTTCCGCTACACCGTTCTGCTGGGGTGTGTAGGGAACTGTATGTTGGATCTTGATTCCGCTTTGGGCACAAAGTTGCAGCAACTCGGACTTGATATATTCCCCACCATTATCAGATCTAAGAGATTTTATCTTGCTCTCAGTGGTGGTCTCAACAGAAGCCTTAAAATCCTTGAATTTTCCAAGCACTTCTGACTTGTTTTTGAGAAAGAATACCCATGTAAAGCGGGAAAAATCGTCAATAAATGTCAAAACATACCTTGAACCATTTAATGACATATGGGGCAGCGGACCACTGATATCAGAATGGATCAATCCGAAAATAGTAGAGGCTCTGCTAGCCTTTCCGCGGTCGAATCTGTGCTCGGGGTGCTTCCCAATAATGCAACCGGTGCATATTCCCTTCGAGGAACGGAGTTGTGGAAGCCCATCTACCATGGATTTATTTGATAGCAGCAGCAAATACTTATAATTTAGATGTCCAAATCTTTCATGCCAAAGCCTACTAACCTCATTACCATGTGTGCGAAGAGCAGTGGGCTTTGCAAGCGGAATAAAGTGCGAAAACTCATAACATTTTGCAGTGTGGTTTGCCTTTCCAACCGCAACTAGTCTTCCACTTTTGATATCAGAAATTTCAACTGTATTAGGGATGAATGTGACTTTCTTTGGATCACCAGTGTGTGTCATTTGATACACAGAAAGGAGATTCGAAGCTAAGGAAGGCACATAGAGAACATTCTGAAAGCATCCATGATCTACATGAATCGTACCTTTGCCCTTTGAAGAAATTTTTGAGTCATCTCCCAAATGGATGGGGATGGAGCTGTTTGGATCGAATGAGGAAAAAGAATCAATATTTGCAGCCATATGATTTGATGCACCCGAATCTATCAAGAGAGTGGGCTTCGAAACCGTTGCCATGAGTGCTTGTCCTCTTTCATGATCGTCATTCCGATCCTTCTTCCTTGCACCGTCAGGAAGGGTTATGTTGTTCTTTTCCAAAAGGAGGGCCATTTGATCTATAGTCTTCTTCATACATGAACTTTCGGGATGAAAGCCACGGTTACAATAAGTACATTTAGATTTTTGGTTACCTTCTTTGCCCTTTTGCTTGGATTTCGAACTGGATGGTGCATCCGTTTGCTTGCCTTTGTCTTTTTGCTTGTGAGGCTCAAATTTGGGCTTCTCCTTCTTTAGCTTTCCTTTACCATTCGAGATCTTGGGTCCTTGAACAAATAGGGCTGAATCTTTGGAGCTTATGGACCCCATTTGAATCAACTTGTCATGCTCTTTCGTAACGGACTCAATGAAGGCATTCAAGGTAGGCATCTTCCAATTCGGGGTAGTTAGCCGACCGGAATTGAAAGTGGAGACAAATACCGAATAATCTTTCCCAAGCTTGCTTAGAATGGAGAGGATCAACTGTTTATCCTCTTTGATAACACCACTGTTCTTCAATTGCAAGTTCAAGTTCTTGAATTTTGTGAAGAATTCATTGATGGTCTCGAAATTCTCAGGATTAAGGCCAATCAATTCATTCTCTAATTGAAAAGCCCTAAGCTCATCCTGCTTGCCGAATAGTGTTTCAAGTTGCTCCCATATGGCTTTTGGAGTCTTCAATCCGCTGAGATGGAAGTGAAGATCCTTGGAGATGGAGAGACAAAGAATACCGTAAGCTTCATCAAGCTTGTTGTAGTGTTTGGTTCTTTCTGCTACATTGTTTGGCTCCAATTCAAGACCAAGAGTGACTCGGTAGTAACCTTTTGAACGTAATATGATCTCCATATCATCTTTCCAATCAAAATAATTGAATGGGGTGAGGATAGGCTTTGAAGAAGAGTATTCCATTGCAAGGATTGAGTCAACTGATGAAGAGGAAGCTTGCATGCAGACTATAGCGAATGCAATTGAAGGAGGAAACCTTGCATGCAGAAAATAGCGAGTGCACTTGAAGGAGACAATAAACCTACAAATCACATCAAAACAACCACAATAAGGTCGAACAATCCACCCTTTGAGAGTTGCATCACACCTGGGATTGGATTTCAAGCAGTGTTGAATGGGTCCAATGTATCAGATCCAGGAATTATGTGGTAACTCAAGCTTCTGGAGTGGTATTGGAATATTTTTCAAGCTTTGCATGCACAGGAGCGAATGCCCTTGAGATATCTCATGCCAAACTTTTTGCAATTTTTAGCAATTCAGTCAAATCTTCTTGTATAAACACCTATAGAAAAGAGATCTTGTCCCTGCAATGGCTCTGATACCATGTAAAATTAGTCACAGCAGATCTAATGAACAAGTAAATCAATCACAACAGATGAACATAGAAAATATGGTGCAAAACTGTGCAAAACATGCAGCAGTGCTCTCTATCCCAGAAAGGGTGAATGAATTACAATACAAACTGTCACAATGACTGAGCAATTCGAATTGCCTAAGGAGGTCATTCGAATCACAGAATGGAGTAGCTTGACTCTGTCTATGAGTCCTCATAAATCATCGGTGGTGCTCATCAATCACAACAACCAGTCATCCAGGTGTCAAACTGAGTCTAACTGAGTGTAATAAATGTAATTGAAGTGTGTAGCACTGATATAGGATCTGGAGGCTCAGTGGGGGCGCATGGGAGGCTAACTGGAGTCAGAACAAGTCACCTAATCGAACTGGAGGTCAATCGGAGGTGAAACAGTCAGTCAGGAGTGAAACTAGCCTCAAATCAGGGAGAATCGGAGCTAACTGAATGTAACTGGAGTGAATCTGCAGTGGTAGGTGAACAAGTGCGCCCTTCTCTGGCAGTAGGTGAGAAGAGGGTGCCTTTCAGCTTAGGAGGGCTAAAACTCTGTGGTAAGTGGCTCCCGGGTGCTAGAAGAAGGTGGATAAGGTGCTGGAGGCATCAAACTGGTGACTGGGATGCATGCAAGTGCATGCAGCTGCATATCCTGAAATAGATCATGCAAGATCCTGAAGTAGATATGTATCCTGAAATAGATGATCCTGAAATAGATATGTATCCTGAAATAGATGATGTGGATATCCGAACATCTCACACTCCAATATTCCATGATCCATGGTCAAAATACAAATTCGTGTGCCATAACATTATCCTTTATGGCTAATGGGCCATGTGTAGGGCCCTAATCACTACATGATTCCTACACAAGGAATATTTAGCTTGCAAGTGGCTATAGTGGCCATTTCAATATTTACAACATTATGGATGGTTCTTGAAGCCTAATCCATGGTGGCCATGGTGTTAGATCAAAATCTAGTTTATAATGACTAGTAGTTACCTCAAGTTCTTGTGACCTATGGGCATTTCTCTGTACTACCACATAGTCCATAGGCAAGGAATATTTAGCTTTTGAGTAACACATTGTCATTTTTTTAGTATTTTCATGCCGTGGATGGTTCTAGGAGCCTATGTTATGGTCTAGGGCCAAAATGTAGGTTCTTTGGCAATAAGACTTTATTTTGAGACTCATGGGACATGCATAGGGACTTGAGTCATCATACATACCCTATATAGGGAATATTTTGTTTATATTCTAAGTTCTTGTGTTTATTTTTGCACTAATTTTGGTTTGATAAAATCACATACAGTGATCATTCAAACCTTGATGTCAAAGTCTTTGATCTAAAACCTTGGTTATAAATAAGCCAAGGTCAAAGTTTATTGTGCGAGTGTGTTGATTTGGTGTAGTAGGCATGTTAGTGATTGGGTTAGTGGGTAGTGGGTTAGGGTTAGTGGTACACTAGATTAAGGGGATATTTTCTACAATTTCATAATGTGGTAGGCTTTGGGGAGTTTTTGGATTAGAAGCGAGGCACCTAAGGGATCAGTGGGTTAGTGGGAAACTAGGGGTTCTGGTTTTGTTGGTACTAGTGGATAAGTGGTTTATAAGTTATCATGTTATTCGTTTTGGGGATAGATGTTAAGGTTAGGTACGAGGTGAGGGGGTTAGAGGTTGAATCTTCCTAGGTGCATTAATTCATTGCATGGATCAAGTGTGTCAAGTGCATGAGTCATTTACATGGGTTGGTTGTGTTAGGTCAGTGTCTAATTAGTGGCATTATTTATGGTGTCCATTTCAATATTTGTAACACAAAGGATGGTTCTCGTGGCCTGGACTATGGCATGTGAACTAAATTTAGGGTCTAATGCCATATTAATTTTCCATGGGGTTGATGGTCCATGCATGTTAACCTAGATTACCACATAAGAATCTCTAGCCTACATGTGAGATCGTCATGATCATCATTGTCACCATCGGCAATGTCATTGTTGTTGTTGGTTTGTCCATGGTTATGTAAACCAATAAACCAACCATGGTTTGATATTTATAGGTTATGTAAACCAATAGTGGTTCTCATAACCTAAATAATGGTCCATGGTTAATAAATTTACTATATGATTCATGGTCCATGTGTAGGGCCCTACACATACCTACTTTACCTTACAAGTGAGATATTGTGGCCATTTCAATATTTGTAACATTGATGATGGTTCTCGTGGCATATACCATGGCCTATAAACTAATTTTAGGGCCTAATACCATATTAATTTTCTATGCGGTTGATGATCCATGCATGTTAACCTAGACTACTACATATGACCTACATATGGAATATCTAGCCTATATGTAATAATCCCTATGTTGCTCTTGAGTGATGATTAAGGCCTTGCAACATCACATAGTCTATAAAGAGTGAATCTAATTTCAACTACAAGTGGGATATGTTGGTAATTTTTAGATCTGTAACACCAAAAACGAAAATTTTCCTGCTAATTTCACGATGCTAGAAATTTTCATTCCATCACCCTTTCTTCTCATTGTTTTCCCCTTTTTGTGAAGGGTGACTCAAGTGGATTCCAATGGACAACAATGGCAACAAGAGAGAATAACATAACACACACATGCCCATATCCAAGGCCTAGAATATATTGCAAACTAATGAGTTGAGTGAATTCAAGATGCAATTACAATAATTATTAGACAAAGGGTTCATATGACCAAGTGCATCACCTTGGATAGAACACATATTGGTAGTCAATAAGAAGGATGGAACCTTTTGGATTGCATTGTTTATTCAATGTTAAATAATGTGACAATTAAGAACAAGTACCTCCTACCCAAATTGACGATCCTCTTTATTAACTTAGATGGGAAAAGGTTTTTTCAAAGTTGGACTCAAGTTTTGGGTATCATCAATATATGAGAGAAAATACTCGTCTACATTATTTAAGATGTGCCACCACCTGTCACCTTGTTGTAGACAAATGTCGCCTTGCTGTAGACACATGTTAGTGCATACCACTGACTCAAACTGCGTGAAGAATGAGCTCTCCACCATCATCATTGATGCCTATGATCGGAGATGGTTAGGGAAGAACTTCAAGTTAAACATGCCCGATAATGGCATGGTTTCGAACTTTACACGTATTTTTCATGAGGAGTTGTTTTTAACACGAGGCTTTGGACCCAGTCTAATAAAATACGAGGAGGAAAAATTTTAAAGTTAACCAAAATTTAAATACACTGGTCAGGGTTGCTATATTCAACTTCATCAGTTGCCATGTGTGCCATAAAACAATGAGTGGAGGTGTCTTTCACCAAAATCTCGATTCCACTTTGGTCCTTATTTGTTGCACCATCGAAGAATCCCATGGGGGAATTACCAAATAAAATTGGATTTATCAAAATTTTTACTTTGTCAGCACCTATATCTATGACGAATTATGTTGATGCCTTCTCTGAACCTCCTCTAGGTTCTGTCTATAGCCTTAAAAAAGAATGGCATTCATGAAAATCCATAAGCCCCATGTGACAATAAAGGGAACTAATTTTACCTTGGGATTTGTTAAAAACAAAAGCTTTAAATTTTCTTAAAGGGGTTGCAAATGCCAATTATTTTTTACTTAAAGAATGTTACAAATCAAAGTCCAAAAATACCGAGTAATTCTGCAATCTACTGCAAGATTTTGTATGGTATCCCCACTGCTCAAACATAATGGATAGGCTGAAGGTCCAATTCCACCCCTTTCTCTGTAAATCTCCCCCGTTAAGACTTTATTTCATAAGCATAAACACATAAATAGAATTGATTTTGGAGGAGCTTTGATTTTCCATATCACTATATACCACCACTTCAAATCATCATCCTCATAAAGATATATAAAGGCATTGTAGGCCTCTTTTACTATCACAATCCCTTCTATTTTGTTCCAAGTCCAAGCCAACCTATCTAGTTTTGTAGACAGAGTGATCCCATTTTGGTAAATTCCCTATATGTATGTGTTCCATTCACTGGCTAGAGTTCCTGTGAGTCCAAGATCTTGTGCAGAGAGCCAAATACTAGAACCTGTCAAGTTGGAGATATTTGTCTTATGTATATATGCAAGATAATAAAGGCCCCGACTGTGTAGGTGTCGTAGCAGTTCTTATGATAGTATAAATCCAGATCCTCCACCCAGAAAAGGATATAATCCTTCCTTACAGAAGCCATCAATAAGCACATTGTATGTAACAAAATCAGGGCATATGCTTTTGCTGGGCAATTCATTGAAGAGCTTCATTACCTCCTCCAACTTTCCTTTTCTACAAAAACCATCAATTACAACCTTGTATATGACAACATATGGGGATATTCTCGTGTTAGCCATTTCATGGAAGAGATTCTTAGCTTCCTCCAACTTGCCTTCCTTACAGAAACCATCGATAATATCATTGTATTCACCTAATTCACTCACCTCCAAAAATTATTCATTGAGTGCAAATATTTTTAGTCCAACTAACTATGTTTAACTTTTATTTAAGATTTCAATTTGTACCTCATCTGCTAATAATTTTTTTCCATTGAATAGGAAAATCAATTCATTCCTTCTTGTAGTGATATGCATATGGAAGCAACTAAGTTTACAATGATGTGGCTGAAAAGTAGAATTCAACTTCAACTTCAAGTGTTCCATTTTCTGTTAGGGTTTGGGCCTTGGATGCACAAAATACACCTCTAAAGCCTAGGTTTTCACCCTCCACCATGTTAAGGACCCCCCAAGCCATACCTTGTGCTTAAAAATTGTAACGGTGCACATAACCCTACTTAGACAACAAATATCCCCTTAGGAGGTGATGTGTTTTGGTTTGATGTGTTGGCCATGGAATTTTATTTATATAATCTTCATGTATATCCTAAGAACTATATTTACTCCCATACCATGTCTAGGACCCTAAGACCCATCACTAGTTCTCCAAATTTCCTAAAATCTTCAATATCCCCACTCAGATGGAAAGAAAAATCTTCAGAGGTCATCTGTTGTGGATCAATGTGTCATTCTTTAACATAGATTTGCAAAATCTTCCTTTATGGCATAAGGCTTAGGTTTCCTCCTTCAACCATGTCTAGGGACCAAAGAAAATTTTCTTTCCAAAGAAGGTTCACAGGTAGTTGCCAACATTTCAGTTGTATCAAAATGCAAGGAAGGATTTGTGTAAAGTGAAAATACTTTTACAATACATGAGATTGAAAATGGTTCTATAGCATTTTTTATTTATTGATTCAAGTTATCTAGTCTTAGAAGGAGGTCATTATATTATTGTCTTATGAATAGAGTGAAACGGTCATAACAATTGGCTATACTTCCATTACAATCCAAAAATCCTCAAAAAATGCCTAAAAACAAGGAGAGTGGACCACCTCCAACAAGAAAATAACAACATAACAACATATGGTCTACTCTATGCATCGAGTAACCTCCAAACAATCCCTTCAAAAAGGGTGCCCTATTTAGGTCAGTAAATTTCCTCAAGTGAGCAAGTTTGGAGATGTCATGCATGGCCTCCAAAGGCCCTCCAAGTTGGGTTTTTCGCCATATCTTATTTTAGCACTTTTGCTTTCATATTACCCCTTCGACGATAGATTTGCCAAGTTGCATCATGTGGTGCATCAAGCTTGGATATTTGTTGTGTCTTTCCCTCTCAGCATTGTCATGTCATGAAGTTGCAGGTGTCATTATCTTTGGCTCGTCATACTGGTCACGGTCATATTTTGTTTGAACAAAACCATCGTCGTTTGACCCTCTCGGCAGTATGTTAAAGTTGTTTCGACAAGTTCATGTATTTTGCGTCACCATGATGTTAGCTAAAAACTGTCAATTCACAAACTCTAATATAATTAATTCTCCATATGCATCCATTCATCAATATGGTTCTCCTCGCGGCTGAGTTTGGAAATTTATAAAGTTCCCCTCGGGTCTCTCCCCTGCAAAAAATCGCCAATATCCTCCATTTTGAAAAGAAAAAAAATCCTCCCTTTTTGTAAAATTATTTTAATTAAGAATTAAGAGTTACCATGATTCTAATATTTAAGTCACTTAAGTCACGACCATTAGTAAATTTTTTTGGGTTACATTATATATTAAATTGACACCAAATTATAAGTTCATGTGTATACTAATGATGACAATGTCCTAGATTCGAGAGACCAAATTGATCATCATTATGTACCATCAAATAACGTCATTATACCCATCGCCATGCCCTGCATAGCCATAATTTTGTAACCATGCATGTTTTTATATAAATCAAGGTCATTTCACCCTAGCTCCAAGAACACTTACCATCGAGTGAAGTCAAAAAGGTCTACTGCATTTAGAATTTGCTACGGATGCTCCTGAGCCAATGGGATAAACTGTAGGATCTTCATCTGGATAGGGGCCTACACCCAAAGGTTTTGGGTCAACATCATTAATTGGTAGTGGTGTCCTTTATCTAGTGCTTGATGTCCCTCTCTTTGTGTGCGCATTATAATTGTGTGTGGGACCAATAAAAAGGTGTGCCTTGTCGGTTCGTCCCCTCAATTATGTTCACTCAACTCTCCACAATTTGTATATATTTCTTCATCAACCATGTTGGTTGCATGCTATGTATTCAACATTACTTCTCTTTTAACACTAGCTTCAATATTTTATTTTTGGAGTGCACATGGGAGATGCTTCTGGTGTGTATGGAAGGCATAAAGGTGTTAAATGGTGGATAGAAGATTAGAGGATTTCCTCTAACCAGACCCACATTATCATTTATAGCAGTTGATTAGTTGCAGAACTCAAAATCACATTGTAGATATATGATTTTATTTGTTTAGCTCATACGTTTAATTTGTAATTCAGAACAAGCTTTCGAGGTGTTAAAGTTAAAATACTATAATGGCCATATGTTAATGCTTAAATTGCACAAAACTTAGAAACATGTACAAGTTTTTGAAATGTAATATATATATATATATATATAATCCCAAAGGGTTAAATGAGTTGTCAGAGGTGATCCTAGGCATTTAACTAGTTACATGCCACCATGTGCCCATTTCGAATCCCCATGGGCTAAGTGCACAAGTACCCAATCCCACAAATTGATGACCTTATAGACACACTTAAGGTAGCTAGATTCTTTACCATAATCAACTTTGGGTAGCTAGATTCTTTACTAAGTCATATTCATGTTCTATTGTGGTAATATGCAGCAGTCTGGGGGAATCTCCTTTTAGAAAAACCATAAGGTTAAGGAGGAGCCGAGAGGTCACTTTGGGGTTGATTCAGCCACTGGCATATTGCTAGGATTTTGGAGATTCCACAAAGGCTATTTTGGAAGGTCATGGAAACATGAGACACTTTGAGGGTTGAGTAAAGGGATCGATCCTTCATTTGGCGGCATCATCGTCTAAGAGGAGGAGCTGTGAGAAATTTTTGGACCTCAATTTCCCTTGCATGCAGAAGCTGTGAGGCTAGGAGGTCCGTGGGAGAATATTGAGGGCCAGTTTGGAGCTTCGTGGTTCCTGGTGAAGCCGTGGAGGTCTCTTGAGAGATCGAGCCACCTATTGCAGGGTCGCAAGAAATGTTAGAAGGGGCCATGACCTTTTCAATAGTCCATGGGACTAGGAAGAGTAGTGAAGGGGTTTGAAGGGCTGACCATTTTATTGGGTAGAGCCGCGATATTTTGGAGGGTGCAACTCCCCTCTAGAGTGGGACGACACCACAGTTGGACGAGGATTGAGGCTGGGGTAATATTCAAGACCAGATACATCATTTTAGAGGAGATTGCGGTACGAGTTCAGGTTTTTTTGAATTGCTTATTGTGTGTTTCATTAAAGTATTGTAGTTGCTTGGCATCCATTAGAGATTTGAGATTTGTGTTGTTGTTATCAAAGTTTCCACTCATAATAAAAATAATTATTTTCTCTTTCTAATATCATGTGTATTTGAGATACTTACATTGTGTTTGATGAAATTTATGTATACAAATTGTTGGTTAAAGACATAATTAAATACAAATGCAAACTGTCTAAAAAAATTGCACAACAAAACCACAATTTTCGCCCATATTCAAAAAAGTGCAAGGGTAAGCTAAATAGGCGATAAATTAACTATAAAAAATGAGAATCTATTCGACACAACTATAGCATAACCAGTCTACTATTAAAACTTGGGATACATATTTCCGGATTGATATTTTTGATGCATTTAATGTCATCGATTCTGTGAACATAGTAGCTAAATACTTCCATTGCGTTACATAGGGCCCTAGGGGAGATATTGGACTACTGTTTGGTTCTAAACAGTTTTATCCCTCCCCATACTCTTTTTCTTGTCAAACATACCAAAATGTGGGTTGGTCCCAATAATGGCCACAATAATATCATTTTCTATTGGAAGTTTTGATAATTTGGTGTCATCTGCAAAGCTTGTTAGGGATTTTTGTAATGGGCATGTTTTTTTCTTTAAACAGGGACACTATTTATTTAGTTGAAGCAGATTTACCTGTATTTTCCTTTTTTTACATGAAAATCTTATGGAGTCAAACCAGGATCATCACTGACATGAAAATATTATTGTAGATGTCCATCTTGTCCTTGGAGACACTCCTTGAATTTGTTCCCTAATCTTTCCATGATTTGCCACATCTTTAGTTCCATTTCCAACTATAGTAGATCCTTATTTTCCTTAGCTTGAATTCTTTGGCATTGGAGGTTCTTATATGGCTGCTTACAATGGAAACTTCTATAGTATATGCAGGCATGGCTCAAAGGAACCTCATTTCAATAGGACAAAACCTAATCGCATTGCAAGGTTCGGACTAGGGTTGAGAGTCGAACCCTATTGAAACCAGTGGCCATGGATCCTTCCATGGCTTCCATCCCTCTTCTCGTATGCGTATAGTGACCATGGCATGCTATAGGGAAGCGTGCACACAACGCTCAGGTGATGGAGGCTCCTTTCGACGATGGCGGCTGCTCTCTTTTGGCGTGGTGGTGTGTGGCTTCCAGTAGTGGCAATGGCTGCATTTGAACCTCTCTTTGCAGGGTATGCGGCATGGGTGGTCATCTCGACTGCAAGCGGAGGGGTGGTGGAGTATTTGCGCAGCAACCCATTGCTAGGTGGGACACCTGCTTATCAGTGGCGGTGGCAACAGATCATGTGCTGAGGGGTGATGCAGGGAAATGCGTCCACGATGGGGGCATCGGCTGCAGTTAGTCGAGGGTGGAGATCTTCTTTGATACGGGATTTCCATCTTCTTTTTAGCAGAGGCACTAATCGGCAGACATTGTCAAACAGACAATTTGGTTGTATGTTTCTTGGTGCGGTGTGAACTTTTCTTTCAGCAACACTATGATTGTTCAGGATGCCGGTGGCTCTACAAACCTTCCATTTTTGCATCTTTTGGGTCTCTATTTGATGCCTCTGCATCTGTGGATTTCTTTATTACTTGTTTCTTTCAACTCTAAATGAGTTGGTTATTACATATTCTTGAACCATACATGGCTGCTCTGTGACAGGGCATATAATTTTTTGGGATTTTTTCAGGAGATGATTTTGTATCAATTATTTCTTTGAAGCTGGAAAGATGTCAATGGAAAGGGCTCTTGAAGCCTTTCTGCATATGTAATTTGATTATCTTTAACGAAATTACGCTTTTTTCCTTGGAAAAAAAAATGCAGACATGGCTCAATGGAGATATGCACATCAATGTCAATATCCATTGGATACATCATAACATAAGTGTTGATGGCATTCAATGTTGTATTGATGATATCCAAGATTATGTCCACACTGCGACCATACACAATGCAAAGTAGCATAGATGCTTATAACAATGCTTTCTTATCGATTTATGGTAGCCACACAGACTCTACCTTTGTTGCAAAAGATCTAGTTGACTTAGTGTTTGTGGTCATGGCCAACCTATTTGCAATCATGGTGAGATATAATGTTTATCTATTGCCGCTTTACAATTGCATAGTGCTATCTAAAAGTCTATACATTTGTAATATATACTTATCTAATGAACCTTTACCCTTAAGTTTTACTAATAAAACCAATTACAAGTTGATGGAACATCCAACAAAGTTGTTTATACTTATCCATAGGGCCTTTACCTGTTAGGTAAGCGACCACACAAAAATCTGGGGCATTTGAGTCTTTAGCGAACAACTAGGCCTTATCACCTATTAATATTTCAAGCAGCTTATGAAGACCAATTTTCTATCTAGGTAACATAGCTAATCTCACTAGAGAAATCAAGTGTTATGATCAAATTCAATACCATACAATAATAAGCACAACGTGTTGGAATGTGAGTGTTGATGGATATGCATCTCAGGTTGTACAAAAAATAAATTTCCTACCAATGAATATATTATATAAATCATAAATTAAAATACTTATTTTTTTAATACACTTCTTTTGACTAGTAGTGCCACCCAATCGACACCAAAGTGGAAAACCATTAGCACTCTGGCTAGGAACTATGTTCATCACCACATCCAACCTACCTGTGTAGCCAAAATTTCATAATTTTTTTCAGGTTTCTCTTTTGAAAGAGACATTGAGACATCACACAACAAAAACATCATACCTATTTTAGATGAGCAAGACATGGTCATAAAGTTCAAATACTTTACCAACTCCTTTATGAGTTGTGGCAAAGTTTGGAACTAGATGAGGATTTAAACAAAAACTAATTTTAGTTTAGTGTTCTAGCCAAAATATTACAAAAAAATGTGAACTAGTTTGGACTTTGCATATAAATCAAATACAGTTTGATATAATCAAACTTTATAAAATGTACTTTATCCTTTGTTCATACTTGATCTGCTCACATTGATTTTTGGTGATGTTGCACTTTAGAAATCACAAATGATTGTGATGAGTCTCACAAGTGTTGTAGAAAGGGTATTTGATGGGTCATGAAGGGAATCAAAGTTGCAGAAGCGGACTGCAAGGGGCAACCAAATTGGTGTGACTGTTTTGTGCTTCCTAGCAGCAGAATTATGAATTGTGAGATGCAAAGGGCCACAGATAGGGAAACAACATGGGATATGAAGGGTTTCGACTGGGGTGAGAGAGTTGCATATGTGGGATAAAGTAGTGAAAATGGACTAAAGCAAGCCACAGAGACATTGACCAGCTTGAAGAGCCATGTTATGGAAAAAGTACATTTCACACATAGACACATCTACACTAGTAGCTAAAAATAATTGCAAACAAATATTCTCTTTTACACAAACTATGAAGAACTTGAAAAATTGCCTGACATTGAACAAATGTGCAGACAAACTCTTAACAGCGATGTACTTCTTCATAACACAGAATCCAGGAAACCCAAAAATCTTGTCACAGTGATGAAGGGTGAAGCAAAACACAAATTTCCACAAGATACATGAGTGGTTAGGGCCACGGAGTCTAACTCATTAGTTCTGAATCATGATACCATGTTGAAATTTAGAAGAAACATATGAATATTGATGTGAAATTGCACACCACAAATGATAGGAAACCATGGACACTTGATGTACACTGGTACCCAAATATTCAATGTATTGCAAATGCATGAATTCTGTACTCTTAGGTGTAAGATTCCCTAACCCTAGATGTAGAGCTACTAGGGTCACCAACTAACAACCCAATGGGAACATAAGTCAGTCACTAGAGGGTCACTAACATTACCCAATGAGACCGCGAGTTGGCCACTGAAGGTTCATGTATCAATATTACATTGTACTAACAATGAATGCATGGACACATCATCTCGTTGCATGCACTACATATCATGGCATTTACAAAGAATGCATATGCAATAGGATGATTTTGTGTATACTATATACATGTACACACAATATTAAAGGAGATGGTTGTATATACTATATCTATCTATAAATATATAATTAGGTTGAATGTCTTTATGTGTGCATGTGCACAAAGTTTGAATGCACACTCTATTGGGTGCTTATCCATTCTGTATAAATATGTGTGTATGCAATGCCTCTTCCCTTTCCTGTCGTTTGTCCTCTAAAAGCTGATATAGTTGGTGGACATTGTGAATGTTCCCATTTGTATAATAAGTATACTAGCTTTCCTATCTCCAAGATGTGATGCCTACGTTTGTATTTTACATTTGTATTTCCTTGTAGCATATACAATGATTTTAATCTTTTTATATCTTATAGATTTTGTAGTGTTGTTTGGAATTCAACCAAGCTTTACTAATTAGATATTTCAAAGTTGAAACTTGAAACATAGGTGTTTGTTCTTTTTTGCAGCTATAGTTTGAATTCCTAAGGAATGTGTTGGTAACCTGGAAAGTAACAAGAGTTAGCACTTTTCTATGATGATTTCAGTTTATGTTTGGTACAATGTGTTTGTATCTTCTAGTCAAGATATGGAGATCAAAACACTAAGTGGATAGGTGATAATTAGAAAGATATTTTTTAGTAGATTTATATGTAGTAAGGCAGGTATAATTTGAATCTTCTACCTTACTTCATGTCGAAGTCCATAGGGAAGGAAGAACATATTTTGTATGTCATGGTTGATACAGGTTGAAATTTGTATTAATAAGTCTTGCGAGATTGACTACAAGATTTGTTATTTTGGTTTATGTGCATAATGAGGGAGTCCTGTAATAGTGGGGTTAAATGTTCAATTAGGAAGATGGGGAAACATTATGAATTTTATGTCTTTTTCAGGGTTCATCTCTCATAAATAATATTGATTAAAAGTGTGCATATTACTTAATTGGATGTAGCTTACATGCTAAGATGTCTTTCAATCCATTGACCATTTTATTTTCAATTTCTTCACTTCTTTAGGCTAGTGGTGAAGCTCATTTTATATACTGATATTGGTCCTCTTGCAGGTAATTTTTGGAGATGCATTATATGGAAAGAAGGAATACTGAAGGGCATTGGTAAAGTTTATAAACACACAGCTATACGTCTCTCTCTTTATTTTTGAGAAAACATATCTTATATTGCATTGCAGATGTTTACGTTAGTGTACTAAAGCCTTCCTAGTTTGTCATACTCTCCCACTATTGGTCTTAGCTCTCATCTCCTATGAATCTATATTTTAAAAAAACTCCATCCTAGTTATAGTTGGAGTTGCTATTTCTGATAGCTTCCATTTCCAGCAAATTTGTATCTTTCCAAAAAAATTCCATGCTAGCTATAATATGAGCTAGTTTTAATCTAATGGTTGATACTAACCCAAAATGCATTAGGGAGATGTCATCATTACAAAAGATGCAACTCTGAGAGGTGAATGATCGTCAGATTTACATTTACTTATTCCATATCTTCTTTGTATAGTGTTAGCATGAAAATATGGCTACTAGCTTGACATGGACTGTATAATAAAACAAAATTGGAACTGTTCTATACCTGTAAAGAGAATTTTGAAGAATTCTTCAACTGCATGTTTATCCATGAATTATTGGATTTGATTCAAATAAACCTAATCAAATAAATAAAATAGAAAAATGCTAAGAGAAACTAGACAAAATGTTTGTTATAATATGAGAAGCAGGCTGAACATGTCATTTTAATCTAATAGATAACCTAGAGGCAGACTATAGCTTTAGCTTTAAGTACCATATGTGTTAATCATGAATGGAATACATTAACTCTAACCATGGATTATTTTTATCCATGATGACCTCAAGGAGCATAGGAATGTAATTGTTCTTTGTCAAGACATCACTCTACTAACCATGGATTATAAAATCCTAGCTAAATGCCTTTCCAAGAGAATCAAATTTATCCTCAAAAGCCACTTCTGAATCCTTCGCCCTTTTAGATCCATCAGACATGTTTTCCTTCTGGCACCAACCTGATATGTGTTGGCTACTCATGTTTGGGTTTCCATTTTGAGCACGACCAATACATGGCTATTCAAGAGAATGGATCAGAAAATCTTAGCTAAATGCCCTTCCAGGAGAATCAAATTTATCCTCAAAAGCAACTTCTAAACCCTTCTGGTGCATTAGGCAAGTTGCCTTCTAGCACTAGCCTATTATGTGTTGGCTACTGATGTTGGGGTTGACATTTTGAGCACGACCCATACGCGGCTTGTCAAGAGAATTTCACTACTCCAAAATAAACAACTCATGCATTTTACTCTTCTTTCCAATGCTATTCGAAAACGCATATAGCCTTTTGACCAACATTTTCATAACCTTTCAAATTCGTATAGACACCTAGAGAGGAAAAAATGGGCCTTCCGAGACTTAAACAGGGCTTGAATGATGTTGCCAAGTAAGGTGCATCCATTTCTTCTAAATTGGATTGTCAGGAGTCGGGACCATCCAGGACAAGAAAAGATAAAAAATTCTTCTAAGGTCTAACATGGTGGACAAAGGCACTCCTTAGATGTTATACATACACATGAGTTGGCCCCGCACATGATAGTTATAGATCGGCTCAAACTTGTATATGCACATTTAAAGTAAGGTCAGACAAACCCTAAATATAAACATTCATTCATAGATTGGACAACCCTTTATTTTGGTGATTTCATGGACGAGAAAGGCTCTAAATGGCTCATTGGAAAGGGGGAAGTAGAGCCCATGAAATTGCTAATAGGATTGAACCTGATTGTGGACACCATTAATGGTCAACAACTGGTATCAAAGGATTTGTTGAACTTTTTGGTAATCTTCAATAAGCGCTTGCAGCTATTTGAGTATTTTGCTTGATTTGCTTGTTCAAAGTCTAGGCATGCCTTCACCACCTTACTATTGTTCTCCTTGGATACTACAATTAATGCTGATTTCAGTGCTACTATATTTCTCATATCTAAACACTTAGCCTCATGCTTCCAAGTTAGCAAATTATATGTGTTTGAACTCTCTTAGCACTTAGACTTGAGAAGAATTTCAATGCATAGCTTGAAGGCTTATAATCACTAGCTATAAAATGGCATCATGCACAAGAGATTGATCCAATCTAAGGCACAATTGATCTCTGGAAATCTACTACAGGATTTTGGCCATCATTTGCTACAGAAATGTGGACTACAAAAGTTTGACATGTGAAATGCATGTTAAATTTTAACTTAGCAGTATAAATTTTATCTCTTTCAACTTTATTTCATAATCCATCTCATCCCACAATTATGCTTGAAAGAAAATATCATTAATTTGCAACGGAAATAAAACAAGGATCACTGAAAGATAACCATGCACAAGAGACATATGTTACAGTTGCGGTGTCCATGGATTGAGTATATGGAGGTACGAGAAATTAAACATATACTAAATGTGGGGTATTAAATTTTTGTTTCCCATCATTTAAACTGGCAATCTGGCCAATGCTTATCTCCCTAATCCAATTCGGTATGATAGATTGCATAGGGACTTGATACAAAATATTTGCTTCTCTAATGTCTACTTCACTCCAACATCACCTTACTCCACCACTCCCCTTGATTGCTTCAACAATTCTTGGTTTTCCAATGATTTATCACTCATAGGTTACAAGCTACTAAGACATTGATGACAGTGCAGTCACTTTTTGATGTTACCTCTATTAACGCCCAAATATGGGCTGTCAAAATTTTCCTCATCCGGTAAGGCATTTGTCAAGCATTTAAAAGGAATCACCATAGGAAATTCAGAGTTCCGGTAGCGCCTCTCATACAAGAAATTCAAAATCTACTTCTGGAAGTACTGGGAATGAAATTGATTTATCACTTGTACATTTTGAGGTCTCAGATAAGGAAAGAGGACGATTATTTTTGTTTGGTATTGGAACCTACAACTTTTTTATTATTTTGTAAAAAGCTTTGGTAAAAAGAAGTTAATTTTTTTTGTAAAATATTGGGTTTTAGGAACCCAATATCCAAGTCACAACCAAGTGTCAAGCTCCGAAGTCCACTAAGCATACACATCGACATCCAAGGCATCAATGCATCGACAGAACTCACACATAAGACACCGAGGAGACAACCCACGGGTTGCATAGTGTGCTCAATGCATCGAATTACTTTATGGGCGCTCATGTATAAGAAGATGTTGGAACTCCTTAGCTTATGCAACAAAGCAATGCATCCAGCAATGAGCGTGAACATCAAGTCAAGTGCCATGTGTTGAAAGGAAAGAACCCATGTGCTAAAACACATTGCCAAATGCCTTGTCCAAATGTCGATGGAAGGATAGAGACAAGTATTGAACTCAAGTCTCAAGGTGTCAAGGAGACCAGTCAAAGAACCCAGTGGCAATATAAGTTAAAGGATATGTGCCAAGTCACGACGACTGCCAACATCAACATGCCAGCAAACAAAGCATTAACCAAGTTTTGAGTGAAAGCAGTGGGAAAAGATGCAAGAAACTAAACATCATGTCAATTTGAGCTATAGAGGATAGCGTTGGTTTCAATGTTTAAGGAGTGGTTGTCAATTGTCAAAGGTGTACCCAGGTGTTTGTTTGTTTTCAATATATCATCTATAGTCTGTCGAGGAAGAGCACTCGAGGGATACAATTAGTTTCGATGACCTTGCTAAAAATAAAATCTTCCTTGCACTCTTTGCTTTCTATTGTGAATATTGCCTGCCCAAGCATTTTACCATATATATATGGTTATTCCCGGAGTAAGATAACTGATGCAAACATTAGAAATAAAAAGGTCAAAGTGCTACGTTCAATGAAGCTCTTGCAACTTGAAAATGTAGTAACTGGACAATACAGAGCAACATGAGATCATTATAATCGATGTTGCACATACTGCCACAGCTATTGGTACTATGCACTTTGCGACATTTGGAACTACATTGAATGATTCTCTGGTTGGAAATCATTTGGTGAAGGTAATGTTGGTGATTTTCGAGGTATTATTTATGGTTTTCTTAGCTCCAAATTATTGTGGTAGAAATTGACTATACTGGGCTTGGCATTAAGATGGTTTTTGCATGTGATGTTGTGTTTCCTGCATTTGGAGATTATGTAAATATTCAATTTTATCACTTCAATATTGACTCCAAATATCCCTTATATGATGGAAATGATGGATCCATTATTTGTAGTTTTATGATTCGAGACATTTCTAGACAAATATGAAATTAGTGGGACTTGGATAAGGGGGCAAGTTCTAGGTTTCTGAACTTGACAGATGTAAAAAACATTATCCCATGTGCACAAAGATCAGTAACAATTTCAGATTTGATGGAACGAGGATCAGTAATTAAGGATTGGCTCCGTATTTCTAAATATAAAATCAACAGTCAACAATGGATCACATCCAAATTCGAGGACACAAGTGGCAGAGCATATTTTGATTATTCTTGAGTGCTTATCCATAAGCTTGATTCTGGAAATCAGTTCGATATTTACTGTCATAATTCTAAGATTTATTTTATTTTTAGTTTGATGATAAATTATACTCCTAAAAGCTTGTTGCAACTTTTGGATGATAATTTCTGTAAAGTCTATCATTCGTAATGTAATAGGGGTTGAGTTCTTAGGCCCGAGAGAGACTATGCAGGAAACAAGGCTGTATGATTTAATTGTAATCCTGTGGGCGATTTCGCTTTGCAATGTCTTATTATCAAAGATTCCTGAGAGTTGAATTATCAGTTTGTATACTCTTTGTTTTTCATTCCATTTCTTTATCCTGCTTGAATAAGTTACAATTGTTAGGATCAATTCTTGACCATGAACCAGAGATTCTTAATACAGTGAAGGATTCATTGTAGCTGCCTGCGATTTGTGTATCTTGTTCAAGTGTCTTCTATTCATTCTATGAAAGGATTTCTGTTTAGTGGATATTCCATCTCATGAATGTGCAAGATGATCTAGGATAGGTCTTATTGAGATTCATGTTTGTTTTCTTAACCTTCTACTTTCCATAATGGAAAATCTCTTATCTGATATTTAGCTTGATTACCTTTCATCCCTAAGACCTTAACAAGAGACTCGATGCCCAAAGGTTTTGATCACTAATCAGATCTACAATGAACTAAGTCCAGTTCCTTACTTTTTCTCCTTCTTCATCTAGTCTATTTGATCCACCAACATTCCAACCAATACAAATAATCATTCAAATTCAAGATGTGCTAGGCATGCTCCTTTTGCAGTCAAGAGCATCTTCTAGCGCTAACAACCTCTCATCAAAGCTTCAATGCCAAGGATCGGTATGTATTTGTGAAGAAGATTTGTTCTTGTGTGCGTTTTAGAAAGCAATACCTGAATTGGATTACATATACTATCATGAAAAATGGTGGGTTTGGCACCAATGGTAGAAATGGCTTATGAAGGACTTGCACAGTTGCCCAACACGTCAAGAATTGTGCATTTGGGGATAGGGGTCATTGTGGATCTCCTCTATGGGTGCTCCAATAATGTACGAAATTATCTCGATTTATGTTTTACAAAATCATGATACTCTTCCCTCAATTGCAAGTAAATTCAGAGCTAGTTTAGAGTTAGCATGCAAGATATGAAGACAATGAACAACATAATAGATCCAAATTTTACCTCTGTCGGAAAGGTCTATTACATACCCATGAAGTCAAGTAAGAGAAAATCCTTTATGGAGATTTTGGATTTCAATTTGTTTGGATAGATAATGAATACTTATTATTTTGAAATTCATGCTATTAAGTTTTTTCCTTCCGTTTCTATTTTTTCAATAGTTGTTGAGCAACACTTATTGAGCTATTATGTCAAAAATCCCACTGGGCATATTCTCTCTCCTTACTAATTGACAACTATTTCTGTGAACAGTTTCATGGAAACTTTTCAAGTGAATGTACACCTACGAGGTTTTGAACCTAGGCCATTTTGTCAAGTACCATTCGCAATGCATTACTAGGCCAGTATCTTATGGTGAGATGAATACATTTTGAAGTAACAGTGTTTCATAAAAGTAGAAGTCAATGAAAGATCCTAGTGCTTTTTTCTCTCTTGAAATATTTGATTTTTCCAAGAGAACAATGTGCATTGGATGCATTTCATGTTCTTCAAGCCAAAACTTTTGTCCGCCATTTATGTTTTCCCTTACCTAGGTTCCCCTTCTTTGTCTATCTCAAACGTTTTTGACATGCTCCCCTTACAGGGCTTATGGTAAGATATTATAACCACCTGGATCAATGACAAAATATTAGAATATTGAAAGTAAATAGATCTAATAGAAACCTTATTGTATTCTGGAGATTATTTCAGTAGACTGTGAATGGGAATAGATAGTGCTTATTTCCAAAGTGGAGGCAAGGTGCTTCCATATCCAACACCGAAGGCTTTTGGCTTTTGGGCACCAAAAGCCTCATAATTGGAGAGGTATGGTATGAAATGGATATGTAAAATAAAACCATCACATAAGGTCTAGATCTAGAATTATACATGGGTGTTCCTAACACATATTTCAAGATGCACAAGCATTTGTTGGGTAAAATTTTGTTATATGATCTAAAAAAAATGTGGACAAATAGTATATAGTATTTTGGCCATATCATAGTCATATAGTCATATAAATTCAGACGTGTCGATGAAATAGGATTAATAACATTTCATAGTTAATTAAACAAAACTGCTACTGCGTGTTCATAGATGGATTTGAATTCAGGGCATCTGCAACTTTGGAGGACATTTGGATTTGATAGACAGGAATCAACAAGTTCACGGCGACCTTCTCGAAACATTTTATTGAATCATACTGCACTATATGGAGAGGTCAAATACAACCACTAGTCAAAAACTAGTTTAGATCCATCTTTACCCCAGTATAAGTACTGAATGAAGGTGAGTTCATTAACAATTTTTTGATTTCTTGCATTTCCTTTCATTTTCATTGGATTAGTATAATCTTGTAATGCTTTTTTGGTTATGGTGTTTAGCAATTTTGAAGTATACCATGTGCATCTAGTATATGATCAATGTTAATTATCTGTAAACGAGGGACTTAAATCCCAGTTTCTTTATCAACATAGATCCTATGTGAAATTACTTATGTATATTTTTGTGGTTAGACGTCTTTGGGGTCTCTTTAAACAACTCCAAAAGTTAGAAGGAGCTCTAGGCTTATTATGGTAGATTTTTGTGCTTATCAATGTGTTTTGAAAAATAAATTGTATTTTAAGCATGGTTGCCTTTGAATATTAGTGTCTTTTCTTATAATTACAAATGATGCAATTTGGGTGTTCATATTCTCCTCTCCCCAATTCTGAAAGGGTTCTAGCTCAATGAAAGAGCGCTTTCCTTACAAGTAGGAGGTTGGTGGTTCGATTCCTCTGTGCCTTATTGATATTGCAATATTGGTATTTTTAATAAAATATATTTTATTATGATTTATTATGGCTATAGAGGGGGTTTCAAACCATCTTTGTATGTTTCTACGAGGGGGGTTCTAAACCGCCTTCATATGTCACTACGAGGGGGGTTCTAAGCCACCTTCATATGTCATTACAAGGGGGGTTCGAAATTGCCCTTGTATGTTACAACGAGGGGGGTTTGTAACCGCCCCCAAAGGTTTGTAATAAGGACTTTTAGGGGGGGTTCAGAACCGCCCCCATAGGTGTCTACGAGGGGGGTTTATAACTATCCCTAAAAGTCACTAAAGGTCACTTTTAAGGGGGCGTTCCAAACTGCCTCTATAGGCCTCTACAAGGGGGTTTTCAAACTACCTCTATAGGCCTCTATGAGGGGGGTTCAAAACCACTCCTATAAGCCTCTATGAGGGGGGTTCTAAACTGCCCCTATAGGGCTATACAAGGGGTGTTCCAAACTGCCCCTATAGGGCTATACGAGGGGAGTTCACAACCGCCCTTATAGGTCTCTATGAGGGGGGTTTGAAACTGCCCCTATAGTACTCTATGAAGGGGGTCCAAAACTGCCCCCGTAGGTCTCTATGAAGGGGTCTACAAGAGGGGTTTAAAACCACCTCCGTAGACCTCTACGAGAGGGTTCACAAATCGTTTCCAAAAGTCACTTTTGGGGGCGGTTCCAATCTCGTAAAAAACTGCCCTTAAAGTGAAAAACTTTTAACATCGGTGCCTTTAGGGGTGGTTTTTCCAAAACCACCCCAAAGCCAAACCACCCCTGTAGGTCACTTTTGGGGGTGGAAGACAACCCCCCCTAAAGGCCAAAAATGTAGTATTGGATCTTCATCTCGAAATCGGCAGCAAGCTTCCGCTACGTATCGACAATCAATCTATCCTCACCTGTAACAAACAGGTCATCCATATACAAAATTAGTATCATTGGATTTCCTTCCTCAACCTTGTAGTAAAGGTTGGAATCCGCTTTACTCTGGTAAAGCCCAAACTGGATAGAAAGTTGTCTACCCTACCATACCAAGCTCTAGGAGCTTACTTCAAGCCATACAAGGCTTTCTTCAATCTGCACACATATGACTCTCTGTCATGTGTCTCAAAACCAAGTGGCTGCTCCTCATACACTTCCTCCTCGACTACACCATTCAAGAAAGCAGTCTTGACATCCATCTGGTGTATCTTCCATTTCATCACTGCAGCTAGATCAAGTATTGATCTGATGGAAGTGTACCTGGGTACAGGTGTAGAAGTCTCTTCAGACTCAATCCCTTTTTTTGAGAGAAGTCACAAGCTACAAACCTCATTTTGTGTTTCTCCATGCTAACATCTGTAGCATGCTTGATCTTATAGATCCATTTGGAAGTCACAACAGACTTCCTTTTAGGTCTTGGGACTGCATCCCAAACATCATTCTTCATGATTGACTGGTACTCCTCGATCATGGCATTCTTCCTGAATCCTGGGAACTTCAATATCTTCAATAGATAACTTTGTTGCTGGAACAAATGTTGTAGTCCTTCTTTTGTAGGTGAAGGTATACGATCTTTCCTACAAAACAAGTTAAATTGCATGATTAGAAACATCTCATAGTTTTCAGAACAAATTCTTACACGTAAAGAAATATGTCATACAGTCATGCAATTATTTTAGCCAATGCTTCAATACAACATTCATCCATATCTTGTAACTTTCTAGATGCCTTCAAATCTCTACTAGAACATTATTAAAAGTTTGCACTACTCCCAACATTTCAGCAAAGAGGTTTCATTCTAGATAAGTAGCAATGGAATGTTGTACAGTGCCATAGGCCACTTACCCATCACATGCATATTAGTAGTATACTGTTCAATAATGCAACTATTCTAATATGCATAATACACACCCTAAGTCTAGGAACATCAACATATACATTATTGAACAATATTATTTAAACAAACAAATATGTAAGAAATGACAATTCAAATACTTATCTTTGTTTGGTTGTTGGGTGGACTCCCTTTGAATCTTTGCAACTCCATTCTGATGTGGATTGTGAGAAGTGGTCGACTCCCTCTAAATATCTGCATCCTTGTAGAAACTACTAGAGTGTGCTCCCTCTTGATCTTTGCTTCCTGGATTACTTATCCTTGAACTTGTATCCATCCTCAATCACTTTGCAGCATGCTTACAAGTATCATTATTGTGATATCTTCGAGATCTCATACATAATCATACATTTATTAGTATATTCTCAATACTATCAAAACACAATAATCTTAAGCATGTATAGTCATGATCATTTCAAACACAGATAATAAGTATTAGCATTCAATGTTTTAAGGAAGACTTCCCTTACTCATGCATATTCATATTTGACCAAAAGACTTTTCCGGTTAGCCATATCATCAATCAAGGTAAGAGACATAATATGCATAAACCCATGATTACTAACTTCAATGAATAATCATTATCAATCATGCCATGTATACTTATATAAGAGATCCTAACACAAGGTAGGATTCTAACTTGATATAGGAAAAACATACCTGGATTAGCATGCAAGCTAGTTATGTCTAACATACCCACATGATGTCTTCTTGCTCTCTTCAATGACTTGTGCTAGTAACCTGCATATCTCATAGGTTAACCATTATAGAACCAAGTTATACATACCTCGTAAATAGATCTTCTAAGTGATCCATGACAATGGATGAATCTTTGTTTTCATGTCACCCTGATCATATGTTCTTGAACTAAAACATGATTTGTCTTTCTTAGTGTACCGTTCATGTTGGCGAACAACATAAACCTCATACAACACCATAATGCATTAGTACAATCATAAGTGTCAACACCCTAATCAATGAATATCTTCTATCATGCATTCATAATTTTATTAAGGTGATACGACAAGTCTAAATTTAATCAAGATTGTACTAACCGTAGTAATATGAAGACAAACATACCATAAAATTAATCATGAACAAATCTCGAAACATACCTGGATAAGTCATACCTGTCAAGATTGCTTGTAATCTTCCTATGTAAGGCCTTAGCCTCATCTCCTTCTGAAACAGGAACTTCTTCACTTATGCAGGTGACCAATCCATTCTCTTCTAGGATTAACCCAATCCACTTGATTTGCAGGAACTGGATCTTGAGCTGGATTAGGGTTTGTTAAAGAAACCCTAAAAATTCAAACTTTGAATTTCAAACTTCTGAAAGGATAGAAAGATGCGTCTTGATGAGCTGATCAAGCTGGTATGTTCATAATTTGAGAACTGCAAAGTTTCACCCCTCAAATTTGCCTTTGAAACTTCTGAATTCACTTAACATCACCCCGAACTAGGGTTTTATAAAGCCCACCCTTATTCCCAATCAAAAGTTTTGATTCAAAGCTCTAAGCTTCTATTTTTCTGAGGAGCTTCCAGCCATGATCACAGATTTCAAAAATTCCCATTTTTGCAGAAGCCCTAATTTTCCACTTTTCCGATCAAAGTCCCGAACTAAGGTCTAATCAAGCCCGGCCTTCTGTCCAACCAAAAATTTTGATCTTGGTTTCTAAATTTCTATTTTGATGAGTAGCATTCAGCCATGGTCTCCGATTACAAAAATTCCAACTTTCTCCGAAACCCTAAATTCCCGAAGCCATGAATGAATGTGCTAAAAAATAATTCTGTTTTGACATAAATATGTACCTGATTATTTATGGTGTAACTCCAAACTTTCCGATCCATAGGGTCTAAACCTTCTACCTGTGCTATCCTGACCTGTCATCTTTCCAACCCCACAGGTCTGACCTCAATTGGATTCTCTGAGAGAGATTTATGCCAAGTGTCGCAACGTGACCTGTTTATGGGATAAAACATGAGAGCGAACTTGTATGGCATTCCACGTGTCGCTGGTTCAGTTTCGGCCTCTCAAAAGGTTACCTGAGAAATTATATTCCGTGCACTACCTGTCAATTTTTACGAAATTTCATTTGGAGCTTCCTAGCCCGAGTTATAACCTTTTTTCCTAGGTCACCTATTTATGACTCAGATATGGAAGAGGCAGAAACCCTAGATTGTACAGATCATAAAACACAAAGTACAACGAATTAGAAGTTTTCCTTTGGACACAAGAAACATGGGGATCTGATATTCGACTTGTAAAAGTTTTCGATCTAAAAACTTCACAAAAATGGATTTATAGCGAAAGTGATACGATGACTGGTTTTTGCTATATCAATCCCAAGCATCACAAGTGCAACACGTGTCATACATGCCATACCATGCCTTCTTTCATGCTAGCTCTGATACCATGTTATCCCGGATGAAAGTAACCCAACTCGAGAGAGTTTTTCCACCACTCCTTTATTTGTTCTCTTGTCCGGAAGGAAAGAATAAACTAGGATGGAGGACAACTAATCAACTACCGGGTAAGGGGAGGTAAGCACATGGCAGTGACTTAGACCTTTGCTATTACTCTTTTAATCCTACAGGACTACTTTTTTGGTTGCACAACTACATAGTTAGTCTTGGATTGCAGAATTTACTTCAATCTGATCTAGGATCTTAACTGAGAGAACAACATGTACAGCATATCTACACCATATCAATCATGGACACAATAAAGCAAACAAGAGACACAGAGTTTACTTGGGGAAAACCATAAAGGTGAAAAACCCCAATAACTTCCTCAGAGATCAAAAGAGTAATGATACAACCCAAGCATAAGAGATAGACATCTCCTAGCAGCGGCTTCTCCTCCTCCACAAGTGTACCACTTTCCGAATGAGAGAAGTGTGTGTAAATAGAATGATGAAATAGAGTGCCTCCCGCACTCTATTTATACTTGACTTGACTTGCCTAATAACCTTTACTAGGTCGGCCTTAACTTTACCACATAACATAATGCTAACTGGGCCAACACCCAATAGGGTGGTCTAATAACCCTTTGAACCACATGGCTGACCCCCAATCGGGTGGTCTAATAACCCTTCGACCCACATGACTTATACAGGGCCGACCCCAACAAGGTGGTCTAATAACCCATCAAGTATAAGTTACGACACTTACAATATAAATGATGACACTTCCGTATAGAGGAATAATAACATGTCTATAGGAATACAAACACTTCCATATAGAGGAATAATACCATCTCTATAGGAGTACAATATACATGTATGAAATACATTCCGAAGTTACATATACATCAATATATAATCAAGGAAGCAAAGATCAAGAGGGAGCACACTCTAGTTGTTCCTGCAAGGAAGCAAATATCAAGAGGGAGCACACTCCAGTAGTTCCTGCAAGGAAGCAAAGATCAAGAGGGAGCACACTCCAGTAGTTCCTGCAAGCAAGGAAAGATTGAGACAGAGTCCACCCTACAACCAAACAACGATAAGTATTTGAATTGTCATTTCTTGTATATATGATTACTTAAATGATGTTGTCCTGTCATATACATACTTATGTTCCTATATTTAGGATATGTATTATGCATATTAGAAAAGTTGCATTAATGAACAAGATACTACTAATATGCAAATAATGTGTAAGTGGCCTACGGTACTGTACAACATTCCATTGCTACTTATCTAGAATGAAACCTCTTTGTTAACATGTTGGGAGTTGTGCACACTCTTAACAAATGTTCTGGTAGAGATGGAAGGCATCTAGAATGTTATCGTGTGAATACGGGATATGGATAAATGTTGTATTGAAGCATTGGCTAAGATAATTGCATGACTATATGACATATGTCTTTATGCATAAGAATATGTTTTTGAAAAAACTATGAGATGTTTCTAATCATGCAATTGAATTTGACTTGTAGGAAAGATCGTGTACAATCAACTACAAAAGAAGGACTAAAACATTTGTTCCAGTAACAAGAAAACCTTCTATTGAAGATATTGGAGAATCTGAAGTTCCCAGGATCCGGTATGTAGTAATGGAAGGATGCCATTATCAAGGAGTACCATTTGATCACGAAGAATGATGTCTGCGATGTGAAGGGAAGTCTGTTGTGACTTCCAAGTGGATCTATAAGATCAAGCATGTTGCATATGGCAGTATAGAGAAATACAAGGTGAGGTTTGTAGCTCGTTGCTTCTCCTAGAAGGAAGGGATAGACTATGAAGAAACGTTTGCACCTGTATCCAGATACACTTCCATCAGAACAGTACTTTCTCTGGATGCAGTGATGAAGAGGAAGACACACCAGATGGATGTCAAGACAGCTTTCTTGAATGGTGTAGTTGAAGAGGAAGTGTATGTGGAGCAGCCACTTGGTTTTGAGACACATGACAGGGAGTCATATGTGTGCAGATTGAAGAAAGCCTTATATGGCTTGAATCAAGCACCTAGGATATGGTACGGGAGGATAAACAACTTTCTATCCAGTTTCGGCTTTACCAAGAGTAAAGCGGATTCCAACCTTTATTACAAGGTTAAGGAAGGCAATCCAGTGATACTCCTACTGTATGTGGATGACCTGTTTGTGACAAGTGAGGATAGATTGATTGCCGACATGAAGAGGAAGCTTGCTACCAAGTTCGAGATGAAGGACTTGGGCATGATGCATTAATTTCTAGGCATGGAAGTGTGGCAAAGTGAAGATGGAATCTTCCTTGGACAAAGGAAGTATGCAGTAGACATCTTGAAGCAGTTCGGGATGATGGACTGTAAGGCCATGGCCACACCTATGGTATCGAACCTAAAGCTTATGTGTCATGCTTCATCTGAGTCGATTGATGTCACGATGTATCATCATATGATTGGGTCCATGATGTACCTCACAAATTGAGACCAACTATTTGCTTTGTGTTGAACACATTGAGCTAGTTCCTAACGTATCCTAGACATGTTCACCTGATTGCTGTGAAGCATATTCTGAGTTACTTGAAGGGTACGATTGATTATGGGATCAAGTATGATGCGAATCAAAAGTTTAACCTGGAGGGTTATGTTGATTCATATTGGGCAGGTAGTGCTATAGATAAGAAACGCACTTCGGGGTGTTGCTTCAGTATGGGATCAGGTATGATCTCCTGGTTTAGTAGGAAGTAGTCCCGCGTAGCACTGAGTATAGCCGAAACAGAGTATGCCGCGGCTTGTTTGGCCAGTTGTGAGGTAGTATGGCTTAGGAAGCTACTGCCTGAGTTATTTGATCTCTCGTTGGATGCTACCTATATCTTCTGTGACAACTAGAGTTGTGTGAAGTTGTCTGAGAACCTGGTGTTCTATGACAGGTTGAAGCAGATTGAGATCAAATATCACTATATCAGGGATATGGTGCAGAGAGGAGTAGTGAAGCTCCTGTATGTTGCAATAGATGAGCAGATTGTAGATGTGTTGACCAAGCCACTAGCCAGAGTGAAGTTCGAGTACTTCATAGAGAGGCTTGGTGTTCTTCAAATAGAAGATACTTCGAGGAAGAAGTGATGGGACACATTTGCAGGAGCCATTCCAAGCATGGTGGTGGGATGATCATATGTGATGATATGCATCAAGTAGATGCTTGGCATGATTAGTTGGATCATGTGTGATGAGTCTCGAAGACGCAGATGCACATGAGCGTTTCCGATAAAGGTGTAGAAGTGTTCTCCCAAGGTCGTGATGTAATTGTTGAGCCATTCTCACATGGTGTAGATATGTTCTCCCATGGTGCAGATGTAAGGGCTGGAGCCATTCTTCATAAAGGTGTAGATGTGTTCTCCCATGGTGAAGATGTAAGGGCTGCAGCCATTCTTCATGAAGGTGTAGATGTGTTCTCCCATGGTGAAGATGTAAGGGCTAATGCCATTTTTCACAAAGGTGTAGATGTGTTCTCCCATAGTGAAAACGTAAGGGCTGGAGCCTTCCCTGAATGGTGTAGATGTGTTCTCCCATGTCGGTGGTGTAGGTGTTATATGATGTGCATCTGGGCTGTGCCTCGTGGACGATGAGATGATATGATCAGTATGATCATGAGTATCGGGATGATACTTTGTGGCCATGGACAGGTTGTGTAGTTGCATGTAAAATATCTTGGGAGATCCGATAGGCTAAGCTGCGTGCTCGTAAACACTCATGGGATGCTCTTTCGAGGTTTTTCCATGACCACATGTAATAGTGCCTTAGGAGATCTGATAGGTTGATCCGTGTGCTCGTAATCAGTCCCGAGATGCTCTTTCAAGGTTTTGTGGTGGTCACCTATAATAGATCCCTCGGAGGTCTTGTCGGTCATACTTAGGCACATAAAGGATCCTTTCGAGGTTTTTTTGACACACGTAATTAGTCCTGGGATCCACAAGATGGCCAAATATGATGAAGACCTACAGGAGGCTAGGCCTACATCCAACATGAAAAAGGGATGGATCTGTAGAACTTCCTATGACGAGAAGAATTCATAGATAGCCCAGTGATCGAGATGACGAGTACAACAATAGTGATGATGATGCTCTGTGATCCAGTGACAATGATTCAGCTCCAGAATTGAAGACTTCTGCCGATATGTTTTGATGACTTGTGTCTAGAGAATACCTTCCTAGTTAAGAGGGAGTGTTGATGTATTTGTAACTTTGGAAGATATTCTTCTAAGTATTACATTTGTACTTTATTGTATCCCCTACGGAGATGTATTATTCCTCCGATTGGAAGTGTCGTCATTTGTATTTGTAAGTGTCGCAAGTATTATTGTAATTGTCACAACTTATATTTGATGGGTTATTAGACCACCTTGCTAGGGTCGGCCCTATACGAGTTGTGTGGGTCAAAGGGTTATTAGACCACCCTAGTGGGGTCGGCCCAGAGTCAGTTTATGTTAAGTTGTTAAGTTGGGGATGACCTAGTTGAGTAAAGGTCAAGTGAAAGTAAAAGTATAAATAGAGAGTGTGACTCTCTCATTTAACATATTCTCTCATTCACTCAGTTCGCATTAGTGAGAGAGAGGAGGAGTGCGCACAAGTGGAGGAGGATTATGCTGCTGAAGATATCTATCTCTTGGGTTTGATCATTGTGATCCTTGTATTGGTGCTTATTGTATCTCTCAGTAAGTTGCGGGGTTTTTCACCTTCTTGGTTTTCCTTGGTGAAATGTTTTGTGTCTCTTGTCTCTTGTCTCTTATGCTTGATATGATATACATGTTGTTCTTTCAGTTAAGATCCTAGAACTATTGAATTAAATGATGAAAAACTAACATAGAAATGATATCATTATATGATGATGATTGCAACATTTAAATGCATGTAAACTATAAAAGATGTGTAGCCAAAGGCGTTCCATTTTAATAACTGTAATAAACACAGTAAGTTTGATGTGCATATCGTATTCACCTATATGCCCAGATTTATTGTGGTAAAGCATATACATTATAATTACTATCATATGCAACGAAGAGTCTTCCACATAAGATTCATATCCTTTGCATATCATATTAAAAAAAGAAACCACATAGTATCGACCAAAAATGCAGAGAAGCATTATTAATCCACAAAGTCATGCACATATTTACACCATAATAAGTTTACAGCATTACGCTTATACACAAGACAGAGAACTCAATGTTTTAAGCTATAAGCTTTTCCATTAAGATCAGTGGAGTTTTATACATGGTATCGACGCAACTGCCCATGGAAGACCACATGAGAATACTTAAGTGCTCACGACAGTGAGACTTGAACTCAAAAATTTTCTTTTAAACGTGCAGACTACCAAGTGTTTCCAACAGAGCAAATAGAGATCGCGAGCACCCTTTGTAGGCAAGATTCATGCCCCTACAAGCTCGTTCAACACCCTTGCCATTTTATTCACAAAAATGAAAGCAGGAAACCCTAACCACAGTCAAACCCAAACATTCTAAGTAACTTGGCCCCCACCAACGGGGTAAACCAAACCCAAGGCGGTTGGTTGGCAAGTTACATGTTAACTTCACAAGCCTTCCTCGTTTCATAACAACAGTTGCGAACTTGCCGGAGTGTGCCCCACTCCACCCTGGTCGTGGTTATCTACACAGGAGTTTGTAACGCGAGGTTAAACCTCTGGGGAATATCAACTAATAACCATAAGTTACACAAAGCACGATTTTGCGTACGGGAAAGAATTTCCATTACCGTAAAGTATGAGGGAGTTGCTGCGCAACTCACCTCTGGCAGTACCTGCAACATTCACCATGCATTCAAGGTCAAACAATTGACATGTATTAAACATATGCATTAAACCGACAGTCAACCAAGCAAACAAGGCAACGTAAAGCTTGAGAAGTGAACGACGATTACCTGCTAATGTTGACTTGCTAGTTCTAAATATAAATTAGTATGCTATTGGTCTACTAAGTTAGAGTGACTAAAATTCCAATAAGTTGTAATTGTGAAACCTCCACATCATCCGAAATTCAATGATATTTTTATTGTTTTAATGGGTGGGTCTTATAATTGAAGTGCATACAAAATAAATAAATAAAACATATTTCTTAATTGGAAAATACAGCCTTCCATTATGTAGAAACACATTCCTTTATTGAAAAAATAATCAAATTACTTTAACTAAAGAAAATAAAAACAATTTGTTTTGTTTGTAAGTGTACTTTTATTTGGAAGAAGTTATAGTTTAAAAATAACAACCAAGTTTCAATAATGAAGTTTTTATAAAGAATGTGGAAATGGTTTAAACACATTGGTTTAAGTGACAATACACTTCATTAATGATCTAGTGTATTAATTTAAGAAATAATATAGAGATTTAGAGAGATAGTGTGATACAATTTTAAAATCCATATTATAATGTTGCAAAACAAGAGGTTCTCACAAGTTAAATTCCATTGCATAGCTATTATTCATGTGGATACTTATAAATCATGGCTTAAGATGGATCTATGCTCGTAAAATGATCAATTGACATTGTTTCTTAGAGGGATCAAATCATTTTGGTGCAAACCATTTCTCAATAAATCTAAGTCCTCCCAACTTATAAATGCAAAGTTAAAATAAATCTGATCACAATTAATAATTAATTGGTTATAAATACATTTTAAATACTATAAGAAAAAAAAAATACCCATTAAAAAAACATTTAATTTTCACTTATTTTTTATTATATAATAAAATTAATAAAAAAAATATTAGATTAATCCATCTTTAATCAAAATCAAAATCTACTTAGTATCCAATGCCTTTTTTTTTTAAATCTAATGCATTTTCTCACATTGTCAAATGCTTTATTTCTAAATAAGTACTTTATTTATCATTAAATATTTTATTTGACATTCATAATTATATACTTTATTTCATATTTATAAACATTTTATATAATATCTAATATATTTTTTGATATTTAATTTTTTTATTTTTTCACATTTCTTTGATAAAATATCTAATGCATTTGCTTTCATAGAAACATTTCTTCTTTTATACAATATTATAAAATATTTAATGCATTTACTTTCGTAAAAACATTTCTTTTATATAGTACTTAATACATTTACTTTCATATTTAAATTTTTCATATTTTATTTTTAATAATTTATAAACATTTTTATTCAAACAGCATCATACACAAATACCTATGACCAGATTCTGACAACCATCAGTCCCCAAAGACTAACAGCCAAATGAATCATGGGCAACTAAAACGACTCAACATACGGAAGCCCAAAAGAACCCTCATGTATCTCATAAAAAATACACTACTATGATAAATCATATGCCGGAGCATTATTCTCTCGAAAACAAATTGTCTCACTCCACATAATTCCCAATTGTCCCACTTAGCATAAATTCCTAATAATTTTCATGACTTTTTTAACTTTTTCTTAAAGTTAGAAATATTTTGATGAAATGTCACACCATAGAATTGCATATCCAAAAAAAACCATGACACCATCTTCATTGAGTATAACATCATACCATTGCAACGTATCAACCATAAGTGAAATCAAAGGGAAAGTAGTCAGCTTTTTTAACTTTTTAATAAAAATTACAAAGTAACTTAATTATTGTACTTCATAACCTACTTTTTTTATAAAACTTAAAATGAGTACACAATACTTTTAATTTGAAAGTACTTATTGTGATATTTTACTTCAAACATTCCAACCATGGCACCCATTGCTGAAGGTTGACAGGACAAAGCTCTCACCATTAGAGTATTTTTTTCCAAGACAACTCCTTTCTTTATTTGACAACTATTTTTTCCAACACAGCTCCTTCCTTTACTGGACAATAAGCATACGTTATACAAGTTTCTATAATTAACGTAAAGTCCCCACACAACACACCATAGAGATAGTATTAACATGTAGACTACTGGTTCATTCAACACAATCATCATAACCAAAGAATCTACTTAGTAAACTGAAACAACAATTGCTTTCTTTTGCTACGTGTACTATGCCTTTGCTGTTGGTGGTGCTGTAGGCTAATGAACTGGATTTGTAACAAGTGCTTCTTCTTCGATTGGATCAATTGTATATACTGGATCAACGTGTACTTAATCAACTTTGATTAACAGGTTACTAAGCTACACCCGGAACACCTTGCATAATCTTCTCAAAAAATAATCAAATTACCTGAACTGAACAAAATAAAAACAATTTGTTTTGTTTGTAAGTGTACTCTTATTTGGAAGAAGTTGTAGTTTAAAAATAACAACCAAGTTTCAATAATGATATTTTTATAAAGAATGTGGAAATGGTTTAAACACATTGGTTTAATTGACAATACACTTCATTAATGATCTAGTGTATTAATTTAAGAAATAAAATAGAGATTTAGAGAGAGTGTGATACAATTTTAAAATCCATATTATAATGTTGCAAAATTAGAGGTTATCACAAGTTAAAGTCCATTGCATAGCTATTATTCACGTGGATACTTATCAATCATGGTTTAAGATGAATTTATGCTGGTAGAATGATCAATTGACATTGTTGCATAGAAGTGACCTAGATCCACAAAATCCGTAAGTACCCACCGGATCAAATCATTTTGGTGCAAACCATTTCTCAATAAATATAATTCCCCCAAACTTATAAATTCAAAGTTAAAATAAATCTAATCATAATTGATAATTAATTGGTTATAAATACATTTTAAATATTATAAGAAAAAATAAATAATTTTTACCCATTAAAAAAAATCACTTATTTATTATATAATAAAATTAATTAAAAAAAATCATATTAATCTATTTTTAATCAAAATCTAAATCTACTTAATATCCATTGAGTTCTTTTTTTTTTAAACTAATCCATTTTCTCAGATTTTCAAATGTTTTATTTCATAAATAAGTATTTTATTTCATCATTAAATACTTTATTTGACATTAATAATTATGTACTTTATTTCATATTTATAAACATTTTATATAATATCCAATACATTTTTCCATATATATATTTTTTTTCATATTTAATATTTTTTTTTCACATTTCTTTTATGTAGTATCTAATGCATTTGCTTTCATAGAAACATTTCTTCTTTTATATAGTATTTAATGCATTTACTTTCACAAAAACATTTCTTTTATATCCTATCTAATACATTTGCTTTCATATTAAAATTTTCAATATTTTATTTTTAATAATTTATAAACATTTTTATTAAAATCTCCTCATACACTACTATGATAAATTTCCTCTTATAAAAAACACTACTATGATAAATCATATCCCCGAACATTATTCTCTCCTAAAAACAAATTGTATCACTCCACATAAATTCCCAATTATCCCACTTACATAAATTCCCAATAATTTTCATAACTTTTTTTTACTTTTTCTTAAAGTTAAAAATATTTTGATGAAATGTCACACCATAGAATTGCATATCCAGAAAAAACCATTACAGCAACTTCAACTTCATTGAGTATAACATACCATTGCAACGTATCAACCATAAGTGAAATCAAAGGGAATATAGTCAGTTTTTTTAACTTTTTAATAAAAATTACAAAGTAACTTAAGTATTGTACTTCATAACCTATTTTTTTATAAAACATAAAATGGGTACACAATACTTTTAATTTGAAAGTACTTATTGTGATATTTTACTCCAAACATTCCAACCATGGCACCCATTGCTGAAGGTTGATAGGACAAAGCTCTCACCATTAGAGTATTTTTTTCCAAAACAGCTCCTTCCTTTACTGGACAATCTGCATATGTTATACACTTCTATCATTAACGTAAAGTCCCCACACAACACACCATAGAGATAGTATTAACCTGTAGACTACTGGTTCATTCAACACAATCATCATAACCAAAGAATCTACTGGGTAAACTGAAACAGCAATTGCTTTCTTTTGCTATGTGTACTATGCCTTTGCTGTTGGTGGTGCTGTAGGCTAATGAACTGGATCTGTAACAAGTACTTCTTCTTCAACTGGATCAATTGTATATACTATATACTGGATCAACGTCAGCTTTATCAACCGCCTCATCGACATAATAGCTACCGGTTAACAGGTTATTAAGCTACACCCTGAGCTGCATAATCTACTGGAGTAATAAATATCGCATAGATAGTGTATTGAACACTACAGGCTGGCGAGAGAAAGAGAGATTCAAGAGCGTGAAGAAGAGGTAGTGGCTGTGTATCTCATTTTACAGTAATTCTCAATTTCCTCCGCGCCTCTCCATGGAAAGCGCCCCGCAATCAGTGCCCACCTGCCACACAACATTCATATAATTCAATTCCCATCAGCTATGAATGAATATTATGATTTTGACCTAAATCACCTGTCACCCAGAATGAATATGTATGATTTTGACCTAATCACCTGTCACCCAGAAGCTTGTGAAGTCTATTTATCAAATCTTCTTCGTCAGCAGAGATATCTTGAGCAGCACAAGCACTATTCTTGCAGTAGTCCACGCTGCTCCCACCTGCAATAACTCAAATTCAATCCATGATTTTAACAAATTCAATGAAAGGAGAAATAAAGAGGAGTACTGGATTCAGATTGAGCAATATACTTAAGGATATTAGTCCTCTTCCCGGGCTAACGTTGCAGTCTCCCTCTGCTTTTGGCGGGGAGAAGCGTTGCAATCTATGATCAATGTCCATAGATCTTGATGACGAGTATAAGTCTGAGGAAGTGTGTAAAGAAATGCATTGAAGTGGGGAATTTATAGAAGGAATGCCATCGTCTTCCGAGATTAGAAAAGGCGACGAGGGGGTTGTTACAGAGGAGTCGGGGTTCAAAATATCGTCGGGAATGACCATTTTTTTTTGTTGGATTTTAGTAATAACATTTTCATATCGGTTGGTCGCATCTACAGGTCCTTTCGGTTGTAAAAGTAAAACTTTTACAGCGGAGTTCATCATATCTACACGTCTTTTCGCTCTTAAAAAGCAAATTAAGGTGGGAGTACACGGACAGCCGGCCGCCATTTCTTGGCTGCCGAGGGCATCTTACTATAATTGGGCCGTCTTATTATGCCGACTCGCTGAGGGATTCTTCGTAGCGTGTGGTATGGTAAATGGGCAGGAGATATCGAGGAAGGAGAGTCATACGAACGATGAAGGAGACAGCCATTCGAACGTGTAGTAGGATCAGTGGGCAGGGAAAAAGGGCGTCTTATTATAATTGGGCAGTCTACTATAATTGGGCCGTCTTATTATGCCGAGGGATTCTTCGTAGCGTGTGGTATGGTAAATGGGCAGGAGATATCGAGGAAGGAGACAGTCATACGAACGATGAAGGAGACAGTCGTTCGAACGTGTAGTAGGATCAGTGGGCGGGATAAAAAGAGTGACAGAGGATGATGCCATGCCAAACGACCACTGGGAGCTTAAAGTTAAGCTACTCTACGTCTGGACTCGCCCCCAATTTGTTAGAGCAATTCTTATCAAAATTGCAATTTAAAGTGCGTAAATTTCAATTTTTGCTATTTGAATAGTTTTAAAATTAGATCATTAATCTAGAACATATAATTCTAATTGCTAAAATTATAAAATTATAAAAATAAAAATTTCGAGTCAAAATTTTACAGAATTTTTATCCCAAAATCGCCAGTTTATCCTAAGCATGGGTTATATACCCATCAATAATATACATCAAATAAGAGAAGAGATCCTATATATAAATCTCTTATTAAACGAAATAAGTTAATGGGCGTAGATTAATGGGTAAATATATTTGTCTTTTTGGCTTGGTAAAAGTAGTGGCACGTTAATCTACGCTATTGAAATAACCAAGATATGAGAATACTTCTCAATAGAAAGTAAAGGATGTACAAGTCACGAGAAAGCCACTTAACAATATATTTTTTATGTTTTTTATTTTATATTATTTATATTGTAAAATTTTTTTGTAATGGGTTTTTAAGGTGGTTGAATCTATGTATGTCAGGGTAGGAATTTGGGAAAAATCTCACCCGTCAAAAATGACAATTTCTACAATATATACACACATTTTAGAGGTTGCTTTGCTTTTTATAATAGTTAGTAAAAAATGTAGGCAGTATTTGATGGGCAAAATGTGCCCGTCAAATTCCAACCCTGTATGTAAACATAATTTAAGTTGTTAATGGGTAAATATTTTTGTCTTTTTGGCTTGGTAAAAGTAGTGGCACGTTAATCTATGCTATTGAAATAACCAAGATATGAGAATACTTCTCAATAGAAAGTAAAGGATATACAAGTCACTAGAAAGTCACTTAACAATATATTTTTTTATGTTTTTTATTTTATATTATCCATATTGTAAAATTTGTATGTAATGGGTTTTTAAGGTGGTTGAATTTATGTATGTAAACATAATTTAAGTTGATTTGATAATGAATTTAAAGGAAGATTTCATTATTAAATATTAGTAAAAATAAATAAGAAAATAAGTAAATGGTTCACTACAAGTTTGATGTTAAATGTTAATAGTCAATGGCATTTAGAAAAATGTACAATATTGAGAGAGTAAAAAATATAAGAAGATTCCCAAGTAGAAAGTAAAGGAAATACAAAAAGAGCATTGTAGAAAGGATGCAAACTAAAAAATGAAGCAAGATCTCTCAAACTCCTCTTGTAGCATATAAGGCTAGGGTACCCGCACGAAGCTGGTACCCAAAATAGCCGCAACAAGGGCATGTGAGCGGAAATAATAAGAGAACGCGCACACGCCTCCAAAGGCGTGCACGCATCTCTGCTTCGGCAATGCCGAACGTCCACGTGGACAAAATTGGCACGCACGCGTTAGTGGCACGTGCGCACCTCTGTTTTTTTTATAAAAAAAAAGAGCTCACGGGTTTTGTCATTTTTGACAAACCCGTGAGCCAAATTTCCAACCCACAAGGACACCTTCAACCCCGCGAACGTGTCCTTGTGCACCCCAGTCGTTGTCAACACCAAGTAGTCGCCCCTACACCACGGTGCCATTCATTTCTCCAGGTAAGTGCTCCTCAAAGCACAAATTTGTCTTTATTTTTGTTTTCCATTTGAATTTTAATTTTTAAAAAAAATTTACAATCCATTAAAAAACCAAGAAAATTTAATTGCAGGCCATCTACACACCTAACAAGATGTGAGACACACCACCACCATCCGATGAAACCCGGCCTCCAGAAGAAAATATGGGAACTGACAATGAACCCAATGAAAACCCTGAAGATCAATTACACCAAGACTTAAATCAATTGAGGGCACTAAGTAATGAATTAAACAGTACAAGGGAACCCTCTCAGGTTTTCTTGGCTTCATCACTTCAAAACATTATTGAATCAATCAATATTGCACACAGTGAGATAACAAACTTGAGCCAATACAGAGCTCGAATGAGGGAACACTACTCCACTGAGTTGTCCAAAGAGCAAATAAAAGACCTAAACATCACCAAATCCGAGTTGCATAGCAAGTTCATAGTTCCCACGACCGGACAGCCTCCAGCTGTGACGAGGGCTCGGGTTTGCATGGACTGGTGCATTTACCAACCATAGAGAGATAAATGGAGACAGAGGTGGTTCATGGTGTTTGATAGGCCCCCATGCAACAATTTGGAGGTCCCACAGTATTTCCTTCAGAAATTGTGGGCTGAGTTTGAGCTAGGGTACCATGTCAACTATTTTGACATCACTAAGTTTCAGGGTGTCGGTCTTGGCTCTGCCCAAGATCGACCTCAGGCACACCGCAACCCACTTAGAGGACCTCCTGCACCCAGGAGAGAGCCAAACCCCCCTCCTCAGCCACTCGGGTTTGGTAGCAGTCTAAATGAGATTCATGACTCCGTTAGACGTGCCATAAATGACTTGCTTAGACATAGCATATTTGTGGCCATGTCTTCCCAGAGCCGAGAGGACATCGATGATACACAAACAGCTGCATAGTCTATAGGTGGTGGCCGAGACATGCCAGGTACAGGTGGAACCCAGGTGGGGCCTTCTAGTTCTGCTGGAACAACGACACATCGTTGTTCTCACTGTGGTCATTCTTTCCATGGTGATACGCAGCGGCATGCCACAGGGAGCTTCATGGATGAGGTTTGCTATTGTTTTATTTAATGTTCAAGTATTTGTTGTATTTTTTTTGATATCGTATTGTTTAATATATTTAACTTTGAATTACACATTGTTGACTTTATTTGTTTTAATGTTCAGTTATTGGGTGTCGGGTCTCCATCGTCTAGGTGGGAGGACATCGGTTCCTTTGACCTCGATGGAGCCATGGCAGCAGCAGAGGAGATTGCGGCACCATACACACAGGTAACTTTTTTACTTTGAATAATTAGATCCAGTTATGAGTAATTTGTGTTCAGTAATTACAAATTAATTAGTATTCAGTAATTACCATATTATCATCGTATTTTACAGTTGTGTTTATAATATTGTCTAATTTATTTGAGAGCTATAAATTTGTATAATCCCACCCAAAAAACAATTGAAACCTTATAAATCATGAAAACATAACAAAACTATAAAAATTTGTGTTAGACACAATGCTCACTGAGAGGGGGGGTGAATCAGTGAGCCTATACTTTATTTAATTTCAACTTCAATCACCAACTCTTATGGTTCAATGGCTACAACCATGAGGCAATTTAGCACCAACTGATACAATGAGCACCAACTCATCATCTAGGACCCAGCCTAGTTTTTCTTAGATCCTACTAAGAAAATGGATACAGGACCCTGCTTGTATTTACGATTACATATTTGTCACATATCATACATATCACAGTCATGTCATTATTCACATCATCTCATTCATCAATCCGTGGCAAGCACCTTGTCTTCAATCATCATTCTGTCCATGTTACATCATGTCTAGCATCTTCTCAAACATATCGATATTCTATCTACATGCACATCTTTAACCTGTCATCAAACTGTCATTAACCGTAGGAAAATTATCGTTCTGTTGTCAAGATATCAAACATATCCACATTTATATCACTTTCTGCTCATCATCACTCTGTCATAATTTAAACCAACATATACATAGATACATCATTCTCTCTTTTCACCAAACTGATGCCCACAATATCATTAGTCTCTTAATACTGTCTACATCATCATGTCTTTTTTTTGTACATGCACATCATATCACAGGATATTCAATCGACCTGTCTATGTAATTTTCATTTTATTTTTATTTTTAATTGCCGAGCCGACTTTGTCCTTTGAATGGACACATAATAGTTCACATACAATGTTTTATTTGCATGCTTGTTTTGGTTTGACTTCACACAACCACATCAAAGGCCACGTTAGAAACTTAGGGCTTCCTCATTGTTTTTGTGGGCTTCTACATCATCATGTTTAAATACTTCAGCATCAAAGGTTTCGTCAAGCAATTATAAGGACAAGGGCTCCATCACACCCACAACAATAGACCACAAACAATTCCAAGAACCCCAAGGAAACAATACATTATGTTTTCATCACCATACATCAAGGATTCCACATATGGACATCTTCAAGGTTCAAGGGCTTCAACATCCATCGTAAGTGCCATTAGATAAGGGCTGATTCAATTTGTATGTGGGTTTCAATGTGGGTTCCACCATCAAGAGTCAATCATTTAGTATTTAATCAACATGCTTTCAATGGACATCAAGCCCATCATCAAATGGTAGCATGGACCATCACCAAGGGTTCCATTGCCCCATCAAACCATAAGTGACCACAGAATGGGTCATTTGTCTCATTAGGTGTTCCAATGGCTCCAATGCCCACCTCCATGGTTCTTCGTGCCATGTGTGTTCTTCAAGCCATCCACATCATCATCTTCTTTGCCATTCCTCAAGCCTTTGTCATTAATGTTGTCACCACCATCACCATCACCGTCAACGTCTTCATAGTGGCCAAAAGAGAATCATAGTGGCCAAACTTCTAGAAATTCAAGAACTTGATGTTTCTCATGTCCTTATTACCCTAGTTTATTATCACGGGATTTCCAATTTATTCTAATACTTGAGACTGAAAGTAATCATACTACTACTCCTAGAACATGCTATTAGGAAAGACATATAAACAACGTAAAACAACTTATCACATGTATTATCACTAAATTTTTTGAAAATGATGTAAGGCCCATAAGGAAGAGCGATAATATTACAAATATGGTCTATGGGGCCTTGCTATTATCTTGATTCAAATTCAACTCGGTAAAAGATTTGGCATCAAGAATACTCATTTAACTCATTTCACTCAAGATTTCTTTGATTTCAATCAAGTGATATCATTCTGACAACATATCTATTCAGTCAAGAAAACATAATTACTCATTCAATGCAAAAGAACATGACACATTCAAGCTTGTAAGTAAGTTAACCATGAAAAAGATTTCTCTTTCTTCCTTTTTCTAACGATCAACACTCTAAATTGTATTAAATAACATGCACACTAACTTAACTGCTATTTAGCACCTCTTTGCAAATTTAAACAATGAGATGCCATTTTATTTGATGATGTAAATGTTATGGAAATAAAGGGACTCAAGATCCTCACTCTAGGGATGCAAATACTTTTCCACTGGGTGAATCAAGCTTCTAGGAAACTACAAATCTATAAGAAGACATCAAAACCTAGGAACTCTTCACCAAGAACCCAAACACATTACATAGGTTTCCAATTCAAATTTGTAAATGGACATGAATTTCATTTGCTTATGAGACACTGCACATCTCTCTAGGGCCAAAGGAAAAGCTCACCTACTCATGGGGATGACTCTAGAAAAGGAAAAGCTCACCTACTCATGGAGATGACTCTAGAAAAGGAAAAGCTCACCATCTCACCTTCTATGCCCTCTCACCTTATTTAATTTTAATTTCATGCCATGCCACCTTCTATCCTTTCAGAATATTGGATATCATCTAACTTGAATATAAATTTATTGCAGTCATGTTTTCTAAGTACCATCGTTGTCATTATCATTTTCATTGTGTTTAATATTTTTAATATTGTTTTTATAAATTCAGTCTAAAAATTGTAATGTTCGCACAGGTGTCCATGTGCTCCAGTGACTAGCCACCGCCACCGAAAACCAGTATTTCTCCCCGTGCGCAGGTATTGTGTGTATTAAAGCATAAATTTAATTTCAAATACGATGACTTGTCTGTGTATATTTATATTTCTGTATATTAAACTATGAGTTTATAAATGTGTATGCAAGTGCGAGCACCTCGGCCTACCAGTGCCATTATTCCTCCCTCCCTGACCTTTCGGCCACCCTATATGTCAGTTGTATCCCCTGGCATACATGCCCCATTCCCCAACCCCTTCCATCCATGCCCCCCCTCCTATACAGCACCACAATTCCATCCAGCTCCCCCTTACGCATCATATCGAGCTCCACCTCCGTATTAGTTTCCCATGTTCTTGCCCTCCCCCATCCGACCACGGCACACCACCCATCCACAGTCACCCATCCCTCTACCGCAACACAGACCTCGCCCCCCCCACATTCCCCCACCACACTCACTTCCCCTTCGAGGGTGCGCCCATCCATACTACAACCAGTTGGGGTTTATAGGCCTAGACGTACATCTCCACTTCCCCCACCCTATTCCATGCCTCCTCCTGCCACGTCCCCTTCTTCCACTGGTACCACCCAGTGGTGTAGCCACTGGTGATGTGGTTATATCCTCCCCTTTACCATCCACCCTAGCATCGGAGCAGGCTGTCCAGCCGACTGCTCCATCCGCCAACCCCGAAGACCAGCCGATTTTGTTCACGGTGAGATTGACTAGTTTATCATTTAACTCTCGTTCAATTTTAACAGAAATTACTATATGCATCTAGTTTCAGCATTGATCGGATTGTTCTAAATGTTGTAGGGTGGCATTGCCGAGAGACTTGGATCACGGAGGAGGGAGACTCCCTCATGACTTACAATCTCTCATGCGGTGAGTTATCCAAGATTTGAAAATTATTTTTAGTTTGAAATTATGTTTTATACTTGTATAATTGCCAGGAAAAGTTGACATATTATTGTTGTCGTTTCATGGCTCAAGGGGACATGCTCAAAGACGCCGGAAGGACCCAGCTTCCTCTAGCATGAAGACCAGGAAGATTGATTTTGGAGATGAACCTAGGAGCTCCCAGGGTGGGCAGGAGGATTGAGAGACCCTCCTATGTACAGTAGCCATGATGTCGCATTTTCGGCATGAGTTGTCATATTTTGTACAGGGCACCATGGGCCATATTTTGTATAGGGCACGAGTTGCCTTTTTTTGTATGGGGCACGAGTTGCCATTATATAGACGCTGGGAATGATGTTCCATTTTTCCAAAAATTGTACATGATTGGATCATTTTTTAATATTAATAGATGGATCTGCACTTGTGTATATGAGTTTGTCCTTGATTACATTTTTGCATACATGATTTTGTCTTCGATTTAGAACTCTCATGTGTGGATCATAGTGTTAATTGCATGTTATTTGAATGGTTATTATTTCACAAATTGTCTTAAGAAATTACACACAACATATCCTAAATGTTTATGGTTTATTGAATGAATGTTTACAATCATCTAATCATTTACATTCTAGAAGTTAACAAACTTGCGCAAGTGGTTTTAGTGTCATGTTCTCTACCTTGCTCGGGAATGATGGGAGGGGACGTGACATAATGGAAATGAATGCAAGTGGTAATTGATTAACTTCTTAACTATTCTTTTGAGATGAGTTTAAATAATATAAATAAAAATAACAATTCAAAAGGTAGTATATAGTTCCCTTAGTTATGAATCCATGTGCAAATGACAAATGATAATCCATTTATGTGATTAGACACTTAGGAATTATGAGTCCACCTTCTATCCCTTAAGTGATTTAATTAATAATCGTGGTTGATGAGATGTAAAATTACAAGAACATCAACTTACAATTCTTGGAAAATTTAAAGTTTCCCTCAAGCGAAGCTACTGACAAAACATACAATTAAATCTAACTAAAAATTCAAGACTTGTTACAAAGATAACTATGCAAGTTACACAAGTAAATAGTTACACTTGCTATGAAATGAATTTGCATGCACATTACATTGGCCACTATGGAACACTAATGAAAATTAGGGATTGTACCATTGAACTCTTCTGAGAAAAAGAGAAAAAATGTGCAAGTCACCAAGATCATGCAAAATAAAATTCCAAAAATCTTGATTCCTTACAAGGGTTTCTAAGTGAGTTTGCATGCTAGTTAATGACTTTGCATGTCACTAGAGGTAAGAAAACAACTAAAAACAACCTAGTAAGTAATATTAACTAATCTAGATTCTAAAACCAAAATGGAGTAGTCAATCTATTTTAGTGATTTTGTTGCAATGATGAGCAAAATTTGTTAATATATCCAAGTTGTGAGCGAGACAATATACAATGGTTATTTATTTGACAAGCATGAGAGTACTATTATAGAAAATAAATAACTAAGAAGCATGCAAGCAATCATATCATAATATTAAATACAAGAATGTAATTCAAATACAATAAATGGATGGAAAAAAAAAACTCATATATTCTTCAAATGGAAAAGCATACAAATGTGTAACATCATTTGAGAAAAAATGATTTGAGGAAATTTAGATCCAACACTCTCCTTGGGATGGGTCATTTTCCTTATTAAAATCTCTCTCTAGCTATAGTGACTGAAGAACACTTACTTCCTTAATGAAATAACTCAAGTAAGAATGAATACAATGAATGGTAAAGATGAGAGAATGAGGTGTTTGATCTCCAAGCTCTTTCTTCCCACATGACCTTGCAATTATTCTCTTCTTCAAGTCTACCCCATGGCTTTGATTTATAGGAAAATTATGAGATTCAATGAAGAACTATTTCCAAACCATCTTCCCAAACCCTAGCACATACCCTCAGCCAAACCCTAGCACTAAACCATCTTCTTCATCCTCACCATCACCATCACCATCACTGTCAACATCTTCATCATCACCACCATCTTCATCATCATCATTAACTCTAACTCTAACCTTAATTCAATTTCCTTCTATAACTCTAGCCCTAACCCTCACCCAAACCCTAGCACTAAGCCATCTTCTTCATCCTCACCATCACCGTCACCATCACCATCACCGTCACCATCATCATCATGTCTTCATCATCATCATTAACTCTAACTCTAACCCTAATTCAATTTCCTTCTATGATTCTAGCCCTAACCCTCAACCAAACCCTAGCACTAAGCCATCTTCTTCATCCTCACCATCACCATCACCGTCACCGTCACCATCATCATCATGTCTTCATCATCATCATTAACTCTAACTCTAACCCTAATTCAATTTTCTTCTATGATTCTAGCCCTAACCCTCACCCAAACCCTAGCACTAAGCCATCTTCTTCATCCTCACCATCACCATCACCATCACCGTCACCATCACCATCATCATCATGTCTTCATCATCATCATTAACTCTAACTCTAGCCCTAACCCTCACCCAAACCCTAGCACTAAACCATCTTCTTCATCCTCACCATCACCATCACCACCACCGTCAACATCTTCATCATCGCCACCATCTTCATCATCATCATTAACTCTAACTCTAACCCTAATTCAATTTCCTTCTATAACTCTAGCCCTAACCCTCACCCAAACCCTAGCACTAAGCCATCTTCTTCATCCTCACCATCACCATCACCATCACCGTCACCGTCACCATCACCATCATCATCAACGTCTTTATCATCACCACCATATCCATCATCATCATTAACTCTAACTCTAACCCTAACTCTAACTCTAACTCTAACTCCAACTCTAGGTTCCTCATCAACATCTCCATCATCATCATCTTCTCCATCGTCATCATCTTCATCACCATGACAATGACCATGACCATGACCATCACCATCACCATCATCACCATCATCATCATCATAAGTGCCCGACGGATGATTTTGCAGAGTTGACCCCCGTGTGCAAAAATTGCACACTCCCTCATTGAGCAAAACCCTAGTTTCCAAGATGGACGTTCAAGATGGCACCGGGGCCACGGGACCGAAGGAGAGGGGCACCCCTGGCACTATCCCGGTGTCCTAAATCCAATGGAGTCGACGGTTCGTCGATCGGAGCCATGGCCATCATTCTATGGCTCGTTTCGTCTTGCATCCAAAAGGCCTTCAGGGACACCTGCAAGATACCTATCGGGGGCATAGAAGTCCAACCATGTAGCAAAAATGGTCTCCGGGGAGTCTTGCAGGTGTGTCTACGCAGGTTCCGGTTGGGAACGCTGGCCGTAAATGCCCGGTGGACGATTTTGCAGAGTTGGCCCCCATGTCCAAAAATTGCACACTCCCTCACTGAGCAAAACCCTAGTTTCCAAGATGGACGTACAAGATGGCACCGGGACCACGGGATCGGAGGAGACGGGTGCCCCTAACACTATCCTAGCGTCCTGAATCCAACTGATTCAATGGCTCATCGATCGGATCCATGGTCGTTATTCTATGGCGCGTTTCATCTCGCATCCAAAAGGCCTTCAAGGACACCTACTGGATACCTGCCGAGGGCATAGAAGTCCAACCATGTAGCAAAACCAGGCTTCAGGGAGTCCTGCAGGTGTGTCTAGGCAGGTTCCGACCGGGAAAGTTGTCCATAAGTGCTCGACAGACGATTTTGTAGAGTTGGCCCCCGTGAGCAAAAATTGCACACTCCCTCACTGAGCAAAACCCTAGTTTCCAAGATGGACGTTCAAGATGGCATCGGGGCCACGACACTAGAAGAGAGGGACACCCCTGGCACTATCCCAGCGTCATGAATCCAATGGAGTCGATCGTTCGTCGATCGAAGCCACGGTCGTCATTCTATGGCTTGTTCCGTCTCGCATCCAAAAGGCCTTCATGGACACCTGCTGGATACCTGCCGGGGGCATAGAAGTCCAATCGTGCAGCAAAACCGGGCTTCGGGGAGTCCTACAGGTGTGTCTAGGCAGGTTCTAGCTGTGAACGCTGGCTGTAAGTGCCCGGTGGATGATTTTGCAATGTTGACCCCCATGCACAAAAATTGCACACTCCCTCACTAAGCAAAACCCTAGTTTCCAAGATGGACGTACAAGATGGCACCGGGGCCACAAGATCGGAGGAGAGGAGCGCCCCTGGCACTATCCTAGCGTCCTGAATCCAATGGAGTCGATGGTTCATCAATCGGATCCATGGTCGTCATTCTATGGTTCGTTCCATTTCACATCCAAAAGGCCTTCAGGGACACGTGCTGGATACCTGCGGGGGGCATAGAAGTCCAACCGTGCAGCAAAAATGGGTTCTGGGGAGTTGTGTAGGTGTGTCTAGGTAGGTTTCGGTTGGGAACACTAGCCATAAGTGCCGGCTGGATGATTTTCCAAAGTTGACCCCAATGTGAGGGTCATCCAAATTTGCTCAAGGGGGCCATTTCTCGTCCGGAGGCCCCCTAGCATGCATGACCACCGTGGATAGGTCCACTATGGCCATGTGGAGCTGTGGGGGCCGAAAGAATCCAAGTCTGCTCACCAGTTTGGGTTCTGGGGCCCCGGGGCAAATCCTCCAGGTGTCCCTAAATGGCCTCAGGGTGCCCGACTAGAATGCCCGTGGCTTGGTTCGTGAATTTGTCGACTTTGGCGGGTCTGGGACGACGTGTTTCCGCTAGGGGACCCCCCACAGCATCTCCCGAAGACCCAAAAGTAGTGCCAACGAGCCATCTCCAGAGCTAGGGTTTTGCTCACTGATGGCCATTCCAGATTTGCTCAAGTGGGCCATTTCTTGTTCGGATGCCCCATGGCATGCGTGGACACCATGGACAGGTCCACAATGGCCATGTGTACCTGTGGGGGCCAACGAAATCCAAGTCTGCTCGCTAGTTTGGGTTCCATGGCCCCGAGGCAAATCCTCTAGGTGTCCCTGAACGGCCCTGGGGTACCCAACTAGAATGCCCGTGGCACCTGGACCGTGGCTCGGTTCGTGAATCCGTCGACTTCGGTGGGTCCGAGACAATGAGTTTCAGCTAGGGGACCCCCCACAGTGTCCCCCGAAGACCCGGAAGTGGTGCTAACGAGCCACCTCTGGAGCTAGGGTTTTGCATAGTGATGGCCATTCCAGATTCGCAGGGGTGATTTCTCATCTGGATTCCCCCGGGAGTGCATGGCCACCGTGGACAGGTCCACAATGGCCACGTGGACCTGTGGGGGCCGACAGAATCCAAGTCCGCTTGCTGGTTTGGGTTCCATGGTCCCGGGGCAAATCCTCCAGGTGTCCTTGAACGGCCCCGGGGTGCCCGACTAGAATGCCCGTGGCACCCAAACCGTGGCTCGGTTCATGAATCCGTTAACTCCGGTGGGTCTGAGATGGCGGGTTTCAGCTAGGGGACCCCCCACAACGTCCCCCAAAGGCCCGGAAGAGGTGCCAACGAGCCATCTCCATAGCTAGGGTTTTGCTCAGTGATGGCCATTCCAGATTCGCTTAAGGGGGCCATTTCTTGTCTGGATGCCCCCGGGTGTGCGTGGCCACCGTGGACAGGTCCAAAATGGCCACGTGGACCTGTGGGGGCCGACGGAATCCAAGTCTAATCATCAGTTTGGGTTCCGTGTCCCCGGGGAAAATCCTCCAGGTGTCCCTGAACGACCCCGGGGTGCCCGACTAGAATTCCCGTGGCACCCGGACCATGGCTCGGTTCGCGAATCCGTCGACTCTGGCGGGTCCAGGACATGTCACTCTCATCCACATGAATACATCTAGGATTTCTTCTTCTTGCACTGGACAATCGAGGTAGGGAGGGTGGACATGAGACATGAATACCGGAGCTTGTTTGTTGTGGTGCTTCATTCACAGATTGGGCCATAATGGGAGTGTGGTCGACAAGGTTGTGGTCTTCTTGGGGAGATTGAAAATTAAGCAAGGCTTGTATGTCCATCTCTACACATGTAGCATCTCCCAAAATTCTTGTGTCATGAGGAACTTCAGAATGACTCGTTGATGGATTGTTGGTTGGAGATTGTGTTGATGTTGGAATTTGAGTTGGGTCCATTGGACGCGACCACTTTACCCATGGTTCTGAACAAGAGGTTGTCATGTCAACAACTGTGTTATGATCAGTGGAAGGATCTGGGGCAATGACAGGACCATGTCTCAATCTTTCCATTCCCACCCTTGCCTTTTCTCTTAATTCATTGACCTTTTCAATGGGTAGATTCCTTCTAATTTTTTTTTTTGCGTTTCGTGAGTTTTCCATCTCCAAAAGTCTCTTTAACACAACTATCAGGCCTACCCCTACAAAAGAAACAACAAATAAGATATTAGTGCCATTATACAATGAACCTGACACATTCCAACATAGCTTACCACTTTACAAATTAACATATACAACTACATACTATGTTGGTTTATTTGTGTTCGAATAAACATCATTATCCCTTACAATTCCAATCAATATAGATGATGTTTGGTCAAGTGTAGAGAGGAGAAACTAGTGTCTTTCCTGGCCATGAATTCATAAAAATTATGGTAGTAACACCCTACAACAGAGTTGGCTAGAGATGCCTTGGGAATAGTTTGATAGTTTTTCTACATCAAATAAGGTAACCTTAATTAATTGCATTTTTTTCTTTCTCCCTTAATGTTATCAATTCTAGGACTTTGCACCTAGTTTGATTGCTTTGTCTTCCTAGTGGAATGGTATATTCTTCCATTTGACGCAATGTCCTTTACCATCGTAAATTACTAGGTTATATAACACATTAAGGAGTTGAAGAAACAACAACAAACTATTTCCTTAGATCTGTAAACCTTGAGATGATAGAATGTGGTTTTGAGTTTAAAATACCCATGGTTGAATTCAACAATGCATCACAATAGAATGAATGTATACCTTGTTTTGTGCAAAACCTTTAGGAGGATGCAAAGGTTTCTAACAAAGATCATGGTCTTGGGAAGGGTGATTAGGAGAAATATAATTTGACCTTTCAATGTGCAATATCTAGGGTGGGGAGGTGTTGGAGAGTGGGGAACTAGGGACTATACCAACAATCATCATGTTGAATAGAGCATGAAGTGGGGAAGTCTTGGTTTTTGGAAAAAAAATCATTGTGAGAGGTGAGGGGATATTGTAAGGATGGTAAATATGGATGAAAATTATCATATTTGGATTCATAGAGAAAGGAAAGGTGCATATGCATACAGATATCCTCATTCCATACAATGGTATTGAATAAGAGATGAGGTTTTGTGGATGAGTTGAAGTGATATTTTTAGTTATGTTTAGTGAGTGTGTGGTTTTTTTTGCTAGCATAATATGAGGAGAAAAGAACAAAATTAACTTGGGAACTAATTACACAATGAGGAGGTTGCATACTTCATCTTGTCTAGTGTTCATATGAGTTTTTTTAGATGTGAACTTGGGAAATCTTCTTGTCAAATTCATTGTTGTGTATGCATGGATATTGTTGTGGGAATATGACAAAAACAAAAAGTCATGGGCTCATCTCAAATCTTTTGAATGAAAAGACTCATTTACAATTCACCATACCTCTATAGAAATGATCTCCACTTGCAATGGAAAATGGTAGCTTGAATGAATCCACTAGATTCTAAGAACACTGAAGATGTTTGATAGATTCCAAGGGTGATTTTGTGTCCAATAGATCAAAGAGTGTCCAAAATATCAATGAGTGTGAGCCAATGAGCAACCTATGAGAGCTTGAAATCCGCAAAAGAAATGAAACCCGTGATTTTGGTAAAATTCCCGGGAAACAGAGAGCTCTGTTTTTTTTTAACTAGTAACAGGGCCGCGCATGCATGTTAAAACACACACACGCATGTTTTTCGCGCGTACACGTGAGGAGCGTGCAAGTGCCCAAACCCGCGCACGCGCCCTTGTACAACATATAAACCATTTATTCTCCAACATTTACACCATTTAATGCCAAACCTTCCCCCCACTTCGAAAATATTTGCATAAATTGGACTCGGTGATAAATTTTGAAGGGTGGGTCTTAATTTTTATTGGAAAGGCTTACTCTTTGACACATTTGATAATTTATGGTTGTCTATGCGCCTGGACCCAATTGACATTGTAAGGTGAGGATGTGCATGCATAATAATCCTTATTTATTACTATGTGATGAGGATTTAAAAGGAATAGGATGTAAAGACGTGTTATTTTTATACGTATTTTGATGGTGAGTGTCGAAGAGAAACGTGGTGATAAACCACAATTCCTGAGCCAAAAATTGTTTTTTTTTATTTTATTAATAAGCATTGTGGTACTTTGGTCCAAATGTTTTTTCTAACTCATTGTTT